>QVRM01000189.1:0-177500 GCA_003439945.1 Dermanyssus gallinae | reverse complement strand
CTTCAACAAGGCGTCAATAACAGAAGAAAAAATTAACAAAGTTTGACATATCATACTCAACAATCAGCGAATTACTATCAGGAGGATAGCTAAAGAATTAAGGACATCTTATGGATCAGTTGTAACAGTCCTGTTTTAGAAAAAAACAATATATAAGAAAAAAGACTAATATATAAGAAAAAAAATGGCAGAAACGTTCGTTCTAAAAATGCAAAATTTCCTGTAAAGGAGCGTACGTCGGAAAATGTCTGAATTGAACATTCAGCTGGCAGCAGAAGACCCTGTATTGTGCCAGAGAGTGGTGTAACTGTCGATGAGTCATAGCCACTTGATTACGACATCGAGGCAAAGCCCAATCCTTCCGGTGGTGCCTCCGAGGAGCGAGTCGATCAAAGAAATTCAGACTGAACGAATCCAACACCAAGGTTATTTTGACCGTTTTTTTTTACTACAGGAAAAACATCTTCCAGAATTTTTTGCTACCTGGTTCTACGATCAATAGGGAATATTCCGCGAAATTTCAAGAAGTTTGCGCAAAAACGTCCGACGCAAGAGGTCTGAACTTTATGCGAATAACCTTTGGACACCCATCACGACAACGCACCGTCGCACACATCGTTACTAATTTCGGATTGTTGGATATATGTTCAGAACCTTCCTATTTGTCGAATCAGAATACCTGCGATTTTTCCTGTTCCCATGGATGAAAAAATTAAAAAGTAAAAATTTGAAGGCTTGTTCGAGGAGGTAAAAAACAATTCGCAGAAGCAACTCGATTTAATTCCAAGAGACGCGTGTTTTGTTAAAAATTGTTAAAAATGTTTTGAAGAGTAAAAAATAAGATGGCATACGTGCGCTGCAGCAAGCGGAAACTATTTTGAAGTAAAGAAGGAATACAATTTGGAAGATTAAACAAATATATGTTTTAAGATGTATCAGAACTTTTTGATTTGCCACCTCTATATATGTTTTTTTTTCGAGATGCCACTCTCTCCCTATATATATATATATGTATAATGCTGGGCGGTGCACCAAGGATCAGTAAGGTTATGACGATTCCGAGAAGCTGAGCACGATGTTCAACTCGTTACCGCTGATGCGTCATCAGACGTCAATGACACAATTTGAATAATAATAATAAAGAGCGTCATGGAAATAGTCGCGCCGACATCCGGCGCCTCTCCCTCTTGCTGTCATTGCTTGGCGTGTTAACTGCTACACAGGTTCTCCTCCGACGTTGGAGTCTGCGCGGTGGAAGAAATCTTAACGGCCGGCGCTCAATGCGTGTTGTCGCGCTTAACTATTACTCTATGCTTCAGTTTGTCTATGCCATCTATATTCGCCTAGTCTATTATATCGTCCCGATGCATGCGACTATTTCGTCATATTTTTACAGAGCAACAGAAGCAACAGCAGACCAAAAAAACAACAACAAGGTAAACAATGTAAACAGAGTGCAAACGCAAACGATTACCTTGCTCGGTTTGCTCGTCTAGGTTATTTCCTACAGGCTCGCTTCTGTGTGACTGAACGATTCGCACTTGCTTATCCGTATGCCGGTTAACGGGTGGCGAGCATCTATCCCTTATACGGTACATTGTTGTTTGTGTAGTCCTTCGACGTTGTCTGCGTTTGGTTGTCGACCGTCAAACTAACAAACAACAACAGCAACAACAACAACATTAACAGCAACAATAACAACAACAACAGCGGCAACAACAACAAAACCAACTTGTTACTATTGCTGTTGTTGTTAATATTGTTGTTGTTGTTAACATTGTAGTTTTGTCCTCGTCGTCATATGCGTCCTCGAATAGATCTCGAATTATCGGGGTGGGGGGGGGGAGATGTCGCGCAGGTGACGTCAAATGAGCTAGGGCTGAAGGAAACAAGGAGAGATATACGGGAAGCACGTGGCACTTCCATTCGGCACTTCCGTTGTCCGTCCGCAAGGCTTCAATCTTCTCTCACCATCCTCCGGTATCCACCTACCACCCTATGTTATCAGTCTGTGTATCCACCGGGATGCATCCCGTTGTGTGGGGATTGCTGGACCGCCGCCAGGTTTACCCTTGGTGGATGGGGCGCGCTGAGAGGGGGTGGGCGGGTTGATAGAGTTCCTGCACTGGGTTGGCCCACCAGATAGTGAGCAGTATTGTGTTGTTGCTGCTGCTGCTGCGGCTGTTTGGCGGCGGCGGGCGGCCAATGTCGCCGCCCGTGTTGTTTCGAGTTGAACGGCCTTCTCTTTCTCTTCGTTCCCGTGCTGCTCGGCCGTCCATTCATAACCACCGCCCGCGCCGAACCCGGTCACAGGTCGGCTACGACGACGAGCCCGCTCACTCCTCCGTCTTCCTCAGTCTCTCACTCAGCCGGTCAGCCAGTTACGCTGCCTGGAGGAAGGCTGACAAAATGGAGGGCGCCTACTGAAGCTACTACTACTACTGGTGGTGTTGCAACAACATCAATGGCGGCAAATGTACAACCGTGCACTAGACAACACATCATCAGTATATTGGCGCACGAGAATCTAACGACAATACTACAACGACACGCCAGGACCAGCACACCAACAGTAACAACAATATTGATGACGACAAAAACTAGCCAAGTGCCTGCAAACTGCAACAACTCGTTTTTTTTTTCGCACTGTTAAGAAACCAATATATATATATATAAAAATTTCCGTAAGGCTAATGACTGTGTACGGTTTTTTTTCATGGCATGGCTGATTTTTAATCCACTCCGTGTATTTACCGTTTTAAAATTGGAAACTATGCAAACCAATTTAAGAGTGGCCGGTCTGGGTCTCGAATCTCGAACCCGAATGCAAGGCAAAGGCTTTTGCCACTAAACCATATTGCTCGGTATATATATATATATATATATATATATATATATATATATATATAGGGTAGCAAAGATAACGACACAGCAACAATGTCAGTTGCTCAAGCTGAATCTCACGAGCAGCGCCGTCCATAGGAGATACGGTCGTTGTTTGTACTGTTGTTGCTGCTTCTGATGCTACTAATTTCTGTGTGTGAAACACAATAAAAGAATGCACTACTACCTAACCTAGTCTTAGTGGATATTTCCTCAAGCAGTAGTGTATCGATGATTGTGTTCCTAAACGAGCAGCACATTGCGATGGCAAGCAGAAACGGTGAGTCAGCTTGGGTTCGAAGCATTCCGCGATGTCCGGATTTCTTTCCACTTGGTGTCGGATTTGGTAGCCACAGTCCTCCGCGCTGGAGAAAACCTATACGAGTATACCCGTAAGAGTTCAGTGCGGGAGCGCTACATTCTATCTGAACAAAGAAATCAGAAACAAATTATTGTGATTAAATTCGAGTACATTTATAGTAGTATCGGATTGTCCATTTTTGCCCTTTTTCGACTGGGGAGTCGGAGAAGTGTTTACGGTAAGAGGCTTGAGCTGCAGGGTTTCATTGGAAAAGCTGCACACCAATGACTAGCCAGCCAGCCGGTGGTCGAGTTATGCTGTAGTTGAACAAGGTGTAACGCAACAAGGCGAGAATTCGCTGAATAATGCGCCACCACAAGTTAGTCAAACAGACAAAATGCAAACTAACCAAGCGGGGCAATAATTTTTTATCATTGTCATCATCAATTGTTTATCATTTGCAATCGTCTGTTGGCAAAGCGTATACATGTATGTATATATATATATCTGTCTTTGATAATGTTTATCCATGGGAAAGTTTTAGGCATAATATAACGGGTACTGCATGACTTTAGTGGTAGCTAGTCATATACAATTGCCTTATGCCGCCCATCACTTCTCGATCTCTAACCACAAAACATCATATATATATATATATATATATATATATATATATATATATATATATATATATATATGAGCTCGTTAGTGAGCGGCATGTAGTGGTGGCGCAAAAGTCAAGTAGGACCTATTATATAATGCCTAAAGCTCTCCTACTGATAAAGCTTATATCTTAACGTATCGAAATCTAGCTTCGTGATGTTCTTTTAGTATCGAAGCTATATCACTAAGTTGGAACACCGCTGGACTAACCGCTGGACGCTGGGCAAAACTTCAGTTAGACTGCGTCGCCGAAAACTAATAGTTTGCAATATTTTGTTCAACTTTTTTTTGTTTGCTGTTTCCTTACCTAATTTACCGATGGATCCTTGAAGTGCAAAAATGTAGTGTATAAGCAAATACTCGTGGTAGCTGTACTGCATGGTATAGTACTATAAGTACCAGCAGCAGCAGCGCTAGAAAACTAAACGTGACATCCACAATCGTCAAAGGTCCTAGCTGTAACTGGTCGTGATAGTGAGGTTGTTGTTGTTCCTCTTCCTGTTGTTGTTGTTGGCGTTGTTGTTGTTATTGTTGCTGTTGCTGTTTTTTCCTTGTGTCTGCTGTTGTTGTTGTTGCCGTCGTTGTTGTTGTCGTCATTGTACTGGGTGCTGTTGTTGCTGTTGTTGTTGTTGTTGTTGTTGTCACCGTCGTCGTCGTCGTTGTCGTCACGCCAGCGTTGTACCCTCGTGACCAGCGGTATCGCCGCTTTGGTCGTCGTCGTCGTCGTCGTCGTCGTGGTCGGTGTAACTGCCGTCAAGCTGACTGAGGCTGGCGTCGACGGTGTCAAGATAATCGATGCCATCCCTGGTACTGTCACAGCCACTATCGCCGCCGCCACTGCTGCTGCGACTGTTGCTGCCACGCGGTCTGCCGCCTGCTGATAGAGCCGCTATCTCGAGAACGAGCCGGCGAAAGACGAACAAGTCAAGCCGCGAATGAGAATCGCGCTGAAGAAATGAGAGCCTGACGACCACGACGACAAGAGCTGGCCGAGGAACAAGAACATGCTAGAAACGCGGGCGGACGGGCGCGCGTGATGAGAACGTGATGAGACAACGCGCGATCGCGCAGCAAGCAAGCAAGCAAGCAAGCAAGCGGCACCACCACCACCTAACAGCACAGCATAAAAACGCCGTAGACAATAAGAAGACATGATGACGACGAAAGGACGAGACCGACGGCTGGTCAACCGCACACCCTGGGTCAACCGCACACAGGCTGAGTCGTCGAGATCTCCAGCCGAGAATAATGGAGACCACAGCTACAGCAAACAACAACAACAACACGCTAACACAACAACAACCAACAACAAAACATTAACAACAACGACAGACGAAAAACATTAACAACAAAGACAACAAAAACATTAACAACAACGACAACAAAAGCATTAACAACAACGACAACAAAACATAACAGCAACGACAACAAAACATTAACAGCAACGACAACAAAAGGCATTAACAACACACGACAACAAAAACATTATCAGACAACGACAACAAAAGCATTAACAACAACGACAACAAAAACATTAACAACAAACGACAACATTAACAACAACGACAAACAAAAACATAACAGCAACGACACAGACCCATTAACAGCAACGACAACAAAAACATTAACAACAACGACAACAAAAGCATTAACAACAACAACAAACACATTAACAACAACAAAAACATTAACAACAACGACAACAAAAGCATTAACAACAACGACAACAAAACATTAACAGCAACGACAACAAAAACATTAACAACAACGACAACAAAAACATTAACAACAACGACAAAAAAAAACATTAACAACAACGACAACAAAAGCATTAACAACAACGACAACAACAAAAACATTAACAGCAACGACAACAAAAACATTAACAACAACGACAAAAAAAAACATTAACAACAACGACAACAAAAGCATTAACAACAACGACAACAAAAACATTAACAGCAACGACAACAAAAACATTAACAGCAACGACAACAAAAACATTAACAACAACGACAACGAAAACATTAACAACAACGACAGCCATCACAACAATCATAATAACAACCGACCGACCAACTACTACCATAATAGTTCTGCTGGAGCTGGCACCACTTACAATCGGGCTCAAAACTGTCGGGTGGCGGCATTGTAGTTGTGTGTTTGATGTCGTGTGAAAAAAACCATTCATATTAGAGGCTCATGCCCCATCGTCCCCGGTGTTAACACGAGATGCGATCGACGGCATTTGAATGAAGGAGCGCAACACCTGCCTAAGATCTTGCACGCATTTATCGCCAAAAAGGGGTAGTGCGTGAATGATGATGATGCTCGAGTACTTGAAAACTCTGTTCTGTTTAACTACCGAAATCGCATGGATGGGTCGCAAGGCTTCAAAACTGAAAACAGAAGGTGCATAGTGCCATTCGACACTACGGCCTCATCCTTGTCAGGTGAAACTACGAGATGTACATATATATATATATATATATATATATATATATATATATATATATATATATATATTTAAAAATATATATATATATATATATAAGCCTTTTTTGGGGATAGAACGTAAAGCTGTGCTCCATCATTCGTTATGTCGAACCAACTAGGGCAAGCACTTCAACAGCGCGCCCGCTGAAATCACGTAGGCACGGGAATACAGGGATACATTTCAGATATGGCTTTGTCTACGGTTTAGTCGTGCTCAGTCCTGTTTTGTGACAACGATGACGGAGATCCGTCCGTCTATTTCTCTCTCGTATCCCAGACTGAATGAGACTTCAGCCCCTATCGCCCCTCGGCCAACATCGTGGTTATCGTTACCGTGTCCCGTCGCTCCTCCGCCGTCCTCGATTTGTCAATAGGCCGAATCTACCGGACGGCAGTACGGCATGGACGACCAGTGCCGCTAGAATAACTCTCGTGACTAGTTACTTTGCTACGTGATTAGACTAGAAAACCTGCGACCGACACGTGCGACAACCCGATTCGAGTATTCCTCGAGCACTCCCTTCCCGATCTACGATCGTCCCTGCTGTATTTCTCGTGCCTGATCCACACTCAGCGATGCCGGCGGCAGCGGCCGCAGCGGCGGCGGCAACAACAACAGCAGCTTCCGTTCGGAACTGCTGAATTGGTCATCGCAAGTAGCGGAGACGGAACCGGTTCACGGGTGAGAGTACACTGCAGGCGAGACACACCAGACACACTACTATGGAATCACCTACGGAATGCGCCGCCGCCAATCGATCAACCAACAAAAGCCAAGCCAAAGGTCAACAACAAATCATCATCATCATCAGCCGCCACCGCCGGTCATCGATGACTTTCGTATGATCGATTCGATTGATTCGTCTTGTCCTGAGGATAGGCGATACGCCTTAAAGTCTGCACAAACCACTTCAAGACAAGTTCTAAAGTCCAAAGGATGTCGTGGAGGTGTCGCTCTTGGCTTGATCTTCGATGTTAGACCGAGATCTTGCCTACTGCTCCATTTGCACCAAAAACTAAGCTATTATTATTATTATTATTATTATTATTATTATTATTATTATTATTATTATTATTATTATTATTATTATTATTATTATTAATAAGAATCAGGTGGTCATTTTCGATCTGACACCTACTTCTGGAGAGATACTTCTTGAGATTACTCCACGGGGACAGGTTCGGACAACATGGGAGAAGCTCAACAATTAAGAACCTAAGTTCGCGTACTTTGACCATGGTAAACAGATCCATTGAGACGCGTGTTAGTTCGTGCTCAATTGCTAGCTCGTACAGTAGCGACTTTGCTTTATTTTTTTTTCGCGCATAAATCTCTAATGCATTATTGATGCAGCACTGCTCCATAGCCAATCCATCCCTTCTGCTATTTCGCATAGTTTTATTCGGTAGCCAGTAGTCACGCGTCAGTACACTTCTAGTACAGTTTCCTCATCCGAGCCTGTTCTTGGCCATCGAGCACGTGGTGCATCCTTGCTGCCCACATTACCTTTTTCAGGGAGTTAATATATGTGTTGGTGGTACTGTAGCTGGAGCACTAGTTCCGTACACTACACTATCATTTGAATTTCCCTTACAGTTAAGCTTGCAAAAAAAATGTGTAACCACAACAAGGTATTCGCTCTGCTCCATTGTCACTGATGGGTCTAACATGCGACAGGTGTGCGACCTGCAGTTCAAAGCCAATCAACATGATACTTATTTTTGCCACTAAGCGAAGGACGTCTTTCTTTGGCGCTGCAGTTGGCTTTATGAAATTGTAAACAGGCGATGATACGAACTCATTGATCTACTTAGTGCATGTATAGATATAAGCGTATATATGTATATGTGTTTGTAGGATATCGTTATTTATATATATATATATATATATATATATATATATGCAGGGTGCGGCAGCCTTCTTTTGCGTCTGAAACGGCATTCTTCCACTCGCTCCAACTTGCCTACTTCAGATCTTTCAAACGGCCCATATGCCTCATTGACGCCATGGGTAAGCTCCTGGAGAACGTTATAGTCAAGAGACTAAACGACGAGATTAGGGAAAAGAACGCCCTATCAGATGCCCAGTACGGCTTCCGGAAGGGCAGATCCGCATTAGGGGCTCTAAAGAAGGTTCTGAAACGGGCGGGTGAGGAGACTATGAAGACCCCTAAAACAAGGGGATTCGTGCTCCTGATCCTCCTGGATGTCAAAAATGCCTTTAACACAATGAATTGGTAAGTAATTGTGGAGGCGATGAAGAGGAAGGGCTTTTCCCTCTACCTCCGTCGAATGATTTCATCCTACCTGGATGACAGAGGCTTGGTTGCAGGGGGGCAGGAGTACGAGGTTACTGCCGGAGTTTCACAGGGCTCGATTCTAGGACCCGTGCTCTGGAACTTAGCTAACGACGGGGTGCTCGAGATCCCAGGTCTCCCGTATGGGGTGGAGACGTTGGCGTACGCCGATGACCTTGCACTCATGATAACGGCCAGGACCGAAAGAGCCCTGGAGAGCGCCGCCAATGAGGCCTTGTCAATGGTGTCCGAGTGGATGGAGTCCCATCACTTGAAACTGGCACCCGACAAGACGGAGGCGATGTACCTAACAGGCAGAAAGAGGACGACCGGCATTAACCTCGTGATGGCGGGCCACCCGATAGAAATCAGAAAGAAGGTAAAGTACCTTGGGGTCATGCTAGACACCGGACTGACCGGATCGGCACACGTTAAGTACGTGGTCGAAAAGGCCCAAAGGGTCTCCCTGAACCTGGCGCGGATCATGCCTAGGGTCGGTGGGGTGGCTGAGGTGAAAAGAAGGCTCCTGGCCTCGGTGGCCGAATCAACGGCGCTATACGCAGCCCCAGTCTGGGGGGACATGGCAATGCAGACGGCGAAAAATAGGGGGGCACTAAGGTCGACCCAACGAACGCTGGCAATCAGGGTAAGCCGGGCGTATCGAACAGTCTCGACCGAAGCTCTCCTGGTCCTAGCCAAAATGCTGCCATGGGACCTCCTAGTGGCTGAACGAAGTAAAATATGTCTAGACGAAGGTCTGGATCTCACCAGGGCCAGGAGTGCCACCATATCGGCCTGGCATGAGGAATGGGCTCAGGTAAGACACGGTGTGACCACAGGGAGCTGGACCAAGAGTCTGATACCGGACCTCAGGGCATGGTATGACCGCCGACACGGGGAGCTTTCCTACTGGACGACTCAGGTTCTGACCGGACACGGCCAGTTCCAGAGCTACCTGTCAAGGATCAAGAAGGCCATCAGCGATATCTGCGTACTGTGCGACTCTGGAGAAACGGACAACGTAGAGCATACTGTTCTGCAGTGTGATGCTCTCAGGGAAGCACGGGACGCAGCACCAAACGCTGTGAGGGGCCGACCCATCAAGGAGGTGGTCTCCCATATGATGACTTCGGCGGAGGCATGGAGGGAGGCGACGAACTTGTTCGACGCTGTTTTGACACTCAAGACAGCCAAGGAAACGGCCAGGCGGGAGAGGTTTGAGCGGGTCTCTCGGGAGAGTGGTCGAGACGAGGAGCCGAGGGAGGGGGGGAGGGGGTGGGGAGCAGCCAGGCCCTCATGGTCTCGACGCACCCTCACAGGACGGATTACAAAATGGCATCCCCCTATCCAACCGCAGGTAGACATGCGGGATGATAGTCAGGAATAGAGCTGATTGAAGGAGAACGGCAGAGACGCCTCTCCCACGGTTTCGATGTAATATTCAATTAATATTCAATATCCCACTTAGCATTATCGTCTAGCAGCGCCAAATGCACCTTCTTCTGTTAGCGTCCAGTAGCCCTCTTATTGAAGTGACACTTAACATATTTGCGAATCTAGTCAATAGGCGTTTGCTAACGCTGGATTGCCGATATCTATTAACTACCTGTCTACCAGCATATGCATCATATCAATAGAGCACTGCCACTTTACTCACTCGTCGGATGAACGCGGGAACAAAAGCGGCAAACGAGGCCTATAAATAATAGTAAGGACTCTACCTCATTTACTTGCCTGTTTTGCAATCAGTTATCACCGATATATTTACCTATTTGGCGAAGAGGTTCAGGAGAGGGCAGTTTTGCTTTAAGTTAGTATGATAGCTACCGGAAACATTTAAGAAGAAACAGCACGGCATGTTAAGTGCTATCTTGTAGTACTTGTAGTAAGTAGCTGGTGTCACTCCATAGTGTGCTACTTATTCACAAACAGTAGATATATACACACGTTCCACATACAGCATATACACATCCAAACAAACACGTAGATACAAATGGGCCGGGGAAATTATTATTACTATTATTATTATTATTATTATTATTTGGAATTCTGTTGCTACAATTGTCAGGAATGGACATTTAAGAAGATTCAGCATGCTCTGTTCGCTTCCTGTCAATTAATGGCGCCTATGATAGAAGCCACGGTCCCTCTCTACGAACGGCCAAAGACGCCATCTGTCTCAAAAACATATGGCCTCGCGTCGATCGCCCGTAGCGCCTTCTATACGTGTTCCGATATCTTTCAGGATCTTCGCTGTACCTGTGCTGATGGGGCTTAGTGTCTCCATTGTAATAGGTACAACGTGGTAGCTCCTTGTTAGCTCGAGATACGACAAGGCCGCCGTGCATGAAACGTTTACATCCTATGCAAGGCTTTTTCGTGTGACCATACTGGAACGGTAATCTCGTCAGGTCATTATTATTATTATTATTATTATTATTATTTGCAGTGAAACTTGTTCTGTGTAGATGCATATTTCGACGCCGTGCGATCAGTGGCGCTTTCTCAACGCGAATCAAGCACATCAGCGATGCCAGCAGCGCGCTCTAGAACGCATTCCTGCGAGTGTACATGTTATACTCAATCGGAACGGCTATTAATAAACTCGTTAACTTGACTCAATAACGCTCCTCTCGCCTGGCTGTGTCTCGTCTAGTCGTCGTTAGGAGTGAGAAGCATTCGCTAGCGGGAGCGGCATAGGGGTGTCCCGAAATGGTGACAGATGATACTGTGCCGTGCATCATTACTTAACTGACTAACAGGAAAGGCGTAACAAGAGCTACATCTCGTGCTATGTGGGTGTTGGTTAGGTTAACTCTACGAACAAAAGTGTTCGTTGAATTTGAGGTAACAGGTCTTTACATAGACAGAATGCACGAACGCGCCGGGCAGAAGAAAACGACGAAAACTTTAATTTGTTTCTATATCATCAATATTTTGTTACTTTATCACAATCATCATAACCATCGTCATCATCATCATCACGACTCAGTCATGCGGATCATCATTATTATTATTCATGCAGATCCGCTCTCCGTGTCCGCCGACCAGACCAGATCCAAAATCTCCAAAACTCTGTAGTATTCGGGGCCGCCACTGCCACCGCGTCCGCTACATCGTCGATGAGATCACCTGATGGAGGTGGAAAACAATGTGAATTTCACCTGTCGTGTGCACATATGTCGTGGCCGTGGACCTTGCAGCCAAAAGCAAGCCAAGCCGAATCCATGCTATTGAGAACGGCACGGCACAGAGATTTGTCGTCTCTGTGCCGAATCTATTGTGCAAAATGTGTGTGTGTGACGCATGCTATACTATCTAGGTATCGTAAGCGTGATTCAAGAGAGACCACAGACGGTCAAATCACCACCACCGTGGCTGGTTAACCACCTTCGCCCGTGGTTGATAACAGATGCAACGAATCTCCTAACTGCGCACACGAGATAGGCAGCTGCTGCTGAGTTGAGCCGCGCGTCGTGGTCACCCACCGAACGACCCTGTCTCAGCTGCCTCTCCCCCCAGAAGCAGAGCAACTGAGTGAGTCAGTGACTGAGTGTGCTCAGTAGCAACGGTGGCGCTGATAAGTCCTGTAATCCTGGCACTAATTATGCAGACGTGTTATGCAAACAAATTATGCACCTCTATATTGTCCTTGAATTATTGCGTTGCTGTGGTCGTGGTCGCCGCTGCTGCCTCCGCCGCCGCCGCCGCTTCTGCTAAAACAATCCAGAGTGCTACCTACCAAACGCTCTTCCAGTACAGAGTGATACAGCTGCAACAATCGGTACTTAACAGTTAGAAAAATCTCTATCTAACTGCTACAACATGCAAGTAGTGCAGTTCCGTAATGGTTGTCAAGTGCAGTAAACTTCACTGGACGACCGTTACGGAACAATAAGAGCACAGCAGAGTGTTGTTCAACTACAGTTCACGTCGCGAGCGGGACGGTATGGTCGTGATATGTATAGTAGTAGATTGTCAGCTCTCCTGATGACTCATGATGTCGCGCGGTTGGGTATCTGACACGGCGTGTACAGGGCAAATGCCAATAACCTGTTCGTCGTGCCCGTCCAAAAGCTATTTACGCATATGATTTATTGCAATATCAGTGCAAAGCGAAGAAGATCTTGTGAATATACAGAGTCGATTCATTGATACGTGCTAGCTTTCCTACTCTACTCGTCGCCATGTTCCCTCCTGGTGTTTTTACGACCTAAGCCTACTTAAAAATAATGCTGTTATAATATAAATTTACTTGTGTTATATATATATATATATATATATACATATATATGTTTTACTAGGTTTAATACGTTGTACGGGGCACTGGGGCCTCGGTCCGGATCTTATTGCCCTCCAAAGATGGCTCGTCCCTACACTAAACCCTCGACACGGTGCGCACGTTTGCAGGAACCCAAATGTCATGTTCCCACCGTTCAAGATTGATTATGTTGAATAAATTATACACATATTTATGCTTTTTTATACCTAACTATTTGTGCTTAAAAGTAAAACAAATATATATATATATATATATATATATATATATATATATATATATATATATATATATATATATATATATATATATATATATATAGGTACGTTTGTTAATTATGTTTACAAATATTTTATATTACATTGGCTATCTCAACCGGAGCCATTAGGAAATGCTTGCAGGGCCATTACGTATTTACTTTACAAGCAGAAACAAAATTAGGTAAATGTAGGCACACCTACTTATACAAACACTTTTCGAGTAGACAAATTGGATAAATTGCCCTATCTTATCGCACAACGTATATAGGAGAACTTTACCGTTGCCCGTGTTGTGAGATTCGATAACGTTAAATCGGCGTTTCCTAAACATGTGTTGCGATTACATAACTAGATACACTTGAATTTTCAAACTGTTTTGAGGATACGAGTATTCAGTATTAATTTTAGCAGTCTTATACTGTCCTCAGTCGCTACGCCTGCCTACAGACGGACACAACTGCTTTCACGCATCTAATAAAAGGTGGAGTATTAAAACCGAGTAGTATCCACCACCTGCGATAAAGTATAACAATTATGCATATGACCTTAAGATATATTGCCACATTAGGTCCCGCCATGCCCATAAGAAGCTGAAATAAGCCATCGACGGTATAGTACGTTAATGTGCAGACAACCGTATGCAACTGTCTGGTAAACAATAAATTGTTGCAAGACACGGCAATTGGGACTATGATTAAGTAATGAGCGATGCTACTCTTTGTAATTTATGCAAACGTTGCCTTGATTTTGCCGTTTTTCAAGTCTGGATCAAACAGACTTCCTTGAAAATTGTGCGAGTATTGAGCGCTAATTGTGTGCAAATGTTCTGGTATAAAAAGTGTAAATTCTTTTTCCGCATGTATATTACTTGTATATATGTATGTATGTATATATATATACATATATTGTCCGTGCCTCTTGCGCCGGACGAACCTGCGCCAAGATTGCAAATGTCCCTAATGTTCAGCAGTTCAGCGGATCGCAGCCGATTATATGGTTGCCGAAGAAACAGAGCCAGGATCCTACACAGTAAAGAGGAAGATTCACGGCAGAGTACAAAAACTCAAAAAGTAATCGGCACGTCCCAACTACAAATTTTTGACCAGAAATCTGTAGCGTGAATTTAACATGGCCATAACGACAGTATGCAACGTTGTTCACGAGAACTTCAGGTACAATTCCCATGCTATAGAAGTCAGGCAAATACTGTCTAAGGCCGCAAAAGCCAACAGACTTGCCTGATGCCGTTTGCTCCTCTTTTCATTTCTTCTCTCTCGTCAAAGAAACGTCACCTTAAATGTAAAAATAAATTGTAGGTAATATTGCTGGCTTGCCCGCGAGCCAGATGATACCCCCATTGTAATAGAAAGCAAATTCCCAGCAAATTCGGCCAGTGTTTAGTTTCCAATTGTAGAGTCTAGATGCCATGCGACCGTACTTTCTTCTAAAAAGCAAACCTTTACAAAAAAGTTTAAACGTCGTGAAGCCGCCGATACATGAATGAAGTGTATAAGGATCTGTCATACGTTTTTCAGCAAGACGGCGCCTATGGTCATATCGGCCGTGTCGTACAGGATTGGCTATCTAAGCATATGAGAATGCTTTAAGGCTAGAAAATATAGCCCCAATTTGAATAAGTTGGACTACTATATATGGGGTGTCACTGAGGGGGATTTAACAAGCCTCGACACACTTATACAAATTTGCTTACTGGCGCCATTAAGAAAGCATTCAACAGTTTAGATAGTGCCCTTTTGATACGATCTTGTATAAGGTTTACACTGCAAGAAATTGAGAAAACAATCAGCGTGAATGTGTTGAATTGAAATTTTTTTTGTCAGAGGTTCCCTTTTCAACTTACGCAAGAACGCATCTAAGTAGCTGCTTTCATTTCGTACAGACTCAAAAAGGAGTGTATATATATATACATACATTTTTTCATTCAATATTGAGGAAATACTTTTTAGCAAGATACAAGATTAAAAGATTATCAAAAGCTAAATACTATACAATATTTTACTGGCAAGAGAAGAAAAACGCTTTTTACTGAGATACGTTACACAAAAAGAGAAACACGGATAGCTGGAACACAGGTGCCTCAACAAAAAGATTATGCGGAATCACCTTCAATAATTGAATAAAATAATCGGTAGTAATCCAAGTCATGTCGGCCAAAGCATCGGCTGTCGTACTGATGCTTCGTAGTGATCAATGATATGCTACGAAGACACAGCCATGAAACCAGCAGAAACAGCTAGCTTTCTAAACCAGGACTTAATGAAGACATAAAATTATCTTTTTTGCCGTATATTGACAGGCTTGACAAAATCATAAAATCCGGAAAAACGCCGAGCCTATCGTTGGGCCATCGCGGTGTACAGTTAACGAACAAGAAGAGTAAGAATACTTGAGTTAAGAATGAGCATTATTAGATAATATAGGCATGTTGGCGTTTTTGTCACATTATGCATGAGAGTATCCCGCGCGCTCGCCAAAAAAAAAACAAGGAAGACGTGGTTACTCTCGTTTCGAGGTCAGATAGATGTCCTCTTCTTCTATCAGTTGAATCAGTTGTTTACAACGCGTCCATGTCGTTTATATCTAAGCTTATGCCGCGCCGGTATCCTAGGACACCGGAATGCGCAACCCTTGCTAGGCACAAGTGCTTCACTACTATCATCTTGGGCATCGAGTCATTTTAAATAATAGTAAGTGAATGAATGTGTCTTGGCCGGTGTCATTCCTGGTGACCGTTGAGGAGCTTGTAAGCAGTTCTTATGAGTACTGGACCTTGCCCTCAGGAGCATCGCCCTGTGCCCTGGGCATTCGCTCGACTCACGACTGAAAAGATGGCGACAATAAGACCCCCAAGTAAATCTAACTCCACTATCATGGCATTACTAGCTTCTAGAAGCGTTCGTGCAGGAACGTTGCAGGAAACCAGAGCGGTGAGGAAGCTCCAAAGCATACAGGCCAGTACAGGGCAGGCGTGTCTAGGGTTGTGTCAAGCTCGGCTCGGTGAAGCTCTTCGCCGCCAAGTACGCCCACCATCCATCGCGTTCATACTGCCGCCGGTCGTTAGGTGATCTAGCGTTGCTTTGCTTGACTACATATCAACCGGAATAGATGTAGTATTATCTCATAGCATGCTGTTTATGGTCATGTTACTGTCAAAGTTGCTCTTACGTCGCCGTGGCCAGAAGCAGCGACAACAACAATAACAACAGCAGCAGCAACAACAACAATAACAACGGCAGCAGCAACAACAACAATAACAACAGCAGCAGCAGCAGCAACAACAACAACAATAACAACACCAACACCACCACCACCATTAACAAGAACAACAACGACAACGACAACAACAACAACAACAACAACACAACAACACACAACAACAACAACAACAACAACAACAACAACAACAACGACAACAACAACAACAACAACAACAACAACAACAACAACAACAACAACAACAACAACAACAACAACAACAACAACAACAACAACAACAACAACAACAACAACAACAACAACAACAACAACAACAACAACAACAACAACAACAACAACAACAACAACAACAACAACACAACAACAACAACAACAACAACAACAACAACAACAACAACACAACACAACAACAACAACAACAACACACAAAACCGCAGCAGCAACAACAACGACAACCACCACAGCAACAACAACAACCACCATAGCAACAATAACAACAACAACAACAACAACAACAACAACAGCAGCAGCAGCAACAACAACGACAACCTTTACAGCAACAACAACAACAACAACCACCATAGCAACAATAACAACAACAACATGTAAGACGCCATATAGACTCTTGATGTCTGACATGCCAGAAGACCTCCAGACGTGACATCGTCAGCAGCCGCAGTAGCACCAGCAGCAGCAGAAACAATGAGAAAGCACAGCGCCTGCTCTACGACTGTGTTGTACGATGCAGGATGTACGATGCAGGATGCACGATGTGCGTCTGTACGCACGTGTATGCGTATGACCCCAAAGGAGAGCCAGACATTGCAAGTTGCGCTAGGTGCGTGCGTAGCTCGCCGCTGAACACTGACACGACGGACACCAGTCACGGTGGACACAGCATTGGTGGACGGCCGCCAGCGCCACTTTGATGACGGCGATATAGCGGAAACAAGGCGGCTAGAAAAAGAAGAGGAAAAGAAAAGAAAAAGAACATAAAGCTCTGCGAATCGTCCAGTTCGACAGATATCAGTCTTTGTCGACAACGACAACGACAAGAGCAACAACAACGACAACGACGACCACAACAACAACAACGGCAACAAGGACGACGGCAACAAGGACGACGCACAAACGACAACGACAACAACAGACAATCGCAGCAACAATAACAACAACCGTACAACAACAACAACAACAACAACAACAACAACAACAACAACAACAACAACAACGAGAACGATAGGAGGCGACAGTCAAGACGGCGGCGGTGGCGGCTATGAAGCAAGGAGACAGCGTGGCACCATTCCTTGGTTGGCTTGCGTTGTATCGATGGTCAGCAACTGTAACCGCGCTACAGAGCGTAGTACAGCAATGGCAGCAGCAGCGGCGGCCCGGTAACAACAACTGTGACCAGAGGTCGATAGTGGTTGTCTGCTAGTTGTCTAGATCTATCCAGTTAGACTGGTGGTTATCTTCATATATACTATATATATATATATATTGGTTGTCTCTAGCTGTGATACGTTACTCTGCCTTGTCTGCCAACAACAATAACAACAACACCATCCACTACCACCAACAACAATACGCCGTGTCAACGTGCACTCTAGTAGTGCACCCAGCCACCCGCATTGGCGAACAGCCAGCAAGAAAATAGATGTTTTTTAATTGTCTGCTTAAAATTCTTCTTCTTCTTCTTCTTCTCTCTCGTTTTAATGGACAGTGTTCAAACATCACGTCTACTTAACAGCAAGTATTACTGATCTTTGGCGTGTTACTGCGTAAAATTAATTGTAATGACATCATATCTACTACGAACGAATTGTTCTATCGGGTTGGAAGGGGATTCTGACGCTCCACTTTTTTAACGGATCTTCGAGGCCAACGTGTGTTGTTACGAAGAGTGGTCTATTGTCGTGGCTTGCTATTATTATTATTATTATTGATGACAGTGTCGCGTCCCTTGCGAAAAAATTGAACTAAAATGTCTAAATGGCATTTGTAATGGTCTGTTTGCGTGAAGTTATTTTGTCCACTGAGCTGTATGTGGTCGCTTCCTTAGGAGGGGATTGGAATGCGACAGATCACAAACGGGAGCAGCCATCCACGATAAATATTGTCGAAATAAATTCTCTCGTAGATTCGAGTACACTTTTGATGGCCAGTGAATTTGGTAAAAGCACCTCACAGATGAGTGCACTCGTGCTGAAAACGACATGATTAACAGACTGGACACCTGTGTTTATCTTTTTAAATTTGCATATCTTTAAAACAAACAACATATGTTTGTAATAAATTTGGCTACTGGCAGTGATAAATAAATCTTCCACAACGTCGTAAGGTGCACAAGGTTATGGTGGGATCAAAACGTCAGGCCCAGCATCCACTGCCGAATTGGGACTTTATCCTAAAAAGGCTATATTATGTATCTCCTGTAAAGATGGGGGATACTGACGATGCTCCACAGTGACTAGCAATATGCTATGCAAAGTTCGCCCCTGCTAACTAGTGTCTAACAAAACTTAGAAGTTGCAAAATCAAGCCATACAACCACCGGATTAGCTTCCTAATTAGTACCGTATGAAATCTTGATTGTTTAGAGCAAGTTACCGTCAACAAGCTCCTTGAACTGTACAATAGAAAATGCGCGCCGTACTCCATCATCACAACCCGTCCCTTGGCTAAAAACTTCAAACGTTTAAAAAAACTCCAGTATGATACACCACGTTGGCTATGTTTTGCATCGAAGCGGAACATTCTTGCACGATAACATTTTCTAATTTATGTAGTATCGACAAAGACTATAGAATATACCGGTACTGAACTCATGATTAGTTCAAATTGTCAAAAAATACGTATTCTTATATTAGAAAAAAACGGTCTTCACTTGAGTATGTCTTTAACTATCTATACGTAACTACTTTTTCTTTACGTTTCTTGTTTGAGAAGTCGTTTTTCCATTATCATTTGTTTTACTATTATGCCACCATTTTTGTCACGATGAGTAGTGACATTCTAAAACGTCGTTTAGCTAACGAGAACTAAGTCAAACACAGCCTTAGTGGTTTTTGTTTTCACTTGCCCAGGCTGGAAGTTGGCAATGGCATCAACATGTAATAAAGTCTACGCGTTTCGCCGAAAAGGATTCGAGGCAACGTTGTATATTGTTATTTTTCTTTATCTTTTATATTAAATTTTTAGACGCCCGTGATGCGCCAATAGGCATGTGGCACAATAGGTCCTGCATTTTAAGATGGTATATAAATGTAATATTTTTATCATAAACAATTTAAACACTTCAGCGGCCATCCCACCGAGCAAAAAAGTGTAGAGACCGCCAATGCGTCTGGTACCTTGCTGTGTAATATTTAGCACATGTCTGATTAAACTGCATTCTGGTCGCCAATCTGGTCAAATCACTGAGTTGAGCAAATCAAGTGATGGTAGCCATCCACACAATGTGTGTAACGTGTAATATGCCATGCACAGGTGCCGATTAGTGCATGTCATTCTACATCAAAGCCCCTTGCGAGTGCACGTCTAACTGCGTTACCTTTACCGAGGCCTCGGACACTTTCCCTGTCATACATGTCGTAAAGAACTTTTCTATCGGCGTGAAATTTGCCACTATAAGATGTCCCCACACCCTGTCAGGGCTGTAGCTCAACATTAGTACAATTTTAAGCACTGCCGCACTCAGAGACCCTCTTCGAAGGTCCCTCACCTCTGTGTGAACAGAGTTGTAATAGGCGCCCGACACTCTGTCACTCGCATCCCGGTATGTCGCATACATGACGACGGCGTTTTTAAACTTTTCCAGCACATGGCGGGCTAGGTCTGCCATGAACAACTAAGAGGGTGACCCCTTGAGGAACCCCTTAAAGGGTTCCTACATTTTGACTCAGCTGCAAGGTGTCCTAGTTTTTTATGTATACTTTAGGGCAGCCTTCATCAAAGAAGCTGGTAAGTGCGACTTGTAAGTGATGGGTGGCGTTGTCGAAAGTCTTGACGTAATCAACAAAGACGGCATACGCTTGACCCCAAGGTACAGACAGCACCCGCTCTACTTCGGACTAAAGTAGGTGGATTGCGTCCAGTGTACCTCGAATGTTTTTAAACACAAATTGCTACAAAGGTAAGGCTTTCTCAAAGTTTGAAACACACTCGAGATAATAATGTTTTTCTAATTCCAGCATTTTCTTAAAAGCGTGCTCTGACGCAATACCCCAATAGAGGTTTGGATCAGGGCAAAAAGCAAGGGAAAATTCTGCAAATTCAGATACAATAGAATTTGGAACAACAAGCGTAGAGAGTTACAGAGGATATTTGCGCTCGAAATACTTTGCTCGCTTTATACTGATAACATAAGTCATAACCTAGGTCTGCCATGTTTAGTTTGTCGATAGCAGATTGGTTTGCAGAGCACAGTCACGTATATACATATATATATATATATATATATATATATATATATATATATATATTGTGGCGGTCCGTTTTCAAGGGAGTTTGGTTTTTTTTTTTACTGCCACGATGAACAGCAAGGGAAAATGGTATCTCGCTTAGGGTGCCTGTGGCTTAAAATCGAACGGTAAATCAGCCGTGTTCACTAAGAGAGACACGGACGGACTCTGTGGGTTTCAAACCAAAAACTGCACAACTAGTCTTGTTCTGATGGATTTGACGAGCACAAACGACATTTAGATAAGTTCCGTCAAACACCATACATAGGGCTCTACTGAGACCTTGTATACAATAACTAGACTCGTTCCGTGAAGGTGACAAAATCCAGGTATGAACAAAACTAGCAGAACCGCGATCAAGTTAACGCTGGATAAAATTAGCATGGCTATACTTTTTCCATACTAACCAATACACTGCCATGCCAAACGCTCATTAAGGATTAGATAGGTAAGATCCTGGGAGAGCCCAAGCATAGAGTCGTTCAAAACCGGGTCACTGGTATCAAATGCAATTGGAGATTGCAATGTGCGCATAAGCTTGGCCTGCGTCTCGTTTGTATCAGCTACCATACGTAGGCTACGGATAGCGTTTCTCAGGAGAGTCATCGTCGCATTGGCAAGGACGAAACAGTACCAAGTGTTAAGGATTCCGCACGCACTGCGATGAAGCGAGTACAATCATCAGCGTAGAGTATAGCACGCGCAGGTGCGAAGCAGACTGCAAGTAACGCAATGCTAATATGCATAATAACGAGAAACGGCCTCATCACGTTCCTCAGAGGAACATTTAAACGCACAGTGAAAGAGGAGGATGCTGTAGGGCCAGATGTTGTTATTACCCTGCCTAAAGGTGAAAACAAAACCATTTACAGACAGAACCCTGAAGGCCAGTCGATCTTAGAAGCATGATGCGCATTTCAAAAACGAATAAAATCCTTGAAGATGCATATCGAGAGCTGTTTGACATATTAAGGCGTGGAGAGTTACAGTCGATTTTGTGTTCGTAACTCACGGCTAAAATGGCTCAGCAGATATTTACTGATTAAATTAAATGTGAATCCAACAGAAGCAGAACATAGCGGCCAAGCGCCTTGAACATTTGGTCTATAGTTATCAGGCTGCCGGCGCAACGTTTTCGCCTTAAAAGGGAAAAGGGCGATGAACATGGCGGTCGTCTGCGTGCGTAAGAAATTGCCCGTCAAGACTGACAAGACAAAATATGATATTTTCAAGAACTTTGGAGGAAACTAAAGTTGTAGTCCAATTTAAATATGGTTTTATAATTACTAATCACCCATTAAAGAGTAGTCGGAGAAATGGGTTGAAGATCGAAAAAAATGCTCTGATGAGGTGGACAATAATTGTCTGTAGGCGGTCGTTACCAGACTGTAAACTAGATACAGTTTGTTCACCGGTGGCGGCGGAATGCCGACCTAAGGTGTAGCACACACTGGCCGTTCAAAAGACGGTGTCGCTATCGGGTTCCATTATTGGGGAAAGTAATAACATATTGTATTGATAAATAATGTTTATATATAGAGCGCATAAATAAGCATTGTAAGTAGTATGGCAATGCCGACTCCTGATATATATAGATCATGATAACCATGCGCCACAAATCTGCTGTTAACATGGCGACCGCTCTGTCGAACACTTACCCGTTCGTGCATCAGACTACGACTGATCAGGTTCAAACGTTGCAATTTACTCAGGTAGTCGTTGTCTAGCTCAAAGAGGGGGCGCTCTTTTCAGAGCGTAGACGTATCGACTCTTGTCTCAGCGAGAGTCTTGACTAAATGTATGTGTATATGATTGTAGGCACCTGTTTTAGCCTCTCGGAATCGGTTTTTGATAACCTGTTGCCTATGCTATATAGGGATAAGAACTATAGTATCTGTAAACGTTTTACATAAATTGAAGCTTGGTTCACTTCAAGCGAGACACAGAAGTGGTGTCCTGTATTCAGCTAGCTTGTGGCTAAAACGTTGCAGACCTGGCATTCTAGAACGTTACATTGAAGCTCAGTGAGAGGCCAAAACGGTTCGTAAGACTAGCAGATTTTTTTAGCATTGCTGTTAATATTAGGGGGTCATCATTGCTGTTAATACTAGGAGATGCAATCAGGCGCGTCAAATGATATTAACCTAATGCACACGTGCCGTAGCTGCTGAACGTAAATTTACCGATATCCCGCTACCAAAAAGCAGCTACGCTAAAATAGATTTGTTTGACGGCAATCTAAGGATTAGTGCTAAATATCTTAAAACGAGTGCCACAATAAAAGCCCAGATATTGAGGAAAAATAAGAAGCCAAATTTAGCAAGAGCAGACAACAGATAACGTTGGCCTGTCCCAACAATAGTCTTGGTTCCTACTACTAGAAGCGATGGAGAATAATCTGTTCGGCTCCAAATTTTCTGTCCACGCTACTAACCGAGCTACTGGTTTTTGCTTGTTACATGCGTGTATTACGCTATGCCCTTTCATAAGTGTCTCTACCACTAGTGTCCCGAAAGGCTTTGACCTAACATTTCTAGAAAAGGGCAGTGCTTTTATAAAAAAGATACGCTGACACGTAGACACATATATGTAGGTACATGGAACTGCAAGACTCACACACATGTATGTACTTTAACATGCAGTTGCTTTGTTTAGCACACCTTCGGGCAAGTTGGTCAGTGGCTTCTCCGCTGGCTGCAACCGAGACGGAAAGGACAGACAATCGTTTCGTAATGAAAGGTCCAGTGTTCCAGCGGAGTACTCAGAAACGTCGTGGCAACGGAAACTAAGGGATTATCGATAGCTTGGAACTCGGAGTAGCCCCTAACCATAGACCTAACCTTCAGAATTTTACAATTTGACATATTATTTAAGGTGTACACACACATATGTATATATATATATAGAGAGAGAGAAAATATTTTGATGATTTATTAATCATTTACAATACGTTTGCACACTCAGCAGTGCTCGTCTTTATAAAAATTGTGGTAAAAGGGTGTCACGTGAAATCAGCTGTCCGTGGCACTGCTTGATGGCAGCCCCCTCTCTTACGGACTATATATATATATATATATATCAGTTACACCTGAAAAATCTCATTGAGCAGGACTAAATGTTCTGCGATTACAATAATCCGCCGGACGGGTCAATGGACACGTTTGTTTAAATCCTATCTATTTATACTAGTTTGAAAGCTATCTGCTAGCACCGATATACACGTACATATTCAACGTATTGACATCGGAAACGCTTGTGTCTCTTTTACTGGTATCTGTGGACGACCATAATTGCCGCAGTCTTCTTCGACCTTCATAGATTGAGCTGGGCCGTTGAAAGCTAGTCGCTGGCCGTCGACCATAACAAAAAGTGTGTGAACAAAATCTTTATTTTAAGGTGAATTATGATGCCGGTGACGCCTTGGTAGGCTGTAAGCGAAACGAGCTTCGATCGATCTCGGTTCTGCCAATTCTGTGACTCTGGCTCGACGTTCTGGTGATATCTAATTTCTCGTCGTTTTTTAATTTAACAATGTCTATGCGCATTGAATTCTAACCTGCTGCAAAAACGTAGTGCCGAACACATCGTAGCCGGTGTTTTTGTTGTCCCTGTTATAGTGTTGTCGTTCAATTGCCTGCGGACCCACAACATTTTTGTCCTGTTCAAGCCAGCCGAGCTGTGTTTTCCTGGTGGCGACTGTGCAAGGTTCATTCATGCACATCAAGATGCGCAGTAAACTCGCGCTGTTTACCGTTAGCTGATCCATTGGCCGGACTTTGTAGTGTCTCCTGTTGCACCATACACCCTTTTGCCACTAATATCTACATTTGATATAGGGCAGAGTCAAAGGACACGCTGATCGTGCCCTAAAGTAGCGACGCTTCGCAGCGCTTTAGCACTTTAGAATCGCGCTATTATGGTAATACTTTCCAAACACAGAAGATAATGATGCGGCTTGATACGGTGTGCACATACCGCCAACGGCCACTTTGGCGGCATTAAAGGTGCTGCACCTCGTCCACCTCGTTATAAATAGAAATGGCGCGCAAGTGGCTTGTTGTCGCGACCGGTCACTTCTCTTGCTCGCTTGTCGTCACCAACGGAGAGGACACAATGACAGAGAATTGAATTGAACAGCATGAGCGCTTAAATACTTTTTACGGTCAAAGATGTAACATTGCTGGTTACTGTGAATATTTTTTTATGATTATCCGTAAGGCTATTGCCCGTGTACGGTTTTTCATGTCATGGCTAATTTTTAATCCACTCCGGCATTTACCTTGTCTTAATTGGAAACCATGCAAACCAATTTAAGAGTGGCCGGTCTGGGTCTCAAACCCAGTCCTCCTGAATGCAAGGCAGAGGCTTTGCCACTAAGCCATCTTGCTCGGTGTTGTTGTTGTCGTTGTTGTTGTTGTTGTCGTTTTTGTTGTTGTTGCTGTTGTTGTCATTGTTGTTGTTGCTGTTGATGTTGTTGTTGCTGTTGTTGTTCTTCAATTAGTACAAGGATGTGATGTGTGAGTGTCAGCTGAACACTCATCGTTTACTGCTAGCTCAGCCCATGGCGCCTACAATGTTTTGCCTAAAGACAGCCAACGACACCACCTCCCTCAGAAACTGTGCCGCGCGTCGATCTCCTGTAATCTCTTGAACGCGTTAGGCTAAATCATTAAGGATCAAATTCAGTTCCGTTACTGATGAGTCCTCTAGGGTAGCCGTTGCGATACGTACGCATAGATTTACTTCCGCTACAACACTGTTTGCGCATCTTCCACTACTCAGCCCGACTTCGTTCGACTGAGCTATGATGCAAATTGGACACGGTCGCCGTGCATAAGACCGTCACGACGTCTCACGACAAGTAAATTTCCCGAGAAAGTGTCGCAGCCCCCGACCAGCGATCGTTCGGCTCGTGTTTGTCAAATGTTCTGTGCGCAAAAACAAAGCAAGTAGTGAGCGAGAGTCAAAAATACAAAGATGTAGGTAGCTCTCAGATGTCAGACAGTCTGTCACCGCCTCCAATGGCTGAGGGGTCAAGCCCGGTGGCGTGGAGGGTGCATTCGTCTGCGCCTCGCAACCGGAGGAGACACATAGGTGCGCGGGTTCGAGCCCCACCGCTGCACAGTTGTATTTATGGGGGTCCGTCTATGAAGCAATGCAAACGGTAGTCCCGTGGACGTTAAATCTTGGCTAAGGGTCAGCCTGAAAACTTTACTTTGTTAATGGCTGCGTTAGGCATTGCTGTTTGACCTGTAACAGAGCGGCACAAACGGCAGTTGCATGGGTCAAAACATTATTCGGGTTCGCCCGGCGTCCCAGCTTTGCAAGCTCGAATTCCTCCGATCCGACGGATAGCGTGCGATAATGACCGATTGTAACAGTGCGCCACAGCCAGGCAAACTTCGTTAATTTTTGCGCCGAACAGTTTTGCGGGCCGAACAATAACAGTTTGCTCAGGTTGCCCATCCTGGATACTCGTTACAGCTTACATAACAAGTGCTCTTTTATTTTAAACGAGTTGAGTCCATGTTCATGTTAGATGAGTCGCTACCAGAAGGAGTGGCACAATCAGATAGACTGACACATGGAAAGGGCATACCGTATGCATCTTCGTTTCGTGCACGTGCCATCAGAACGAACAAAATGACATGCTCTTTAATCCATTTCAGGACGCCTATTACAGACAATACGACGTTCACGCTATCACACAAAAATTACAACGACGACAGTCGAATTATGTTGCTTAACTCAACACACAACGCCTAAGGGAATTGCACCGTTTCATGCAGAACTGGGCACAATTAGGCGGCAATATGGCTAAAGGGAGGCAGGAAGAAGGCGTCCCGTGTTGTCCACCAAGCCTGCTGATTAGTGTGGCGCATATATATATATGGGCCACACTAATCTATATATTATTATATGGATTGCCTTCGTTAACACGCATATACTGTCTACATCGACAGACAGAGCCAAGTAAACTACGTCCTGCAAGACCGATCGTCTTTTCTCAGTATTTCACTCAGCCGTATCGAAGAAGCATGCATGAACATCGATTTTGCGCCATCTAACAGACAAATCGAGGCCTAAACAAAAACGGGAGGTCAACCTGTAAAGCAGCAAACGGCAAACCTATATATATATATATATGTATATATATATAGAAAGCATAATTGCAAAGCTATACTATAAGGGTCGCGCAAGCAAAATCCCACTGCCTGATCGCTCGGATAGGTACGTGTATACATGTATATATTCGTAGAAATAACGACAATCAGTGGAGCAAAGATTTCATGACCGGTGATTTTTTCAAGTTACGTATAAAGCAGATCCAGGCAGATTCCCTGTATCACCGGGAGCTTTTGGCAAACAGAAACGGTATTTGCATGTTGTTGATATATATATATATATATATATATATATATATATATATATATATATATATATATATATATATATATATATATATATATATATATATATATATATAAATATATCAACAACATGCACGGCTGTTTCTATATATACACATGCATATCTGTGTATACGTGTGTGCGAGGGGGGGGGGGTACTTGATCGAAGCAGCTAACCATATGGCAGACGCATTTCAGAAGGCTGTATGCACTCTGTGTTCAAAGCGAGTCAATAAGTATCAACGGTATACACATACATGCCGACCAACGACGAATTGTAGCAGTAATGACACGTAGCCGGGCGCAGCCGATGCGCAACGTACTATATATGCATATATATATGATGCGCTGCAGGGTTAAGGTAGCGTGGTCAGAGAGAGTTGGGGTACGTTCGAAGCGCCCCCAGCAAATTCGATCAACCCGGCGCGGTGGACATATACATAGACAGGTACACAGACAGGCAGATACACAGATGGGTAGGTCTCGCGCAAGCAGAGGTTTCGCTTGCCTACTTCGTGGCCAATTGAGAGGGCGAACGCATAGAGGCACGGCGGCACCCACCCGCAGCTAGAAGAAGGATCACTTGGTTGTGTGGCCCAGATCGGTTCTGTCTGTGGCTGTTCGAGACAGCGGCCTCAGCATCCACTTTGACTGGATTTTATATCTAGGTGGGCTGATACAGAGAGAGGCGGGCAAAAATGCAGCAGGGCGGCATTCTGTCACTGACCGCCCGAGTTTCGCTACTCTAATAATAGTCCGAACACGTTTCGAGCGTAATTAAGTATGCAAATAGTTGGGAGTCAGGCAGGCAGGGCCTTCTTCGAGTGCTCGCCGCCACCGACGACAACATCACGGACTCCGCGCGTTCGAACGGACCAGATCCGAGCTCGAACACGGTTAACTGGTCAACAGGTACGGTGCACGTTGCTGCATAGCGTGCGTGATACTCGAAATGAAATTTCGTTAGAGTCTGCTGCGGATGGAATCTGGTGGGCAACCGTCTGAAAATACAGCCCACGTTCATAGGCCAAGCTGAACTTTGAAGATAGAAATTGTGTACGTTTACGTTGTAATAATAATAATAATAATAATAATAATAATAATAATATTAATAGTAATAATAATAATAATAATAATAATAATAATAATAATAATAATAATAATAATAATAATAATAATAATAATAATAATAATAATAATAATAATAATAATAATAATATTGCACATACGCCTTATAATCTAACGTCGGTTCGACAATGATTACTACGCTGTGTGCGTGGCATCACATAACCTTAAGCTTTGGCTGCCTATACACAACACCAACACTTTGCACCCAAGAAACCTGTGCTAAAGAATGCATTTCTACGACCAAGGCCGTTTAATAACAAAATGCATCATCTAATCGTCTAAGATACTTAACTATCTTGTGATTACATAAACCAGCAGGAAAATTACTATATATATTCATGTTGCAATATATGACCGAGTCGTGTACAACCAAATGTTTGCTATCAGCTGCATGACTCATCTTTTCGCTATTTTAGTAGATTTATACATGCTCCCTCTTTCCTCACTGTTTTGCTGCGCGCATCTCGCACGGTCTTCAGCTCCAATATCACGGTATTCTCAAACACAAATGTTTATCTTCTAAAATATTGTTTGTGCTAAACGTGCGAGCAAAGACACATCCAAAGTTTCAGTCTCGCGTCAAATCGACTGAAAAACAAACCGTTTTAGCGCTCAAGGCTCTGCTTTTCATTTCGATTTCAAACATGGGCACGCCCAAAAGGGATCCATTACGCCGACGTCACTAGAGTAGAGATGAAAGACGACGCTGGTAGGGTCCGCAGGGGCAAAAAGCTTAGCAGATTTGTACAATTTACCTACGGTGTATTTTTTAAATATACGCTATGCAATTCACAAATTTCAAGCGCAATCTACGCACTGTTTTCGAGCAAATGCTGCCGTTATTTTGTGTTAATATTTTTTTGCTAAGTGCGTTTTCCGCACTCATAGCGCACCGATTTAATACTAGTTGACATGGTTAATTTAATTAATTTAGTAAGCAGTACCCCACCCTTGCTATCGTTGGATTCATGCACCCCTGTAACGTAATGCATTTGCTATTTTTATTTATGTATTAGTATTGCACTCAAACTATTTCATTTAGCTACTAATTTATAGTTACAACTATCTAATTTTTTGGTAATTTGTATGGACGACTTTTTACAGGCCTGCGAGGCTATCGTGCAATATTGTTGTTCACTTGAAGCTGGTTAAATGCAAAAATGCTAATGTATAAATATATATATATATATATATATATATATATATATATATATATATATATATATATATATATATATATATATATATATATATATATATATATGCATTATTTACTATTCTTAATATATCGTTTTGAACACAAATGTGAAACTCCTTGAACGTTGCCATGGCATATATATATATATATATATATATATATATAGATATAGCCATGGCTTTTATGTGTGCACCTATGTATCTGTTCTGGTCGCAAGGCGCACGCGAATGCACCACGCCATGGGCTCGACATGTTGAGATATCTAGGATTTCCCCAACGTCCTTGAGATAGTATTGCCGCTGACTTACCGGTATAAGGTTTTTCATTTATTCTTAATCAGCTCAAAGAAAATTTGATCAACATCGGAGATCGAACCGGCGACACTCCGGTAGATGACAACCATGACAGGAGCACTTGTCTCGTAGAGCAGGTCGCCACGTGTTGTAGCTCTGGTAGTCGTATTGCACGTATTGAGGTGAGGCATGTAGTGGTGTTAGGCGGCCAGTGCGCTAGACATGGTTGACATCTACTGGAGTATCGTTGGTTCGATGCTTGATATTGATCAAATTGTCCTTGAGCAATTCTCATTAGGAATAGTTGAGAAACCGTATACCACTGAAATCGGCGGTCATGCTGCCTGAAGGGCGTTGGGGAATTCCTAGATTTCTCAACATGTCAAGCCCGGTGGCGTAGTGCACCCGAATGTCGCCGGTTCGATCCTCGTTGTTGATCGAATTTTCTTTAAGCAAAACTTGTTGAGAATTAATGATAAAAGATACCGTTAAGAGTCAGCAGTCATGGTTCCGCAAGGACTGTTGGGGAAACCCTAGGTATCTCAACATGTCCAGCCTTCGGTGCATTAAACATTGTCTCACGGCGATTCCAAGCCCGTATGGGACGGAAGATGGTCTAGGGATGCGGCATGTAGCATACTTGTATCTCTAGCATAATTGATGCTTCTCTACCAAGCTGCAGATCTGCTGATGCTCTGACACCTTACACACAAAAACTTTCTAGAAAATGTGTCTATTTGCACATATATGAACATATATTATTCTGCACGTCATTTAAAGCTAATTTCGGCGACCGCACGTACAGATGCACTGACATTAAATGAACAGAGATATATCAACTAATGCATATATGTTTACTCATGGCAGGACAAAATGAGAATTTGCGAATAAACTCAGTGATAATTTATATATATACGAGGTGTGTTCAAAACGTATCGCGACTTTTGAATTTTCGCGGGTTACGTATATTCGAATTTCGATTTTTTGTGGCGTTATGTTGGTACTCATGTCTCTCACTTATGCCGACAAGCTCGGCCATTTTGAATGTTCACTTAATTGTTGACAGCTGCTTTGCTTGCACGTGTTTTGGATCGTCTTCGATTTTTACCTATTCAAAAAAATGGATCAAAGAACCTGTATCAAATTTTGTGTGAAAAACGAAATTAAGTGCGCGGATGCATTCCGAATGTTGACTGTGGCATACGGAGAAGCTACCTTGGACCGAAGCAACGTTTATCGGTGGTACAAAATGTTCTCAGAAGGCCGAGAAGATGTGAACGACGAAGAGCGTGCCGGACGCCCGAGCACTTCAACAACAGACGAAAAAATTAATGAAGTGGAGAAAATGGTATTGGCCAATCGTCGAATCACCGTTAGAGAAGTTGCTGAGGACCTAAACATATCGATTGGCTCGTGCCATTCGATTTTTATCAAGGATTTGGGCATGAGACGGGTCGCCGCGAAATTCGTACCAAAATTGCTTAATTGCGACCAAAAACAGCATCGCATGAACATTGCTAATGAGATGTTGGACTCTGTCCGCGCCGACCCAAATTTGCTCCAGAGGGTCATAACTGGTGACGAATCGTGGGTTTATGGTTATGACGTGGAAACCAAAGCTCAATCATCTCAATGGAAGCTGCCGCACGAACCAAGACCGGAAAAAGCGCGCCAAGTTCGGTCGAATGTGAAAGTTTTGCTGACAGTTTTCTTCGATTGCAGGGGCGTGGTGCATCATGAGTTCTTGCCACAGGGTAGAACGGTCAATAAGGAATATTACCTGCAAGTTATGCGCAATTTGCGCGAAGCAATCCGCCAGAAACGCCCGGATTTGTGGAAGAACAAAAATTGGCTTTTGTACCACGATAACGCCCCTGCTCACACATCGTTGCTTGTGCGCGAGTTTTTGGCCAAAAACAACACACTAATGATGCCGCAGCCACCGTATTTCCCAGATCTGGCCCCCTGTGACTTTTTCTTGTTTCCTAAACTGAAGAGGCCCATGAAAGGACGACGTTACGCTACGCTTGACGAGATAAAGACGGCATCGAAGGAGGAGCTGAATAAGATTTAAAAAAATGGTTTTTTGAAGTGCTTCGAAGATTGGAAAAACCGTTGGCACAAGTGTATAATATCTCATGGGGATTACTTTGAAGGGGACAAAATAGATATTCATGAATAAATGAATAATTTTTGAAAAAAACACAAAAGTCGCGATACGTTTTGAACACACTATGTATATATATATATATATATATATATATATATTCATTACAAATGTATATATATATATATATATATATATATATATATATATATCAAATTTATTTATATAATTTCACTATGTTAGCACTTTGGAGTAGACAATTGTCTCCGCGCAAACGTGTGATCACGGGTTCTCTAACCCAGGGTTAGCCCAGTTCAACAATCTGCCCCGAACAGACGCTGCATTTCCTCGTTGAATGTCGAGCGGCAGCCTGCTGAATCAGCTTGAGCATAAGGGGGCCTGCAGCTCCCATAGTCTCGAACGCCAACGGACAAAATTCGTGCGGATAGTCGACGCTTGAGTATTTGCTGCATTTATTAGCCTCAGCTAACCTGGAGGCATGACCTGCTCGGTCCGCACCTGCACCGATCATCGAAGGAGCTAATGAGTCGGGGATATATTCATTTATTGCACGTACATGTAGGATTCAAATTGTCATCTATTGTTCTCCACCATTCCCTTTTTTTTCCCTCTCCTTCCAGCTCTCTCCCTTTCTCTCTCTCTCTCTCTCTTTGTGTGACATTTCGCCCTCTCTTTCAAATACGCTTCTTTGGTACGATCACCAGATGGTAAGTCTACATCTAGTTTCAATACCGTCCGACGCTCGGTCTGTCTGCTTCTAACCTGAATGCCCACGAGCATTCACGAATACTCAACGCCGCCATATGACAACGCAGCAGCTTGGAGGTACTTCGTAAACGACCAACGAGACAGCGCACAACCAAGCAGACACGAAGTCGAGGAAGAGAACAATGAAGGAAAGAACGATACATTCTGTTCACTCCAACTGGGGCCTATATAACAAAGTTATATAAGAAACAAATTTATATTTTAGAACGCCTGCATTTTATCAATGGTTGCGTCGCGGTCTGCCAATTGCGCCGCATAACGAGCTGCCGTTGCATTGTTTCGTTGTCACCGGCATCATCAGCCGATAAAGTCGACCTTCTAATTACAGATAGAGTAGCAGGATGCCGATCCTGGGTTAGAGAACATGCGACTACACCTTCGCGCACGGAGAGACAATCATTCACTCCAAAGTGCTAACCTGAGTAGCTTTGTGATCAATGCTATTAGTATTAGCTTCTTCTGCGGCGTTTTCACGATGGTCAGCACAAATGCACACGTTTTGTTACGTTTTACGACACGTTTTGTTAGAGCGGTTATTTTCTTAAATTTTTGAATGCTGTTGTTCATCTTCAGCTATTTTATATCTATAAATATATATATATATATATATATAAGCCCCGAGCGGGCTGTGCACATGTTCTTACATCACAAATGTATATCTTAATACACATAAATAAATAATGATAATATATATATACATATATATATATATATATATATATATATATATATATATATATATATATATATGTGTATATATATATATATTATATATATATATATATATATATATATATATATGTATATGTATATATATATACATACAACCAACATATATATATATATATATATTCAGACATGGTTTATTTACGGAACTACATACATTCATATGCTCAAGTTCTCGTTATGAAAAGCGGTGCAAGGGTTTGGGGATAAAAAGAGAGAAAGAAGATAATACAAACAGAAGCACACTGAGCTATAACTTGATAGACAGTATAATTCTAAATGACAACAAAAAACTGAAAAATTAGACCATCTCCTAAAGTAAATCCCCCTTTTCTGTCACATATCCTGATTTCCAAAAAAAAAATTATATATATATAATATGATGTGTATTTTATTCAATGTAATTAATCATTCACGGTCGGAACATGACATTTAAGTCCCTGCGAACGTGTGCACAAATACGGGGGGTTTAGTGTAGGGACCAGCCATTTCTGGAGGGTTCGTCGATCCGAGGCCGCATTGCCCCGTTGCACATCCAGCGAAATACGGTGTCTGAGGAAATCACCCGCTCGCTTATCTCCGCTGGCTAGAATCAGCCGCTTCCCGACCTTCTGTAGCAAACTGCGAGTAGACGAAACCGGTCTGCTAAGGGTCTCGAAGGCAAGTGGGTGAAACTCGTACGGGTAACCGATGTTCTGGTACTTTCTAACCTTGCCTGCCTCCGCGAGAGCCGATGCATGACCAGCCCGAGCCGCGCCAGCACTGACCATTGAAGGGGCTAATGAGTCAGTAACTGTCGCGCCCCAAATTAGCATGCATCCGCGCTCGGGCTCCAGGACGCACGGTAGACCACTGGATTGTAGAACTCTGCTTAAGGTTTCGTTCAAGGCTTGGTGTCTTGCTCGTCTACCTGCGCTAACAATACAGGACAGCCCGTGGCGTCCATCTGGCTGGACGACGTTACTGCAAACGCAGGCATGAGTTTACACAAGGTCTGTTCCTAAACGAAGTCCAACCGCGATCTTCACTGACTCGTCATCTAACAGGGTCCCGATCTGAGAACAGGGTATGGCGTGGAGCCATGCGCCCGCCTCCTTGGAGAAGACGGCGCGCAGCCTGGCCTTATCGGCGTCCGTGGCGCATTCCGCAATGAAGTTTTCGACTCTTTGCTCATATAGACTTGCTGACTATTCTCTCTGGTGTCCGGCTTCGGCGGGCTTGTGATTGCGCAGGGCAACTGCTCTACGGTGGCTTGTTTCCATTCGAGCTTCTAAGTCCGTGAGAGCACCAGTATCGAGGAGGGTTCTTGCCTGTTGCATAGACCTATAAAGGGAAGCTGCCAGAGCTTTCTATAACTTTTTTGTAGACCCAATATATATATATATATATATATATATATATATATATATATATATATACATATAATCTAAGTATTCGTGCCTTATTTTAAATGATAAACTGAAAAATAATTTTTCACCAGAAAAGCAACAACGCTGCCACACCCATGGTCAACAGTGCTCATGTTATATTCGAGCATCTGTTAAATTCCCAGTTGAAGGTCATTGTTGTGTCAGCAAAAATGTACACACATTTTACTGACAGCAAATAGTTCTAAAGCTAATGCATGACTCGTGCAAAGAAACTCATGTACGAAACAAGTAAAAAGAACAGGTTCCGAGTCTTCAGATGGAGAAACAAAAGCACTCTCCCGATTCTTCATGCGGTTGCCGCAGTTTTTAAGCCCACTTACGTAAGGCTCGACGCGGAGGGCAATCGTTATATAATCCGGTAATACTATCTTGGCCGGTGTAGCCTTCTAAGTCTTGATACATTGTGTAGGCCTAAAATGGCTTAGTAAATCATGTACGTGGCTTGACGCCCTAACTTTTCGCCTAAAGTAATAAGATACGTCTTTACGGCAGCTAGGCCATAAGACGCAACGCTGTCGTTAGACTAAAAACTCTCAACTGCTCTTCTGTGAAGCATAATTTAACATAACCTCCGAAAACTCCTTCGATAGAAATCTTCGTGAAGGTACGGCCCTCTGGCCAAACAAATCCCTCGGATCGAAAGAGAAACGGACACGCAAACAGCTCAAACAACAGACACAGTGCGCTTAAATTATTTAACCCTCAAAGCCCATTAAGCCATACCAAAGGGCCTACTATTTATGCTAACATTAGTAAAAATGACGCATTCATAAGCGTCCCTTTCAACTTAGAGACATATTCCAAGTTCTTACAATTAGAGAAGACGATCTTGCCTACTTTGCAGTTTCTTGCAAATTACTACGCAAACTGCACAAAAGACAGAAACAGTGCGCTTAAGTTATTTAACCCTCAAAGCCCATTAAGCCATACCAAAGGGCCTACTATTTATGCTGACATTAGTAAAAATGACGCATTCATAAGCGTCCCTTTCAACTAAGAGACATATTCCAAGTTCTTACAATTAGAGAAGACGATTTAAACCTTGCCTACTTTGCAGTTTCTCGCAGTTTAATTGCGCACGATGAAACTAACAAGAACATCTTAGGCACGTCGTGGACATGATACCTTACACGCACTGTTGATTTAGACCCGGTCTGCTATGCTGGTTCTTTGAAATGGTTCCAAATTCTTTAGGGAAGCTTCAAATGAGAAATGCGTACGGCCAATAAATTGCGGATTTTTACGCCCAAGCCGGGCAGGACATTGCAATATTGCTTAATTCTGTGGCCTTCGCAGGGTGCCCCAACCAGCGAACACTAGATGTACGCAAAGTTGAAAGAAATGCTTTATTGGAACCTTTAGACGATCTCGTGTGCTAAAAAAATCGCACCGTCGGTAAAGGTCGACATCGAGTTTTGGACATCTAACTTAAGACCAAAAGACTTTTTACCTGAGCATGAGGTAAACACCGACCCATTCACGTGAGCATACGGGAGATCCCGATGCGATAGCCATTCCCATGTTGCTCTATGAAATATGTCTAATTTTGAGAGGGGGCGCGAGTGTACATACGGTGGCGTCCAGGAACCGCGTTTTCATCCGTTTTGATGGGCTTACGTCAGGGCGAGCTGCGCAACGCACTGACGCAAAGGGACACATTAACAGTGCTTACAACTTGCGAAACGGAACACGTTATATGTGTCGCTACAAAAACACTGCAGACCGATTAATTTTAGTTATGTACAAAAAAACAATCTGGTGTCATTGGTCTCTTTCTTCTCGTGCATACCGTCCGTTTTTTGCCTGCCGGCTCCGATGGTGGTGACTGGCAGACACACCATTTATCCTCGACGGTTCCCTCCACCACCTTGGGCACCTTCGTCTTCTATACCGAGAGCTGTGGAAGAGTAAGTTCATCGCGGCTGGACGTTAAATCAGTTTCGACGACAAGCGTCGTCTCGTGTCGGCCTTGTTTGTTAGTATATTTATGCGTCTTTGTGTGTATCTGTTTGCTCATGAAAATAAATACACACGCATATATATATATATATATATTTTTTTTTTTAAATATATATATATATATATATATATATGAATCTATGTTTACCCACACGTACATGCATTTCTTTCTATATTGCGCGCGCATGAAACGAGTTTCGTTACGGCTGGCGGCGTACTTGTTCGCAGCTCGCTCTCTCTTAAGTGGACGCCGCCCGTCCGCTTGTCTGTGGATACGACGCTACAATGCGGTAGCCGTTTTTCTTCCTGGAAAAGCAACGGAGAGCACGGAGAAGGCAAACTGTGTGTGTGTGTGTGTTGGTTGATCTGAAAGACTCAGTCGATCTCCTCCGAGCCGGTGGCTAGATAGGTGGCTTCTTGCTGGTGCTGCTGATGCTGGTGCTGCTGGGACTGCTCTGTGGTTATGACAGCAGTGTTTCGTCCCGTTTCACGTCTGCGTGACTCTGCGTCCCGTCGGAAAAGAGGTAATGGCTGACAGTTTGTATTCAGTAGTTGTTATCGCAGCAGCAACAGCAGCAGCAGCAGCATATGTTAGTGCGTGCGCACTTTCGCATCGCGAGCTTGAAATGCTAAACGGCGTAGGTAACATCTCCACAATCTAATTGCTGCCACAAACGACGGCTATTTGGACAGGGTCCGCCATCGGTCGTTGCAGCCTTGCAGCTAATTTGACGGGTCCTTTAAGAAAGCACTATTTTCGGCTGATATTCTTGGCCCTGTGTAATTAACGAACTTACGAGAAGCTAACGAGCATTAATCTTCATCACGCAAGAATAGCCCCAGTGCACGCGTGAGCTAGTAATACAGTACAGTGAGTGAGTGAGTGAGTCTAGACTTTCAATAAGGGCTTAAGTCGATTTAGCGATTGACTCACTACTCACAGTTGGACATCTATATAGGGTAGTCTACGTTACGCAGCCTATCCTGCTTGTACAGCATAGTGCGACTGCCAGTTAACCGTGCTAGTTTTCTCGCGAAGAGAAGTAGCCTGTTGTTAAATGTGTTTTTATTTTTTTTTATTTAACACCATATATACATTTGACACAAATAATAAGCGAGACTGACGGCGTGGACTGCAGCATCCAAGAAAGTACGAACATCATATGTGCATGGTAAACACTGTTTCGGCTATTTCTTATTATGTTCCTACTGTGCTGAGTTTGAACTGAGGTAGGTCAAAATAAAACGATATTTATAAACCTATTTGTTTTTTTGTTTTCGCCCGTTGCCTTCGAGACATTGGCAGACTAGCGCTTGCTAGCCCAAGCCTGCAGCTAATGCCTTATATTTATAACCGTTCATTTGTTTGTACATCACAAATATATTGTTTGCTGCAACATAATATCTTTATATATAACTATATATATATATAACTATATATATATATATATATATATATATATATATATATATATATATATATATATATATATATATATATAGAAGTCCTCTCTAGGATAGGTGTGGGCATTACCGTACGAAATTCATTAGTAGTAAAGGCATGCGCAAATGCATGTTTAAGGCCAATTCGTTAGTAAACTACAAAAATGGCCTGCATGAGATTATACTGCAACAGGGACGTCTGCTGTTTCACGGACTTCCCAGTAATACTGATCGACAGTAGCATGTACCTGGCGTAAATTGGGTAACCGCATGTCCTTACGACGTCAACACCAAGGGTGCGTTTGTTATTAACTAATAAATGCTTTGCAAATGGTTTTACTCAACGTTTTTTAAACCCATGACCCATTTTAATCGACTCTTACATCTGTACTTTCTCCCTTTTGCGAGTCCGAATTTAAAATATGACTTTAATATCGACATTTATCTAGTAAGCATTGATCACAATGTTTTGAGTCAGCGTACTTCTGGAAAGCTTCATGCTTCCGCCAGGCAAGGCCAAGCTTGGAAAATGTATTACGCTACAGTCACTCTCAATTTGAACGCAATGATTGGTCCGCCGTCCTCGATAAGTGCGCTAATTTTATTGGCAGATACTTCAACTTCGTTGATTGCTGTCATTTTTTCTTAAACATACCTCCTCCCAGTTTTCGTCTCAAATATCATAAAGAAATAATAGATCAGACAAGCAGAATTACATACATCTAACAGCGTAGCTAACAATTGCCGTCGCTGATAAACTCTTGATTTCATTTCTTGCTCGGCACTTAGCGACGGAGACCGAACGACAAAGACCGTTTTTAGAATCCAATCTTGGTTTCAGCAATGCTGGGTAGTACTCGCTATTTTGCTGTCAACAGGCAGCTGCGGAGACGAAAGACCTATTCTGTTACTGGATCTGTCTTCAGTAAGGCCATTGATGTCATTAAGATAGAGTGAACCTTCGAGCCGTCTCTAACGACTCATCCTTCTTTGAGACGAAGCGTGCATCACTCAGCTACGCCACAGTCACGCAACAGCCCTACGCACTCTACCTTCTAAAACTGTGAATATCCGAGATTTATATTTATATATATATATAATTTGATATTTACATATATATATATATATATATATATATAAATTGGATATTTATATATATATATATATATATATATATATACACATCAATGTTCGATTGATGTGTTTTACGCACTCTACATTCTAAAACTGTGAATATATGAGATTTATATATATATATATATATATATATATATATATATACATAAATATACATATATATAATTGGATATTTATATATATATATATACACACATCAATGTTCGATTGATGTGTACTTATTGACGGAACTTACCCGGACCCGGAACTAGGTCGGCCGAGCGTCTACGACGACGTGCGACACGACGTATTGCGGCGCTATGTGGACGCTACCGGCTGGAGAGACATGATGACGCATATTGACTGCTGTTTGTGCGGCTGTAGTTGGCGTGTCGGCGGCAGTCGGCTTGACGCCGTACTCCGTAACTATCGACGCGTAGAGGTCGCTGAGAGAGCGCGTGCCATTCTGGGCGCTGCCACACTCCCAGCGCCGCAATTGTGGCCGATGGACGAGGAGCGCATCTGCTCCTTGCTCCCCGCAGCCGAACCGCCGGGGGGGGGGGGGTCGTCGGGGGTGCAGCTGCCGCTGAGGGGGCACCACCCGAGCCGACGGCGGTCTGGCTGTTCGATTTGCCAAATTCGAGTAGGCGCCGCCGTCGCCGCATGCAGATAAGTGCCTGTCGTTGGGTCATTATTATTAGTCGATGATTGCGGGCCTCGTCGACAATCGGTCACAGCTGCTGGCGCAGTGGGCCCCGGCACGGACATTGCAACGCTACGCCACTTTGGGACACGCTATATCTGGCTAGCGGTGGTACGCGTGTATACTGTCTACACGGCCAGCTACCTCGAATTTTGACTACGAGCAACTGCCGCTCACTCTTGTTTGATGCTTTTTCTCCTGCTTCGCCTTATTCTTTTTTTTCTTTTCTTTATATATATATATATATAAATATACATCATATTTATTCACCATAGTTGTTGGTAGTAGGATTGAATTGACACACATGGTTTGCTACAAAATTATAACAATATCTCGTTCACACGCGCCTGTAACGAGTAAAAGTCTAATGCCGAGCATATTAGAACATGATATCGACAGATGTTGCACTCACCACAAAACTTACATACACAGTCGTTAATATCATAACATTCATCTTTGAGGCACATATAATGATGATAGCCGTGCCATGTTACCTGCACACTAATGGTCGGTTACTTTGGAAGGCACGTTTCCGTTTCGCTGAGCGGAAAGAAGCAGGTCCATCTGTATAGTTACACATAGCAAAATGTACGTTTCGGTCTTCCCTGAATGTTCTGTACATGTCAAGTGTAATTTTATATATAAACATTGACTGCAATGAATTAAATATAATAATACATTTAACGTTTAATAACATTTGAATAATTAGTCATAATGTAACAAATATTTACGTATCAATATGTGTGTAAATATTATAGAAAATATAACATAGAACGCGAACACACTATCTAATGCTTGCAAATTGAAGGACCAACTTCGGTATCTTGAGTGAGAAATGATGATGAATGTTTATTCAGCATATAGTTCTATGCCATCTTGAGCATGCATCTCAAAATGGCATATAACTATAAAGATAATATTGTCCTTATATACAATTTGAACGCTCTAGCGACCGTCCCATTGGGCAAAATAGTGCGAAGACCGCCGATGCGTCTGGCAGCTCGCTGCATGATATTTAGCGCATGTCTGTGAGTAGAGCCGGTAAACGGCATTGATCGCCAACCTCGTAATGTCCTCCTTTTCTGATGTCGCTCTTCCCTGCCACTTGCCAACAAAAATTGACGAAATTGTCTTGTATTAGGTGACCGAAGCCTGACTGTGCTTGTTTATACTGCTGGTTCGCAGCCCACTAGCTGTACATAAAGCGGTTTATTGCCGTCCGCGGCTAGAGAGGAACACGCGTAAAGCACTCTGCTGCGCAAATTTTACCGCTGAAAGACGGCTCCACACCCTGCCAAACCGAATAGAGAAGGCCCCATCAGAATCATGCCTTTTCTGCAAAAATGCTCTGGAGGATAGTCCATAACACACACTACTCAGGCGCCAGGCATGAGAAGAGGCCAGAACTGCGGCGATCCGACACTCTTGCGAGAAATGGTCCAGAGTGGGAATAACCCATCCCGAAATTCAGGACCCTCCGCAAAAATGTTTGACATGTTTCGTGGAGTACCGCCTGGGTTCGACCCAAGTATGGGGATTGGGAGCGAAAGTAGCTCAGGAGGAACTAAAAACAAAGCACAGAACGTGCAAGGAAAGGCAGAATCCTTTTGAGGCCAGCACGGCTGAAGAAAGCGCAACAATGAATCAAACGGCTTCGCAAGGGTTGGGACAAAGTGCGCCTGACTGGTGGGGGAACCCGTAAGCGACCAGTTGACCCGATAGGGCACTCGCCACTTCTCCTGATGGCCCATAGCACTGTTCTGTGGAGATCTGGGCCATCAGAGAGTGAAGCTTAAGGGGAGGTGCGTTCAGTGGGTATGGGTCTCAGCGGCGTAACATCCATCCGCTGAAGTCGAGTCCCCCACAGTTCGGGATGGAAACCGAATTTTCCTACTCGTAGCGGTAGTGCGTAACTGCATTTAGCCCTACTCCACAAAAAAACACCCCGCCAAGGTTGCAGCTCAATATTATTACAATGTTAAGCTCAAAAATATGCACTGACGCACTCAGAGACGGTCTTTGAAGGTGTCTCATCTCTTTTTGTAAATAGAGGCAAAAAACGCCATACATACACCTGTCGCCGATGTGCTGCCATTTGTCTTCCTTGAATATATTTGCAGGTCCTTACGATAGAGGTAAATTTCGGTGTCACTAATAAATCAACAAATGGCACCGTTAGAGAGAGAACTTATTTTTACTGTAGATTATGAAATCGTCGGTGTTTGGAACTTTTCAGTAAGCGGTAGTTAATGCGTGCGAGTTGGTCCTTAATCAAAATCGTACAAAAAACGTATTTTTATTTGTGACGCCTCGACATATTTTTAGAAAAACAAATATATATATATATATATGCTTGTAATGTTCACTTGACATTGCCGCCCTTGTTTTCCCATATTCTGATCTTTTGTTTGAACCGCATAACAAATCCGCAGTACGTCAACGCGAGAAGTGTAGTGTTTGCTGGGACAATTGTTAAATTTTAGGTTAAACCATCTACGAAACTCAGTGCACCATGACTTCGAGAACTGTGGCTCGCGCTGCTAATATCATGTAGTTGTAAAAGACGTGTCATCAATATGTCTTGATTATGATCCAATGCGCCTCTTGTGCTAGATAGATATTAAAGCTTTGATGTATTTAATTTACGATTAAATATACACACGCTCCTGCAAAAGTGTGTACATAGCGTAGCCCGATGCCCTACGTTTTCTCCTATTGTTGCAGACCATCGTTAAGCTTCAAGCCTAACTTGTCATCATCAGCATTATAGTTATTAGCGCCTCATAAGTTACATGCACGTCGAAGTGAACTCACTGATATGATAGATTGTACGATATTATGTTTGTATGCCTATTAAGCAAGGTTATCGATTGGACGGATTAATTAATAACCGTCCAAAGTGTGCACGCCTATACAAGTGTTACGCCGCGATAAACCTCTGTAATTAAACTAATACAGTTAGAGTGATTCGCAAACTAGCACACGTTGACATACACCCGGCAAGAGATAAACCCTCAGCCGACGCGACGCGCGAACAGAGTTGCCCGAGACTAGTTTTTCGGCGTCATTGACAACGCGTCATCATGCCAAGCCAACAATGCTGGGGCAATACAGCTCTGCTTTCGTGATAGAGAGCTAGTTGGGTGGGGTGGGGGCTGTCAGTGAGAGTGAGCTGTCAGACGGAGGTACGCCATCTCCCGTCTTTCCAGTTGTACCACAATAACTCGGATATGTTGTTGTAGGAAAAAATACGTCACTTAGATATTGTCTGCGTACTGCGCACGCCAACCACCTCCTCGTCGTCAACCTAGAAGGGAGACTGCTACCATTGCGGACACCTCATGCTCACTAATGAATATTTTAAATACGCCCTTCGCTAAGAATGAAATCGGCGGGGACTAGCATGAAAGAGGGCATTTGAGACATCCTCGGTGTTCTTTGTAGGCGTGTAGATGCAATACTGGTTTGATAGTTGGCTACAAACACAAGCAAAGAAGAATAATTAGTATTCATTCATTAGTAAGTCAACTGCATCTTGCAAATACAATTAAGGAAGATCGCTTTAAAAGGGTAACGTGTGTCGCTCCGGGATTAAACCCGCGATTTTCTGTATGGCCATCTCTGGCCGTCACCTCCACGCCGTCCCGTCAAATACTTCTCAGCAACTGTTCCGTGCGAAACATGCACAATGCTTTGATTGCTCACAAATGAATGATTACATCATGATTCTACGATCGGTGTCAGCTATATGCAATTTGGCTAGTTTGAGTTCGATCATTGTGAGCAAGACGTGAATTATGCAAAATTGTTGTCAAGTTTTATCAAGCAATTTACTGAGTAACGATTGCAGTACTGCTCAACTGTGGGGTTTTCCCTCGTATGCGTCTATTAGGGCTGCCTTTTTAACTGCTGCAGCCCTAGAAACATTCCGTTTAAGTCACATTGTCTTAGAAATGGAACGAAGCATAGGAGGGAAAACGCATCTATATATATATATATATATATATATATATATATGCGCGTACTTATGAAAGTATATCTGAATCGTTGCTTTCCAGGAATCGTTCAATGATGAGAGGTGATTGGAACGCAATTGCTCGTTGCGTTGGGAGGGCGGCTGTCTCTCGACGGCGCTGCTGCATGCGACGGTAAGGTAGCGGCCGGCAATCCCGTTCGTGTCCTATGCGCGAGCCATGACGACGGGCAGCGGGCGCAATTAATTAATTGCCTCGCCAATTTGCCCGTCTTTCGTCGACGGCCTCCAAGCATCGACAGAGACACCACGCAAGGAGAGGGAGGGAGAGGGAGAGAGAGGGAGAGAGAGAGGGAGAGAGATATAGATAGAGAGAGAGAGAGAGAGAGAGAGGAACGACGGGCGGGAGTAGAAAAGAGCTATTCGGGCGGTGGAGCGGGAAATGTATAAGGGAGAGAGAGAAAGAGAGAGATAGAGAGAGAGAGGGGGGAACGAGGGGCGGGAGACGATATGGGAAGAAAAGAGCGATTCGGGCGGTGGAACGGGAAAAGTATAAGGGAGAGATGGAAAGATGGGAGAGAGAGAGAGAGATCAGCCACTGTTGGTGGCTGTGGTGGTTGACTGTTCCTACTTCCTCTTTCATCAATCATCGCATCGCAGTCCAGCATCCAACGTCGCTGCAACGGCGACACCGATTTCACCACTGTTCGACTGGCACTGACGTCGTAGCGTCGCCGCTGGTCACCGTTGCCGTATTCCGGGAATCCCTCCGCGCTTGCGTACGGCAGCGTCGACGTCGAGAGCGTCTGGACATCGTGTGTGTGGTTGACGTTTGTATCTATCTGTCTGTCTGTCTGTTTGTCTGTGTGTACCATGCGTGTGTTTGCCATGTGTGTACATATAGAGGACTATATGTAATAATGCATTCTTTGATTACGTGTGGGCGTTTACGCACAGTTTGTGCATCGGTGTATACGCCAGCTGTACGCTTGTCTGTGCACCACCATATACATGCGAAACAGCGGGCGCTGGGTGTGGTGGTGGTGGTGGTTGTTGAGTAATAGGACGGTTGGGTGGATGCCCGTCTATATATGTATATATATATATATATATATACATATATATATATATATATATATATATATATATATATATATATATATATATATATATATATGTTTGTTTGCTCGTTTATTTGTTTGTTTTTGTCTGAGTCTCACTCAAGGGAATACCTACCTCACTGCGTTTATGGCCGACTCATGTATCATCCCCACCACACTTACTTCACCACCGCGTCTACCTCGACCCCGATTCGGGGCGCTGGGAGCGACCACGGACCAATGCCAACACTGACGATGACAACAACAATAACAGCAATTAGAACTATAATAACGGCAATGACAACAGCAACAACAACAACAAAAACAGCAACAACTGCAACAGCAACAACAGCAGCAGCAACAACAACAACAACAACAACAACAACAACAACAACAACAACAAAAACAGCAACAACTGCAACAGCAACAACAGCAGCAGCAGCAACAACAACAACAAAGTCTTTGCAAGAGATCAGTCGATGTCATCGTAAACGTCGCCGCTGCCGCCGTCGTCGTTGTTGTTGTTGTTGTTGTTGTGATTGTTGCTGTTGCTGTTATTGCTGTTGTTGTTGTTATCATCGTCGTCGTCTGTCCTCGGTGCCGGCAGACAGTGAGATTGGCCCCGTCACCACTGACACGGCCGCCTAGGTCATATGACGTAACGGAGAGCCATCGTTCGACAAGCATTACTCCGAGACAAATAAACAATCGAATTATTATTATTATTATTGAATACTAAGCAAGTTAATTACTGGACACTGTACAAGCTAATCATTGGAGACAATACAAGTTAGTTATTAGACACTGCACAAGCGAGTTATTAAACACTTTACAAACTAACTATTGAAATTAATACAAGCTTGTTATGAGACTTAATACAGTACTATACATTACAAAGTCTCCTTGATTGAAAAAGAGGTATTGAAATCACATTGTAGTTTTTACATACATGGGCACGTCGCGAAACTCTCCGTGCGAATGCGTTATTCACCACTTCGACATTAGCAACTTCCGGCGGAGTAATTAACACACCACTTCAAAGATTATTTGGACGTACTATAAAAAAGGTACTAAAGTTATTACGCCGGATTAGTTGTTTAAAAAGTGTCACGTCAATTCGCATCTGGTACTTGCCCACGTTTGGGAGTACGAGGCTCTCACGTCTTACATAGCAACGCCATGCGACTCGTTTGACAAATTTATTTTGCACTCGCTGAAGCAGTTCTACAACTTTTCTATAAAAACATGTCCACACATGTAAGCAGTATGGCCACTTTGGTACAACAAGCGTATTATGCAGTTTGATGTACTTTGCTGGGTCATGCCCGATAACCGCCCTAAGAATGAGATTGCACAGGCGAGACGTAGATTTTATAACTTCGGCGATATAAGTTGTATACCTCATTTGACAATTAAATGAAACACCTAGGTTTTTATGTGTTGAAACTTCGGGTATACTCTGGCCGTTCATAAAATACGCAGTGTCAACCTTGATTGTTTTCAGCACGGCACATTTAGAAGTGGATATTTCCATTATATTCAAGTGGGTTCATAGTAGCACGGAATCAATTGCATTTTATAACTCGGCCTTGTCTTTGTCGTCTTTGACTTCAACGTATATCTCGACGTATGAGTCGTCGGCCTAGAGCTTGCAAATCACATCGAGTTTGCCAAGGACGATTTTAAGGTCTTGAGCAAAAATTGCAAACAAGAAAGGCCCTAGGCAGGAACCTTGCGGGACTCAGAGAGGGATGGAGCAGTATCAGACATAGCACTTCTAACTTACCCGACCTTAAAACTCCTATCAGTGAAATAAGTTTGGCACCAATTTCAAACCCTAGGTCCGATGCCTATATTTATTAGAAAAATTTAGTGGTCAACCCGATTGAAAGCACGCGAAATGTAAACGGTGTGGAGTGGAGAACTGTAATTTTGCGCCAGGGCCCAGTCATGAGAGACCTAAAATCATTGGGTTGCCGTCGATCGCCCCTTACTGAATCCGTGTCTTAAAGTTGGTTGGAGGATAAGAAATTATAGATGCAATCAACAGCTATTTTCTCTATGATTAAACAAAGAATAACACACTGAGCAATATGTCGGTAATTTTCAGCAGTTGCTCTAGAGCCCTTCTTGTGCAAAGGTGTGACATTGTATTCACGAAGGACGGTGGAAACTTTGCCATCTTCGAAGGACAGAGTAAAAATTATAGCCAGTGTCAGCCTTGTGTCCATCCTCGACTGCGGTCCCTTTTTCATGTATAAGCGGCGCTTCCCCGGACTGTAGTTTACGACGCCGGCCGGCATATCGAAAGAAGTCCCTTGTATCGCGGATATTCAGATTAGTTTCCTCTAAGCGCCGACAACGCAATGTTGTACGTGCCAAATTACGCGACAGGCGTTTATGGCTTAAAGAGAAGGGTTCACTACTATTTTGTTTTCGAGTGGCTCTGTCTATAAAATCCTGTAGTGGGGATAATCGTTGGACCATCTTCGGAGTATATCCTTCTACAAGGTCGGACATTATATTTAGAAAAGAGCAGTACTGGGCTTCCACTGATTGGCATTGCGCAAAAAAGAGACGCCAATCGGTGGCTGCCAGAGTCGCAGTCATTGTATTATAATCAGTTTTATAGAAGTTTAAAGATGGACCTTCCTTATTCATTAAGTTATATATAGAATATTATTACTGAACTTCATGTTCACAATAATGACTTAACTTTATACAAGTCCAATATTGGGCTTTATAGAAATGAACGATGGAACTTATTACGTACAAACTAACTCTTGGACTTTATAAAAACCAATTCTTGTAATTTATATGTACAACCTATTTATTTAAATCTATACACATTAGTTAGTCTTCAATATACAAGTTTGTTATTTGACTTTATGCAAGGTAGTTATTGAACTGTACACAATGTAGTGATTGGACTTTATACGGACTCATGCTTGGACTTTATCAAAGGTAGTTATTGCACTTTATACGGGCTCGATCTTGGACTTGATCAAAGTTAGGTGTTAAGCTTAGAGTTAGCTAGTTAGTTGAGTTAGGGTGTCCATGTTCAAGTTAATTATTGAACTTTACAAACGTTAGTTATCGGACTTTATACTAGTAATTTATCGAATTGTATACAAATGAATCAATGGTCTTTATACATGTTTGCTATTACCTACACCTACGCAGCAGTACACATCATGACTCTGAAGTTTATCACCAAAAGAAATGGTCGTATTAGCGTGCTAACACTAGTTCTAAAACTAGCTCAGAACATACGCTGTAGCACTGGAGTTCGAAGGTGAATCATAATGGCTAACGTTTCATGCATCCACAACCAGATAAGTAAAGCAGCAACCAGATAAGCCATTTACAAATATACTGTAGAAGGGCAGTAAATTAACAAAGGACCGTGTGCATCCCAGAAAACTACGTCGCCAAAATGAAATTTAAATCGAGATGTGCCTCTGATGGGAGGCATTTTGCCTGGTGCGGTCCTCCACTCTCCGGTAGCATCACTTCGTTCTGAAATAAATAATGACGGTTTCAGGCATCGTTGGCGGTTACGAATCAGTGTAAAAAATCCTGCCGATTTCACTCTCAGAAGTTTCAAACAGCTGAAAATGACACGCGTGTCAGTTCTTCTTCTCACTTGTTAGCTCTTGCCGTAGCGAAGTACACCAAATAGTGCAGCTAATGCCCAATCTGGTAATGCAAAATCTAATGCCTAACTCTTTTGCTATTTTGTGGAGATTTCGGCGGTCAGTCCTTAAAAGTTTGTAGATTTCTAGGACAGTTTTCTCAACCAATGTTGTTTTTGATTGTCCGTGGCGAATCCTTAATGTCCTCATACTACCTTTTTTTGAATGAGGCAGTCCAGTTAGAAGTGGTACTGTACGCCGGTGCATTAGTTCCGTAGACTGAATCTAATTTGGCTTTTGTTTTAATTGCGGTTTGTTTATTCAATGTTTAATCACTGCATTGCACTCGCTCGCAATGGAGCTCGGCTCCAGTGCTACTGTAGAGTCTGTCATCTTACAGTTGCGCGACCTGCTATAAACGCAATTCGGAGCCAGTTCCCATAATTTTAAATTTTGTTCCTTGCGAAAAGAATTTCGGCTGTGTTGTCGGTGTGAGCTTTTTGAAATTATAAATAGGGATGCTACAAACCGTTTGACCCACGTATACGTAGATCTTATTACACGTAGAACATATGGGAGGCTAGGCGATTGTAAAAATAATTTTTACTATATCAGGAATAGTGAACTAAATAATTATAACATTTCTTATATTAGTCTTGTAAGCAAATTTTAAATCGCGCAAGCAGAATATATATTAAAAAAAATTGCAATCAGAGGCAATTATTTATACGAGTTTCCATTATTAGTAGTCTGTTGGTTTCAATAAGGGCTCAACTGTCCTCTTAAGTGCACTCGTAGACAAGTTCCCCGCTTTACTGTACAGAAGCGTGCCAATGACCCCTTATCAGCCTACATGTGGCCTGACTTTTGTAATTGAACGTGCATGCAAAGTAGCCACCTATATGCGATACGCCACATACGTGACACATCTACGTGCTCGAGAAGCCTTATTCGCTCTTTAATCTCCGGGGCGCACGCGATGCACGTAGTACGGGGCAGATCAACTAAATATTCACTAATTATGTATAAGACCGTTTATTATTAACGTGCACTTTGCTTTTCGGGCAAGTTTTATCTAGATGTACGTCGTTTATTCCCTAGGTGGGCACTGACTTTCTGGATGCCAGCTAATGGACCTTCACTAAACGATTATTGTGAGCACAACGCATGTGTTTACGCACATAATTGCTACTTCCAACACTAGAAGAAAATACTTTATTACATATAAATGTAGATCATTCTATGGAAAAGTCTATTTGTTTCCCGTTTATCTATATACGAAAAGTCAGCAAGATTTTTTTTTCAAACGCAATTTTACAACGTATATATTCTAGAAAGTGCATATTATAAGAGAACCTAGACTCGAGATTGAAAAAGTGACGATCAAACCTCCCAGTTTTATTTTAGAAAACGAGCAAATAAAAGTGAACACGTGCTCGATAGAGCGTGCCATGGCGAGAGGTAAACAAAAGCGTAAAAACGATCGTAGGTTCTCAGCTAAGACAATAGACCAAGTTTAATTCCGTTAAAGCAAGTGATGCTGAGGACAGCGAGCGTTAGGAGTGTAGATAAAGCTGTCGGCAACGACAAGCAAGACAACGAAGACGAGGCGGGAAAAGTCTGTTGCATGTTTTCTACTATTGCGATTTACAAATGAACCGAAGGTGCACGTGTAACAACAACGGCATTATTATTTTCTCTTATCTGCTCTAATCTGCTTGAGACGCACATTTGCCAACGCTGCCGCGATGGATGAGTTATCACACCAAGTAACATGTGGTGCATTTTGTAAGTGCCAAAAATATCTTTATTAAGACAAGAGTCCATTATTAGATCATGGTTAATACATGGTAGATTGTTGATTTAACAAATGCACAGTGATGTTGTCATCTGCCGAGCGGTTGTTGGAGTTGCGTCGTCACTGTGATAGATGCACAGTAATATATGGAATACATACATTAATGTCTTTAAGTTTCTACCAACGCTCTGACAACTATACTTTAACATAATAGGCCCATAATAAGCTAAGATGGTATATTATATTAGGTAAGTCAAAAAGTTCGTCGGCTTTCTGGGACCACATTTTTGAAATTCCCGCGCTCTGCAGCAGGGCCGCCTGAGAGTGCGGCTGGGTGTTTACATTCAGGAGCAGACCCGTACGGCGCTATACGCAGCCCCAGTCTGGGGGGACATGGCAATGCGGACGGCGAAAAATAGGGGGGCACTAAGGTCGACCCAACGAACGCTGGCAAACAGGGTAAGCCGGGCGTATCGAACAGTCTCGACCGAAGCTCTCCTGGTCCTAGCCAAAATGCTGCCATGGGACCTCCTAGTGGCTGAACGAAGTAAAATGTATCTAGACGAAGGTCTGGATCTCACCAGGGCCAGGAGTGCCACCATATCGGCCTGGCATGAGGAATGGGCGCAGGTAAGACCCGGTGTGACCACAGGGAGCTGGACCAAGAGTCTGATACCGGACCTCAGGGCATGGTATGACCGCCGACACGGGGAGCTTTCCTACTGGACGACTCAGGTTCTGACCGGACACGGCCAGTTCCAGAGCTACCTGTCAAGGATCAAGAAGGCCATCAGCGATATCTGCGTACTGTGCGACTCTGGAGAAACGAACAACGTAGAGCATACTATTCTGCGGTGTGATGCTCTCAGGGAAGCACGGGACGCAGCACCAACCGCTGTGAGGGGCCGACCCATCAAGGAGGTGGTCTCCCATATGATGACTTCGACGGAGGCATGGAGGGAGGCGACGAACTTGTTCGACGCTGTTTTGACACTCAAGACAGCCAAGGAAACGGCCAGGCGGGAGAGGTTTGAGCGGGTCTCTCGGGAGAGTGGTCGAGACGAGGAGCCGAGGGAGGGGGTGGGGAGCAGCCAGGCCCTCATGGTCTCGACGCACCCTCACAGGACGGATTACAAAATGGCATCCCCCTATCCAACCGCAGGTAGACATGCGGGATGATAGTCAGGGATAGAGCTGATTGAAGGAGAACGGCAGAGACGCCTCTCCCACGGTTTCGATGTAATGCCAAAGTAATACCGAGCCTGGGGGGGTGGGGAGGAATCCGGGTTTAGTGGGTTTGCGAGTCTCACACTAGTCACGCAGGCTGCTAGTGGCGCATGTGCATCATGCATTACTAAAACCTCCCAGAACAAAAAAAAAAAAAGGAGCAGACCCGTGGCGGCGCGACGGTATACCGGTTCCAACTTTACCATTTCGTTTGCGGAATTGGCAGCTGTTTGCAATGGAAGACAAAAATACGCATTTTCGACACATTATGTTGTTCTCCTACCGTGAAGGCATAAGTGCAGCGCAAACAACCCGGAGGATATGTGCAGTCTACGGCGAAAACGCAGTACACAAATCCACAATCGAAAAGCGATTCGCCCGTTTCAAAGCTGGAAACTTCAATCTCGAAGATGAACCGAGGTCAGGACGACCCAATGTTGTGGAGACCGACGAAGTCATAAGCCTGGTTACTTCGAAACCAGGTTTGACCATAAAAGAAATTGAAGATGTAACGGGAGTCTCCCACGGAACCGTTTGGAATCGCCTCCATGATGCAGGTTTCTCGTGCAAGCGGAATATCTGGCTACCACACGACCTCAATGATAGGCAGCTTGAAGGGCGAGTCGATACCTGTCACGCACTCCTCCGGAAGAACTCGAATGAGCCATTTCTGAGGAGAGTGATAACCGGCGATGAAAAATGGATACTCTACAGAAACGTAACACAGAAAAGAAGTTGGGTCCCCAGAGGTTCTCAGGCCGCAGCTATCCCTAAACCCGAAATTCATCAGAAGAAGGTTATGCTGTGCTGCTGGTGGGACTGTAAGGGCGTCGTGTATTTTGAGCTGCTTCCAATGGGTCAGACGATCAACTCCGTCGTCTACTGCAGACAACTCAAAGATTTGAAGGCTGCAGTAGCAACGAAGCGCCCGGAATTGTCAAACAGGTGGGGCGTCACTTTTCAACATGATAAGGCGACACCACACAAAAGTTTGGCCACCCGGCAAAAATTGGCGGAGTTTGACTGGGATGTGCTGCCGCACCCAGCTTATAGTCCCGACCTCGCACCATCTGATTATCACTTGTTCAGGTCTCTCCAGAACTCCCTTGACGGCACAACATTTGAATCTTTAGAGGCTATAAAAAATCACCTCACTCAGTATTTCGACGAGAAGGACAAGACGTTCTGGGAGAAAGGAATCAAGGATCTACCGAGGCGATGGGCGAAGGTTATCGAACCAAACGGTCAATATATCATTGAATAAAAATACTGTTGTCTGCATAAATAAGGCTCTTTAAAATCGGGTAAAACAGCCGACGAACTTTTTGACTTACCTAATAAAGTACTAATGCAACTGTCGAAAGAACTATTGGAGCAAACTAGCTTACGATTATTTTTTATTTATAGAAGTGAGAGGAATCCAGTGACAGTCAGAACGGGTACCTATCAAGTGCATGCTCGCCTGGGTGTGTGGAGGGCTCAACACATGATGGGCTGTGTGACCCACCCACATCCTACTCAACTTTACCTCATCGTTTCCTTCGTCGCGCCTTCAGGTCTACTATGTGCGAAAGTACCTCAAGAGGATTGTAGATATAATTCTATGCATCTGCGCTGTGTTTTCCTTCATTTTTGCAATAGCTGCTATGTATTCCCGTTCACACCTTTGTAATTTTCTGTTAGGGCAAAGTGACGCATATTAACCGCTTTCAATTGTATCTATCACCAACCAACAAGAGAACGGCAGAACGATGTAAACGGGGTAGATTACTCCCCCAAGCCATCATGATTGAACGTACGCACGGGTTCTGGACGTCCTTTTGACTTAATTTTTGTCTTGATGATTCTTAATTGCATTGGAGCCGCCTCTGTCACGAAAGCCCACAAAACAGATGAAAGCAGATCTTGCACTCTGAATAACTCTATAATAGAATATGATATACCCGGCTCACATCCATTGGAAGAGAGGGAACTAACTAGAGGCTTCGACTAGAGTTTTAGTATATGTCCAGGTTTTGAAGGTGAGTTAAGCAAACTGGAGCTATCCCGTCACAGGGCAGTCAAATACAGGCGCCCAAATGACGATGCGAGGAGTCAACCGGGACACTATAAAAAGGATGCATCTATGGCTAACATTAGAGCTGAAATTACAGAAGTCTGCTCAGGTCGTCGTTATGTGAATCCTACGCCAGAAAGTGAGAGATATTGGACGTGGTCACCGCGGGAAGCCTAGGAGAAAGCTTCCATGTTGATGACGTCAGGTAAGATCATTGTGTCAGACACAGGCGCAGTCTCCAGCATGGCGGTCCATTATGGTCGCTCTTGCTCTGGCGAGTGGTTAATGAATAATAAATCTCAGACCGCATCGCTGAGATTCCCACTCAATTCATAGTGCCTAGATGATGGAGTTTGTCGAGCCCGGTGGCGTAGTGGATTAAGTCTGCGCCTCGCAACCGGAGGAGACACATAGGTGCGCGGGTTCGAGCCCCACCGTTGCACTTTTGTATTTGTGGGGGTTCTTCTATGAAGCAATGTGAAAAACTGTTCCGTGGACGTTAAATCTTGGCTGAGGGTCAGCCCGAAAACTTTTAGATGATGGAGTTTTCGGCAGTTCAGTGGAGGACGTCCCGGAACGTATCCGCAGAATTCGCGATATGAGGTTACCAGCGGATTGAAACTGAATGCGGCTAAGTACGAAGAATTTTTCAGTCTATGTTCGCAGACAAAACTGCTGCGACTCTCGTTGCGGCACTTTTTGCCTGGTTTAAAGATCATCGCTCATCAAAATTAAACCGAAGTTGGATTGGGGGTGTCATTTCCGAGTTATTCTCCGAGTATACTCCTGCTGTTCTGAGGAACTGGTTTGCCATGGGCATTAAAATGAGGATTGGGCCTAACCGACCTTGGCACTGTGAGCCGCGCTTATGATATCGATGTCGTAGGTAGTAGACGGACGGGTTGCATGCGGCCACTCCGAGGCCAATGTTCTGTTGTTAATGGATGTGTGGCGGGTCATAGCTGTAGATAGCGATATCCGACTAGTGGAGGAAGAATCTTTACACCTGCGACCTAGGCAAGGTCTTTTTTTTTTGTTCTGGGAGGTTTTGGGAATGCATGATGCACATGCGCCACTAGTAGCCTGTGTGACTAGTGTGAGACTCGCAAACCCACTAAACCCGGATTCCTCCCCACCCCCCCAGGCTCGGTATTACTTTGGCATTACATCGAAGCCGGCAAGGTCTTAGGAATGCTCTGTTTTACGAAGTTGCAGTCGGTTACAGCCAATAGCATCTTAGCTGATCGGTATGCTTCTGACAATGAACCCAAACGTAGTGACATGATAAGTTTAAGATGACGTGATGCGGCATTACACCACCAGAGATCTGACATACGGCAAATTGAATTCGTTTGCTGACTGCGCTCGATTCCTTGCGTAGAGATTGACATTTCTGTACTATGCGTGTAATGTTCGTTGCACGGAAAACCACTTTTGAGTTGGTCCGGCTATGAAGTTCGACCCAGCAACTCTTTCCTGACTTTTTGAGTAGACACAGTCAGCGCCACCTAACACGTTTAGTATCAATAAAGCCTCTCATAAATGTATTTATCAATTTATATTACAATCCTGTGTAAGTGAACGTGTTAGCTTTCAGCCTATAACAGCTTTAGTCTGCACCATTCGGCAAGCGATTCCAAAATTGAGATCGCGTTGCCCCGCTGGACGTCAATGGAAAGTCTCTGGCGCAAAAAATGTGCGGCTCTCTTGTCCCCAGTAGTTATCTTTAATCGCTCACCCAATTTAGACTCGGTCAAGGGGCCCGATGGTCCCAAGGTCTCGAAGGCCACTGGGCTGAAGTAATGGGCTCTTGTAAGTTCGGCGTATTTGCTCATCTTGTTCTTTTCTGCTTGGGTTGCGGCTTGACCAGCTCTAAGTGAACCGAAACCGACCATTGAGGAGAAAGTAAGTCGGTTACGGTCGCGTCCCATATGAGAGTACAACCTCGTTCAAAGGGGATAAGAATCATCCCGTCGGGACGCTTGCCGTCGTTTCTGGTTAGTCCAGTTGGTTTCAACGTACCTGGGTAGCCTGCCGTCCTCAAGGCCCTTGCTAATGTGTCATTAATAGCCGCGTGACGTGGTCGACGACCTTCACTGAGGGCGCAGGATAGAGCGTGGTTAGCTCTAATGCCCACCGGCTCCCCGCATCGACATATGTGAGAATGAACGAGCGGCGCACCAAGTCGAAGGCCAACACATATTCATGTAGTGGCATCATCCAGTAAGGTTCCTAACGATGCACTGAGTAGGGCGTCAAGCCAATCGCTTGCATGCTTTGCGGAGGTTGCCCTAAGCCGAGCCCTGGTAGAGTCATTGTCAGCTTGATCAATAAGTAAACGAGCACGTTGATTGGCTAGCATGGCCGACCATTCACTCTGAGATGTGACGTCTTGTGGTAAAGTTCCAAGAACCTCAACCAAACTGCTCGTGACTCGTCCAGTTCAATGTTAAGCAGATAGATTATTGTATCGGCTGTAAGAGCATTCAAGCGTCGTAGCTTGTCCGTTTCGCCGGGAAGTTTGATACCCCTCAGAATATGAGTTAAGCGTGTGGCTGAGTAAAAGCACCTCAGCAGCCAAGCACCTCCCTGCAACACGGGAGAAACACCTTCCCGAAGTAGGGGTACCCCTAGAAGCTCTATTTCGTTTGCGCTGAGTATCTTGCAGCCCGGTAACCAGTGCGTGATCTCAGAGGTTGTTGAATCTGCATCAGGATTCCATACGAACAGTTCGCATTTCGAGGGTTTCAGGGCTAAGCCGCTTACCTTCTCGAAATCAATAATCTTCTGTATGTCATTAGCGATTGTAGACTCGCTGCCTGCCAGTACGCCATTGTCCAGGTACCACATGTTAAGCGGGCTTTCGAGCGATTTAATCAGGTTGTTAACTGCCAGGCAAAATAAAGGTGGCCCAGAGGGTCTTCTTGTTGTATACCTGTCTCGGACGATATTATTAGGTTAGACGTTACAAGACATATTGGACGTCTATATGAGGACTCGACATAATATTACATGTCTGGAGTGGAGTCCTTGACTGTTCTTAGCAAATTGTCTCTTCTTATCGTATTAAAAGCATTTGACAAATCCAGCTTGAGCAAGTACGTGAGGCAAGTCCTGGAGGTCAGGAAAGAGCGAGTTGTATGAACCGCTGTGTCCACCCTTGCCCGAAGCGCAGTATGTCAACAACTTTGGCTATATATGTTGCTAACTTATTGGCTGTGTCTCCGAGGTTTGGGGACAGCAATTCGGCTAGTAGTCTCGGACGAATAAAGTCTAATCCTGCTAAGGAACTTTTTGGAAAGGATTGAACATCAGCAAAGATGTCTTCCTTGCATGTGGATCCAGAATCTATTGATGTTGGTTCAGGCCATATAGGCTCCGCTGGTGCAGGCGGGTGTTTCGCTTTTAGTGCGTTGGCGGTGTCTTCGCCAGATGAAAACGTGACTGTAGAGATTAGGTTTCTAGCAGCATTAGTGCCGTCTTCTCCGGATAACTTGGCTAGGACTCTTCTAGCAACATCGGTATCAGCGTGGGTTTGCGCGTTTATTTGAGCGATTCTGTAAGCCGTCAGGTTATGTAAGCTGGTGCCGCACTCGTAATCCCGGAGATTCTTCCTTATGATTTGCGCTAATGATTGGTTGATATTTCTATTGGCTGGGAGGCGGAGGATGACCGGTACGAAAGAAAATAAGGCCAACCAAGCGTGGAAACTGTTTTGAGTGTGCACATCATCAAGCACCTTAGTAAGGGTCAAGGCTACGATATGTCTAATAGATTTTGGTGTGATGCGTACTAACTTAAAAGTTTTACTAATGTCTTGAATCTTGATTAAGATGTCTTAAACTGAAGGATCGGCGTGGTGACTCGTGTCAATATCGGGAGACGATGATATAGCTGTCGGGTGTTTTGTCCTAGTATGTCGTGGTAAGCCACGCCTGGTGTATAGTAGGCCACACACCAAGCAGGGAACTTTCAGGCTAGGTTCGGCGTCTGCGATGCTAGGTTGTACCAGCAGTGTCGTCGTTGTTGTTGGGGTTAAAGAGCTCCCGGATGGCAGGTAGGTGTGATCTTCCATTATGACGAGGTGTGTTTAAGCTTCTCAACAAGTGGTAGTAACGCAAGTAGTGGCTGAGGAACTTCAGTAATTGTTTCGATCGCCTTAGTTAGCTTCGGGCTGACTACCGAAAGAAGGCCAGACAGTGACGATAGGTTTGTGAGCGTCTTGTGGGCTTTGGCATTGACCCGGCGCCGTGGCCAAATAACTCGAGACCTTCTAAACGTTCCAGCTCGTTGTTGCCGCTGCATTCGTTTCTTTTTCGGTGGGTTCCTGAGTCTAGGCAAAATTACTGATGGGTTCCATCCTCAGAGGTTTTCATACCTCTAACCGCAGCGGCATATGTCTATTGGCCGGTATAGGCGCTTGTTTACAAGCTTCTTCTATGGTTGCAGCGGAGTGATTTACTTTCACCTGCTGTACGGTCCTCACTGATGAGTCTACTCTTCTCCCTAGGGAAGAAAAGTCTCGGGCATGAAGACGCGCCAGCAGGATGTGGTCCACGACAATTAACACACCGAGGCGTGTTTTGACATAAAGCGGCTATATGCCCTTCGTTCCTGCATCTACGACAGATTTTCTGTAGGCTACACTGACTTGCTATATGACCGGGTCGGAGGCATTTTAAGCAGACCAACAGTTAGTCCGGTTCGAGCACTACAGCGTGCGACTTATAACCCAGAAATATAGAGGTCGGTGGTTGTCGGTCGAATGTAAGTATCACTCGATCTAAGGGCTTCCGTCCGTCGCCCCGAATGGCGTGCAGGCGACGAACTTGAGTCACTCCCAGGTCTTTTAATTCCTCGAGGATTTCCGCCTCTATGAAAGCGATGCTAACACCTTGAAGTCTTGCCTTATATGAAGCTATAGCTGGGCATGGGGCTTTACTTGTATCCCGTTTAATTGCTTGATGTTTTACAGAGAAGTTGCTGACTCTATGTTAGAAGTCTAAACGGCGATACTTGACTTGCCACCAGAGGTCCTACTTTCTGGGGACGATGTGTGAATTGCCTTGAATAAAGTTAGCGGTGACCCTAATTCGAAGTTAACGGGCGTATTATCTTCGGTGGGTTGTCTGCGAAAGACGACTTTGAGGGTGGCTATGGTACCTGCATTAATATCATCTCTAAGCTTGCCCAACTGTTTAAATTCTTGCGCCGCCAAACGTTTCTCTCTACGGGACGTGTGAACTGTGAATCCACCGTTATCATCGTCCTGGTTAACCGCTTCGTTTTGAACAGTCTGTTCTACAGTCTCGGGCAACGTCTTTCTCCTCTTTACGCCTAAAGACGTGTTATTTTCCATCGTCGGGGTGGCATTTTCACAAGCGGGTCTTTTATGGGCAGCCTTCAGCTATCCGATGGTAACACTACAGCGTTGGGCGCTGTTCCACTGAGCACTGCACTGCTCGGTGATTCATTTCCAGGTGCTGCATCTTTGCGCAGTCTAGTGATGTCCAGAGAGCGCGGAGCAACAATTGAAGGTGGTTGTGGCCCGGGGGCCATGACGTTCTTCGGTGTCGACTGTATAAATAACTGTCGCACTCAGAAGAAAAAAAAACGGGAAAAAAATTGTTCACACGACCGGGTTTCGAACTCGGTCCCCCCACTCCGTAGTCAGTGGCTCTGTTGCATACGCCACGCACTGCGCTTGAAGTGCTAGTCGTCGATAACCAACTAGCGGCTACCGTTTGTAGTATGATGTAAACAAACAGTCGTAAAATGTAAACAATCACGCTGTCGAACGAAAGTTTCGAACACACTCGAGAGGCGGCCTGGCCTGCACGGGTTAGGGTCCTTACGTCCAGTGGAACGGCTGTCGGGCCTGCGTCGCGCGTCTATGGAAACGTCGCTCAACACTGTCTTACTGCACCAAATGGCGCCGCAATAGTCGAACTCGAATTGGCTGCACGATTAGATTTTCCGGGAACACAGGTAAAAAGCGTCCGCGTTCGACCAAGCGATCGAAAAAAAAAATACTTTCCTGGCTTGTATGTAACATAAGGCTCGCGGAACTAAAAGCTCCTCATGTAATTTACGATATTTATCTTGTACGTGTAGTCAAGTCTGGACGACACGATTTACAATTTACCCGTAATTTGCTTTAAAATGTTGCGAAATATAAGTTAACAATGAACATTAAACGGATCTCGATCTTACGCGTTTGCAGAGAAAAAGCGCCTTTGTTGATCATCGCATAAAAATGAATCGTTGGCCATTCGATTTGGTTCACAGCTGCACTTAGCTAGGCTTGCTTTCACTCTAAAACATTCGATCAATCAAGCTACAGACATGAGCGCAAGAGTATCATTTGGTGATCATCACATAAGATTAATATATGAAGGCGGTGGCCATATTCCATTTTAGGATCTAAGCATTTTGAACATAAAGCATGAGATCTGCTGCAGCCTCCAGTGAATTCATTCGGCGAGGCCAGTATGGCAAACATCGGCGTATGCTATAATCTCGACACCATGCGGCATCTCCGGGATTCGCAGGCCCTTCTCACAGTACCGGGCCTAGGACGAAGCCCATTTTGTGTTACGCCGTTGCCATAAGTGAGTGACCACTGGTCGAGGTGTGAAAACAAATTCGCTTTGGGAACATGGGGATCTGTCGTTCGTCCAATGCCTTCATTATGGCTTTCCGATTAGCCATGTTTAAGTAATTCTTTACATCTGGTAGAATGAAGGGTACGGACTTGCGGGATGCAAGTGGAGCTCTAAGCTCGCGGCCTGCAAAGCAGAGGATCCGCTGGTTTACGTCAAGTGTTGGCCGACCCTGTTTGAAGCCGTGCTGGGTGTCCGCTAGACCGCGACTATCCTCCATGACAGCATCGAGCGTCTCTAATAGGACACATTGTTCCATATTCGTCTAGAAGGTGTACCAGCCTGAGAGAGAGGAAAGATCCTCTGTCGAAGGTTTTGGCTAGCTGGGAACCAGCGCGAGGTGAGTAAGCTTTCATCGGGGAAAGCTTACTCGCCTTTCCCCGATTCCTGCGACAGGGGAGGGAATTGTCCTTTGCGTAGACGCGTATGGCAAAGTCTGCGGGTAGTTTTGCGTGATCGGTCGCCATTAGCTTAACTACATCCGGGAGCACATTGTTCTGGGTCAACCTTATTCGTCTGGAGGGCAGGAGAGGAATTTACTATTGCTTAGCTTTTTGAGGTTGTTCTACACTACTGGCAGTAAATCGTTACTGTTAAGCGTCTCCTCGTTTTGCACAAGCTCACAGTGCACCACGTTTCTCCGGCTCCACCAGACACACTGCATGGTCTTCTTATTGTACTGCCTCGCTTTCGGCACGCTCTTGCCCGATGCCTTTCTTCGACCAGGATCTTATGCGAGTTACGCTACTCTACTGTAAACGATCTAATTCGCATTGCCGGTAATCAAGTTCCCTACAAAATAATGCTCTGTATTTGGTCAGGAGGATGATTTCGGAAATAAACGATGTCGATTTCGGTGGTTTTATAGACATTCTTTGGTCGCACGTTAGTCACGTATCCGTCCATATGTCTTGACTGTTCCGTATTCTTGCGTTTTTCTGCTTACTTAAGTATCTCTGTTTTTTTAACATACCTAGCACAGTTTTGAATTCTGCTATTACAGTATGCATACCGATGCTGTTAGATGAGCCCTGTTAGATACGTTTTGTTGTTCAGCATATTTAAAATGAATAGTCAACTCCACATTGCACAGAACGCGAATATCTAATTATAGCAACAATACAAGTGAAAACAACTAGCTTAGCTTATGAAAAATGTTATAAAGTATGCTTCGTTTGGGCTTTGGTTGTCTTTGTCTTGCAATATAGTTATAGCCTACCGTCTTGTTAGCCTGCCTACACGGGTGCTCAGAGCTATGCACAAATCTCTTATTAGTGTTCGATTTTCACCCACTAAGCCACTGGTTGGCATTTCATTTCTGTGATTAACCTTGTCCGCCATCTCGTTGCCCCAAAGCGTTGACACAGGGGGATCTTCAACTAATCGCGGGGTTTGAGTTTAAGCAGACTGATAACGTGAATGATAGCCAGCAAAAATCTTAGCATTAAGGCTAGCGCGGTCACTCACTGTAATTCCAACTAGCTCAGACTTCAAAGCATCGAGAATGATTGCGCTGCCACCGGTTTTCAAACCTCCTATTAGCACCCATTGAACCCAAAAAGTGAACTACAGAATCAAATAACCCGATTGAGCAGACGAGTTAAACAAATTACCCGCAACTATACGTAAAATATCTACTCTCAACTCAGGTCATCCTCATAAGAGAATCCATCTTCAAAGGCTAATTCTCAACCTACAGAAGGTGGACTTCAAAGGTGTATTCTTAATCTACAGAAAGTGAACTTTAAAGTCTACAGAAGGTCGATTATTCAAAAAGCACATTATAATGCATTACAACTGAAATGTAACAATACTGAACGTATGTCTTGCAGAGTCCTCTATATTTGTCAAGGCCGTATATTTTCTTATACGCGCGATGTGGGATTCTTCTGATGCACTGTGGCAATGTATTTGTTTTACAATTATCTTAGGAAATCACAAAATAGCATTCATTGGTGTAAAAAACCCAAAGATGAGGTGTGCAAAGTATTGATGCCTCTATCCCTCTATTCCCCTATTCCCTCTATAAATCGGAGTTTAATTGAACTTGTAAGATTTGGCATATCTATCCATCAAAGCCGCATCTTTTCACATATGCGCGATGAGGGATTATTTTGCTGAACCGCGACAATAAATTTGATTCACAATTCTCTCACAAAATCACAAGCTAGCGTTCATTGATTTAACAGGCTTAAAGAATGGGTATGCAAGCAATTGGTGATCACCGCGGATTATGAACGCTGCAAGTGCATTTCTCCCGGTGTTTTGTGATTGTTCAATGTTTGCAAAAATATCAGAGAAATCCCCCTAAGCAAATGTTGTAGGCGGCGCTTAGACATCGTCAAGAAGGTTCTCGCGAATAAAACCGTTTGCCTTCAACAACTAAAAAGAGGCTTAATAATTATAGGATGACAGTTAGGCCTTCTTTTTTCAGATGCCGCAGTTGCAACGTTAGAGTCCCCACTTCTAGCTTTTAATCCATGAAAAAGCTTCCAGTCAGCACTAATGTATGTAAAAGACGTAACATGGAGTATTTTCGATTTTGCGTAGAAACCTCACAAGTTTATTGGGTACCTTATCCCGGTCAGCTATACTGGTGGTTTCTACAACAATGGTAACATTCTTTTTCTGCCATATCCGACACAATATCCTGATAAACGAACTTTAAAACATTGACAAATTCTTGAGCAATTTATTGTCTGACAATGCTTTGTGCTTAATCAGCAACTTTCTTTGGCGCTAGGTTTTCCTTCTAGCCTTTTGCAATGTTTCTTTTTGTAATCGACCCCGCCACATGCTTGGAGATGGTCTGTAACGGCAGGTTACAAATGATCTCGTAGCCGCCTCTAAGCGGGGTTCCCTCTACGCCCCACCAGTTGACGACTAGCAAATCCGCCCATTCCTTTTGGGGCGACGTCGTGATATTAGCCACTTTCCCGGTCGGTTCCGGGACAACCTTCGCCGCTTCAACGGGTCGGTCCACTACGCTACCTTCTAATAGCATGGTTCATTTACTGCGCCTTTGCTCACGTTTGACAAACGACACGTGCCTTGCAGCCTGGAGAACGGTTCACGTCGCAGTTCGCACAAAAGATCTTCTCGTTTCACATTTGGCCGTACGAACCTTTGGGGCCACAGCGCTAACAATATTTGTCCTTCTTTTCTCGTTCGAGAATACGACGAAACTTAGTGGTCATAACTTAGCCACACACAGCATTTCAGTTTTACACTGCGCATTGTAGTGGCGGTGGCTTAGGCGGCTAACGCACCGTTCGAAACGGGGCGTTGCCATGGCAACCACGGTTAGCAAAACATCGCTAGTTCGAGCCCTGGCCGTGCTGGTTGAATTTGTTGGACGTGGTTGTCATTGCCTTGCTGCTACATACCTCTGCTGGAGAAAGCCTATATAATTCCAGTACGAGAACGCGATGACGATAGATGCATTTAGACGATATCGTGCCACAGGCAGCTTAGCCCATTACGAGTGTCTAAAATGTAGTTGTCAGAGCGTAAAAAAACGTTGTGTCTACTGTGTTTTATGGTTAATGCAACTATCTCTGACTTTATTTGATCGTGCGGGTGTATTTTAAACAGCACGTTTTACCAATTCTCTCGCTGTTTCGTACTTGGGGGTCTTTTCTGACTTAGGCGTAAGGACTTAGTAATGTACGGAGATTCGTAACTGTACATACGGTTTATAACGTCGCACATTTTTCTGCTAGGCCTTGAATGTTCGTTTCAATGACATCCTGAACCCACAGTTATCAGGCTACTTCACTTTAGAGTTATACCGCGCCGTCGTCAAACCGCCTCGTCCGCTTTCTTGCCTAATAGGCATGAGCTTGGTGGCCATGATCACCAAACGTTGGTATTTGCGTCCTGATTCTCATCCCTTTATTGTGCGTTGCCCGTTGCGTAATTCCTCATGCGCTTCACCGCGCAGGTTGCTGTTTACCAGTTTCGATTTCCTTGATCACTACCATGGTCGTCCCCGATTTTGCTTGCCGAAGTTGATCTCGCTAATATAGCTGCAAAGTGCGACAAAAGTCACAATGATAACAGAAAGTCATTTTCTCTTCAGTGTTGTGAAGAGAGTATGTCTAGTAACTACGCATGTTCTCTTCATCGCTAGCAGATGGCTCGCAAAAACAGACAATCGTTCGATTCTTACACTGCTCTGACCATTATCGATCAAGCAAGTTTCGGCCCAACGAAGATCCTGTACATTGTAGACGATTACGTTCTTAAGTCAACTTAGGTGAGGCTTAAGCCAGGTTTAATTGTAGAGCTTGCTGCTCTCCTTGAATGACCTTAAATGGTTCAATTAGCTATCGGAACTTAGAGTGATCCAAAATCATCAATGAGCAATCAATATACAAATGAGCTGTACGCAGCTCAGTTTCTGGGCACACCTGTTGTGCCATCGATATGGTCGTGTTCGCAATTTTCTCACAACGGTGTCTCTAGAAGAATCGACTCAAACTTTCTACGCAAATATGGATGTTCACAGACTCGTATTATTATTATTTACTTCGTCGCCGTTTCGTTATACTCGTTCACAGACTTTGTAATATTATTATTATTATTATTATTTAGTTCTTCGCCGTTTCGTCGTGAGGGCGCAGATAACACTTACACTATTTTATTGATTTCATCCTATTATTATTTTCGCATTGTTAATTAATAGGCGTTTCTTCGATCGGTTGATGGGATTATTGTCGTCATTTTCAAGTGGACCTGTAGTATTTACTCATCCGGTAAGAATGCCCGTTTGTTTCTGCTGGCGTGCTAGTAGTCAGCATTGCCATTTATATGTTTGGGATTCTCGTTTCACCTCTTGTTAATAATAATAATAGTAAGAATAATAGCAACGTTTAGAGTTAACTTTAAACGTCACCAGTTATAAGCTGGCGACTCACAGTTTGGCCTTTAGCTACCTACATATAACAATTTATTTAAATATAAAAAGTATTCTTTATTGTAGTTAGTTGGGTGAGCCTTTCTTCAGGCGGACTCTCGCGTTTCGTGCTGCTGCCTATATTCTTGTGCAAGTAATCTACTCCCGCGAGGTGTCCCGCCGAATGACAGTAAAATTGTATGCGTGCCGGCGTTTTTGTTAGCGCCCTATACACGAGTTTGCACGATAACCTTCCGCTACAGACTAGCGCTCGTATGGTGTCAAGGTTACCCATTTCAAGTATAATCGATATTGAATAGCGGGGACACACAAAAGCGTGCTCTGCTGTGGCCTGCACAAACAGACGGCACTCAAACGTTGGGCAGGCCGTGCACGTTTCACTGTTCGTGATTGACAATGCAAAAGGCGATGAGAATGCACCTTTCGAGTGGCTTTCTGACAGAATTACAGAACTCAAGACGGGCATAGTTATGTTAGGTATAACACCTAGTTTTTTTTAAAGCCAATAGCGAGTCTGGCGTGCCCACTCTATGTGATGCTATTAGCATGTGAATGTGCGTCTAAGTTCAGAAAGTCTTTTGGTTCTTTTCTACACGTATTTCTATACGGCCCATCAAAGCGTCGAGAAATACGTGTAGAGACTATGCGCTATTTTTGGAGGCCACTAGTGAGGCCGCAGTGATGGTGATCTGAAAAGTTTCCAGCAGTAGAGCGTCTGGTTGGTCACACACGTATTGATATTTTGCGGTAGATGCACTTTTGGATCGCGTTTAAACACACGGATGACACTTAGTACGTAAGGTTAACCATGTACAACCTGATATCTATGCCGCCTGAAGGCCGGCTTGCAATAACCGTTTTCTGTGATCTCAATATTGTCCCCCCTGCTAAAGGGTGTGTGAATATATATATATATATTTTTTTTTTTGAGCCTATGAAGTAATTGACTAAGCACCGTCGATAACAGAGTAATCGTAAGGTTATCTGTTTATATATTTGTAGCATATATAAAGTTTCCTTAAACGAGTCTCGAGGTTCTTAATTAATATTGCGAAGAGAAGGGATACAAGAGAGGAATCTTGAGGGACATCCAATGTGCAGTAGCCACAGGTCGACAGACTGTTCCCTGCCTTGGCGATGCAAGACCGCTCGTGCAAGTATACCCACACCAGCCTAAACGTAGAGGGCCTATGTGAAGTGCAATTATATTTTTAATAAATTAGTTCTTAATCCACTTAATCAAATGAAGATCGATATAGGCAACGTGTAATGGGATTCCACCGTTACGTGCGACGGCCCATTCACAAACGACCTCTTGAAGTCGGGTTGTAGTGGAGCAATCTTTAATGACCCCGCGCTGATGTGGATAACGTATGCCTTGCCTGAAGTTTGTCATTGTATCGACAGTTATTGACTGTATTACAATGCAGGCGACAATCATTTGGGCTATCGGTTTCTGGTCCTCAGAACAGCTCGCTAAGTCTCTCGGAAGTGATCGTCATCTGGCGTTTTGTATTCCAGAACGTCGAGTATACCAGTTCGGGCTTTAATTTTTTCAGATATCACACCTATAATCAATCGACCCTCTCGCTCATTGGCTGTCCATATATTGGAAAAAGCACTACAAATAGCCTACGACACAGATGGCATAAAGTATATTGAAAAAAACGATTAAGTTGTCTATCTACATGGTTGCAAAACCAAAGAACATGAGACTGCAGAGACAAAAGCCGTGGTTTGACAAGGAGTGTTGACAAATGAAGAAAGTGATATGTCTGCATAAACTTGTCAACTGAACTCATACAACTGGCGGAACTAAAACGAATATTTAGAAATATGAAGAAATAAAAGAGACGGCATCACGAGGAACAACAACGCATTAGGCAAATTTCGGAAAGCGTGCGGAAACCATGGCTACTTCTTCCAAGGAGACTAGTGCCTTCAAACCCATTGATAAATGACAAAGAGTGGGTAGCCCACTTTACAAATCTATTAACGAGAGACGTCATATTTCCAGATCAGGACCTTTTAGAAGAAATTGTTGGGAAATCAGCAGGACCTGATAGCAGTTCTGATGAACACCTGAAGTCTAATATTGACGCTTTATGCTCTATTGTGACAAAACTATACAATGAATGTGTTCGACAAGGCAAAATTCCTGATAAGTGGCGGCAAAGCTATTTACAGCCTATATTTAAGCGAAAGGGAGGTGCAGCTGACCCAAAGAATTATAGGGGCATAGCACTTACAAGCGTCCTTTACAAGATATTAACGTCGCTTATCGTCAATCGATTGTACCCTTGCGTAGAAGATAAAATTCCGGCAGAACAATACGGTTTTTTAAAGAGGCGATCGACGTCAGATGCAGTTGAATTTGTTTTAAATCATGTATTACATTGTCTCTCTAATGATACGCTAAATGAAAATGACATACGCTGCGTTTATAGATTTTCAAACTGCTTTTGATTGCCTACCAAGGAGCCGTTTTTAAGCACGCTTCGCAAACATTTTAATATTACAGGCTCTCTTTTTAATCTCGTTCATAATATACTAGCCCACAATATATAATTTGGGTGAAAACGGCGACCACTATGTACAAACGCCCGTAACACAAACCATCGGGGTAGCCCAGGGAGACTCATCTAGTCCATTTATTTTTATTTTGTATGTAACTGGACTCGCAGACTTACTACGTAATCTTAAAGCCCATTTTTTTCATTTTAGCCTAGTCATTTTAGCAAAATCTCGTAACCATCTACAGTTTTACTTCAACGAAACTGCGAAGTGGTGCGAAGAAAACAAGCTCAAGATTAACGCTGAAAAGTCACAGGCTTTACGCTTTAGCAGAGGAGGGTCATACGCGGCCAGGGATCATGATGTGTTAGTATATGGAAAACCACTCAAATTGGTTAGCCATTTTTCGTATTTAGGCGTCACACTAACACCCGGGCTCTCCTTTAGCTACATCTGCAATGTTTTTGTTAGGCAATATGCATGATGTGGACGTAAAAACAGCTATAAATTGCTTTAAAATCAAAGCACCCCCTATAGCCACATATTGTCTTTCTACAATTGCATCATACCTGACCCTTAGCCATTTAAAAAGCCTAGACAAGCTAAAGACCAGATATGTTAAGCGTGTTTTGCGGCTTCCAAAGTGCGCTTCGGCAACACTTGCCTTAGAGATGTGCGGAGAGAGAACACTTATTGAAGACCTAGCACTTAATAACACACCATTTACAGCGCATATTCTAGACTCATATAAAGCCTATAGAGAGAACAGAAATGTAAAATTCGTAGTTGAGAATTATACTGATGGCCCGGCCTTTTGTTCACATAGATGCAAAGGAACCGCTCGTTAATCTGCCGAATAACCTGGCACGGGTACCACCATTACATATGCATGAAGCCAGGCTGTTTTAATATTAAGGAATGTGTTTGTAGCTTTTGCGGAGAGTGTGACATTGGACGCTATCATATACATGTGTGCAGAAATTTGCGGAACGGTCTTACCATCCCAAGTTAAATACATATTGTAAGACCAAAAAGTCACATTTGGACACCTTGTGAAATTTAATCAACTGTCTACCAATTTTAGATATAGAATTTAGAAGTATTTCATATATATCGCAGCCTTGTCAGTGCTATCGACTACAATAATCATTTCTTTAGCTAGCAAGGAAATGCCGTGTTTACACCGAGGCACTCATTTGCACAGCGAAAAAAGCATTTGGGATCCTGGGTGTCCAGTCTTTGCTCTGCTAGTCCTGCAAAGCGATGCTTTGGTACGCTCCCGGAAGAGCCGCACTAGATGTTGAGACACGTAGCGTGTCTTTTTTGCCTGAGAGATGAAAGCTATCTAGAGGTAAATTACCTTGCCCGGTTGCGAAAGGGAAAATTCGATACACGACCGAGATCAAACTGACGCCACCGACGACAATCATCGGACTCGCGCACCAGCCCCTGAACCACACAAAAATCCTCATCGCATGTTAGCGCCAAGTCTGAAATATTACGTGCACGTTTCTGACTGCGTGACGGACCGTTGGCATACCGGGAAAAGCTGTTGACGACTCATAAGCAACTAAATCGCACGAAGGTCGACGAAGGTCCTAATGGGGAACAGTAATCATGGATTCAGGGTTAAGACATTTAACGGCATTGACGTCGGGGATATGATCGCCCGTAGCAACATCAGAACAGCACATTTTTTGCCACCCCCGCGACGCCCAGACTTATGCTTGCAAAAAACGTTATAACTTCCACCATGAGTTAATTCTGCACATGATATATTTTTAACTTTTTAACGCGTGCGTTTCAGATGCAGATCAGGTGGACAGGGTTAATGGATATAAATCCCTCGTTCTTGACTAAGCGAGCCGCGCTAAAAGACATACAGTTGAGGAAATTGTGTTGTGCCTCTATTTATGTAGGTGTCAAGTAGTTTATAGAGATGCGAGCATCGAGCCACACACTGTCGCGGTACCATAATCGTTGCGTCAATTGTCCAAATGTGACTACTGAATAAATCACTGACAGTCAATGTAAGAAACGGTATGCTATCAGTTTTGAAGTGCTACTAGACCTGTTTTGCAGTGACACCTTTATTTACGTCAGATATTAAAGTATCTTTAGTTTGTATGTTACATCGAGATGCAGAAAGTAAGCTGATTGATTGATTGATGCAGTATTTTTCCTCTTTAAATTGCGTTATATCACTCGCCACGATTCGCGGCAGCACCTGCGGGGCAATTCATCAATGTCGTCCGTTCAGACGTTTGTCGATTGGCAGCACGTGAAGTGGCCAGCTCGGCACATGCATATGCACATTGTCACTTTCATATGTCTTTTGCAAGAAAGACGACAACAAGACACGCTTTTAATCTAAAGCGGTTTTTGTTCCTCCAACAAGTTTGAATACCTGCTCTGGGCGCGTCGACCAGTGGCGAGATGAGAGTTAGCAAGGGCTCTTTTGTATCCAATCTTGACGAAACAATGACGCTGGCAATATTGCACGAATACTATGTCAGCAACCATAACAATACAATACTAATACGAAAACTATGTCATAACCATAACTCGCGCATTAAAGGTCCAAGAAGTGTGATCTCGCTGCGCCTTGCATGCTTCTTTTCTTAATCAACCTATCCCAAATTGACTACCCAAGAATTTTCAGAAGCCCCATACGGACAATAGGCACAGCTGTCAAAGAATTCAGGGATCGTGGCAATACGACTGTCGTCAGTAACACATTCCCTCTCAACATATGATTTCGATTTTTGACAATCTGATTTACTGACATGCAACACGCATAAACACCTACAGATTCGTCATATCTTTTCTCTAAGGCCCTATCGCTTTACGAGCGATGCCTCGGCAAACTAAATATTTGACGCCGATCTGTTTTACAAAAACTTCGGTGAATTATGGTCTATCGTTGGCTAAACGATCAATCAACGGCCGGATGACTTGCCGCCTATAGCATTAGCCGAACTTGCTGACGTTGTAGCCGGGCCACTGTCACTTACACTAGTCACTTAAACTTGCAGTTACATGCAGCTTTGACGATGCTTAAGTCACATTCCCGCCCCTGAGTAAATTGTAACAACATTATATTTAAAAAAAAATCAATAAATTTGCCCTAAAACGCAGTCTGATTGTCGTCCGGTGACGTAAGAGACTATTCCCTGTCATGTGATGAAGAAGTTTATTGAATCAATGTCTCTACAGGGTAATGGCCTACTCGATTCATAGCAACATAAAGTCATAAACGAAAAATCGACGGCTATATAGCTTCTGCAAGTAACCCATGATTGGGCCTTCTCTATTTTGGGCTGACGCTTAGCTAAAATTTACCGGAACCGCTGGCTTTCAGCTAGCATGTACTACACCCTTGTGTCTGCTCCATACTCGGCTGTCTTCTCTTAGTCCTTTTTATCTGAGTTCGATCATGTTGATGAAGTTTGCTTTTTTGTTGAGTTTGTCGTCAAAGTAGGGAATTTATTATTAGAATAAGTTTTCTGTTATTATACTGTCGTAAGTGGCCCCCTGTTATAAACAGTATTGTCCTCGACCTTGGCAAATAATTTTACTGTTTTCGTCCCACTTACAAGATGTACACCGACGCCCATAAGACTGAAACGTAATAAACTAAATAACCATTTTCGTTCCGAAATCGAAATTAGACAATGCGCAATGTTATCTGAATGGTGAAGCAGGTTAATGGAAACTGGTTATGCTTCAAACACCTTATAATATTTTCCTCATCTGACAAATATATCAATTGGAAAAAACCATAGCACAGTGAAGGTAAAACAAACAGCGATTTGCAAGTAGACCACAATCTTTCGTTTGTACGCTCGGGTTATATTTGTAGAGGAAAAATACTACTAGGCCGCAAGGTAGATAATATTTTAGCTATATTCTATCAGCATGAGTATTTTTAGAAGTTTATTTAAAGTGTTCTCACGCACGTCAGTTTACTCAACAACACTGAATAACCACTGAGATTGGGTTGCCGGTTTACCCATCAGAGTAGACATGTTCTTGCATTGCAGGTGACGTTGGACATGCTTAGCTTGCTATGTCCGAGTATCCACTTGGGATGGGCCAGATGTATCTTTTTAGCCGGGGTCTGCCACCAATGTCACATTTCTCTCCGAGTCATATGAGTAACGATATTGTGGTATATCGCACAGATACATCAGGTTAATTGCAGCGTACATTCGCAAGTTGATGGCATTGGCTAGCGCTCTTGATAGTCCCTTTGTGGTGTTCAAGGACATGACTCCAGTATAATGTCGCTAGCACACTCTCGTGCCATGTTGAAACCTTCGAAACAAGGGGGCGATAGGAAGGCAAAGTCGATCTTTATGTATAACTATTTTTTTGTTGGTCGGCTGACTGCTTCACTTGGCTTTGGGTCGGTGCAGAGGAATTCGACCTACGTACACTTACCATGTTTTACTTGACAGGCGGCTTCATATTTGGTGTACGTACATGTTTGAGACTAACTCATTATATGCGATGTCAAGCCCTGTTTGAAGTATCGTGCCCCAGCACTGCATCTCAACAAAAAGCCTATTTATTGTCACTCGACGTGAGCGGCAAGAGGCGTAGCTAGATCTTGTCTAGAATCAAATCGATCGTGCTTGACTACAATCCTTACGCTAACGTTGCCTACTCAGTTTGCCTTCCGAAGAATTCCCAGCTGCCTCGTCAAGGCGAGTTGTTTTATAATCGCTTGCAAAAGCTTTTTACTTAGCTCACAGAAGCGTTTAGTGCAAACCCGTTGGACTCTTTCCGGCGTGTGTGTGCCGCCCCTATAACTGCAAATTAGGCAAGTACCTCAAATGGCTAGAGAAAAGTTTTCCAAATGTTGCCTATATAGGACCTTCCAAGCAATTTGTTCTTGAGTCGAGTGGATTTGCCTTGTTTGTCGTTCTTTCGTAGAATTGCTCCGACATCGCATATTTTTTATATACAATTAGGTGTGACAATGTACAGGGCATGTAGTAAATATTGTCAAAATGTACGTTACTGTTGCTGTTATATGTATGCCTATCACCGGAATTGATGTTTGCATTGGTCTTACATGAGGGGTGTCGAAGTGGTTTACGGCATGCGAACTAAAATAGCGTGTAGATCTAGCAAGAGATTTATTGCGAAGGCGTTTGACGATCAGTCTCAGTTCGATATGGTAGAGCGAATTGCAAATGTTGCCTTTGACTAGTTAAAGATACTTTAATCGACACACGTCGCAGAGTGACTGGTTTTGATGTGCCGATGCGCTGAAGCGCTCCGCGGTTAAGGTTAGGACATATAATTGAATTCCATAACGTACAGATCGTACTAGCCAATGAAATGCATACTGAAGGCTTGTCTTTGCTAGACGTAACACGTGGCGACTTTTACTCTATACTCTATGCCATACAGAACGGACGCTGATGCCGGAAAACTGCGTCGTCGACATTGGAGACCGATCTCACCTGGTATGAATTGTTTGACTAAGTCCACACCACAAATACGCACGTTCATTTTCTTCTTCTTCTGTACTATACTCTTGTATACATATTCTTCTTCTTTACTTCTCTTTTCGAAGTAGGCACAACGCAGATCCGATCGCCGACAACAATCATCGTGACATAGACTCAGATTACATATCAATGCACACATCTATACAGTCAGCGATGTCTTGGGCCGATGCCTATTCCGCCCGCATTGTGTGGGACCTGTCGTCGTGGCGGGAAAAGTGAGCCAGCCGTCTCAAAGGAAAAGGTCTCTGACCCGTTTAGCGGGCCGAAAACTTTTTGAACTGAGACTCCCTTGTTCTTGGCTAATGACGCCGACGACGACAGCGAAAGCAACAACAATGGCACTGCTTAGCAGCTGTGAGGGACCCAACAGCGGTTGACAAGACCTACTGACGCGAAGGCGCGAGCGATTGATGGTGATACTGACAATGTAGGGAGGGTTCTATTCTATTGGCTTTGGCAGTAACCTATCAAGATGGATCTAAATCGCCACAGCAGGCTACATTTACAGCTTGCTGAAGGAGTCTTTCACTCCACTTCACTACTTGACGCGAGGTGTGTTGTATTGTTCCTTTGTGCGAGTCTCAGTAACGATTTAATCAGACCAAATCTGGACAGGCGATCAGTTAGTTGCTCAGTCGATCTTAGTATTCAGGTGCTAAATCTGCGCCAAGCCGCCCTCCGCTTTGTTGTCCAAGCGGGCATATTCTTGTTAAGGAAAGGGGATTTGATACAGCTACCGATGTTTCTTACCTTCAATGAGTAAATCCGTTGGCAAACATAATGAGAGTCAATATCAGCAACCACCGGGCCATTTCAGATTAAAAATGAATCCTCTTGCTGGGTTTAAGAACAAATCTAAAAGATCCACATCAACTGTTTTTAATGACCTAAATAGCATTATAGGCTGCACTCTTTGGCCGTGCTAAGAGCTATCTACCCAGTACTGAAGTAAAAAAAAACGTATATGCATATATATATATATATATATATATATATATATATATATAGTGGTCTAATTAGGTACGTTCTCATATAGGCCATAGGTCAAGCCGTAATAAGGTGTGACGGTGTGAACGCCAGACCATTAGCCCATCGCTTGCCGAATTTCAGGCACTTGTAACACAAACGATGGTGTAATTATGTCGATTATTTTAGTTAAAATAGGTCATGGAATAATCGTAGCGTATCTATTATTTTTTTTGCGTTGCGCTACTTTCAGAGTTTGATAATTACAATATGCAGCTTTAGCAAGTTCAACATCACCCAATAGATCCGCGCGTTGCATTTCACTTGAACCATGTGTTTGACAGTTTACATTTCTGTGCCATACTTTACACAGTCAACGGTTGAAATCACCCTAGTACCTGGCAGGCATCGTTCGTTTCCGGGCCAGTGTCAATAGTACTAACAAAAGCAATAGTTTGTTAACCGGCATTTTATTGAATGATCATAATAAATTCTGTGCGCACGCTGTCCAAGCCGCAGCGGCTCTCTGAAGGAAAGCCTTAGGCGTCCTTCATGTGGCATATTGGGCGGGTCTGGTTTGCTACTACAGCGTAGCTGCTACACACACAATAAATATTTATTTACGGTATTGTGTACTTTTTTTTAGCTGCATATATGCTATAATGCAGTGGATATAGAATACAACGATCTCCTTCGACCAACATTGTCATTCGAGAAATGACTCGTTACTCGCATTATGAATTGGATCTGTGCAGTTCTAGGAGACTGCGTTCAGCAGCTCCTTTTTAAAAGTATTTTAGTACTGGACGGCCTTGCTTGACTTGAAAATGTCATGCCTCTAGTACGCTAATCCATACAACAAACAGAATAACCGCCGTCTGGAGCTCCTGCTTTCTTCCAAGATCTCTTTGTCGCTTCCATTTCTTCAGTTTGCATTTTCGTCTAAGCTGATATTAGCATACAAGCGTATTGTATTCATATGAATCATGCGGCATTTGGCTAGTAGACTTCTCAAATACGCTCAATATCAGCTCTAGCAGTAGAGGCAGAGCGTATTTTCGTTGTCACATCAACGAAGGCAACGCTCAACAATAGCATACACCTATCAATGCACATGAGGCAAAACGACGCAGCGTTTCATCACTATAATAAATAAAACATGCTAGTCCATTCAGCATTTCTTGGCATTTGGGTTGACAATTTGAGAATCTGATCAATCACTTTTCGTCGAAAAATCAAAGCGGATTGGCATACACTTTGACCTGGCGATTCGCGTATGCGCACCACGTACCACAAGCCAGCCTTTGAAATTTCAGAGATACATTTTATACGCCTACTCAAAATATATATTTGACTAATTTCTTCTACGGCCGTTTTGGTTTTTAATTCGTACCTAAATGACCAATTTCATACTTTCCTTCATTGCTAGATAACTCTGCAGAAGAAACGTTAAATGCTGCGCGTTATTTCAGTGTCCAGCATCTGACTGGAGTTGTACTGCGCTAGATGACACTTGCAGATATGTGATAGCATGCTCGAATGTCGCGGTCTTCTGGCTTTGTTGGCATTCGGCTATGGTATCCGATTTTAGCGGGTAGGACTGGCTATCGGTTCGTTCCTCAGTGAGTCGTTTGCAGTAAAGCGTGGTCTCGTTATTTCAGTTAGGCTTTTCGGTGCGAGCTCTCTCAATCTCCGCTTAGTCCAGCTTGGCATACTCTATCTACTATTGTGCGATGCCCTTCGTGCCAATAGGATAGTCTATCTTCTAACGTAGGCAGGGTAGTTTACCTTCTAACGTCTTCTAACGTATAAAACACACGCAACAATAGTTGTCACTACAAGGCGTTAAAGGGCAGCTAGAGAAAGTGAATAAGATAGCGTTGACAGTGAGCACAAGCGGTTCCGCACAAGAGGTTGCCCGCAAGCCGAGAAGCCGGGTTCTGTGTCCGAGTGTACGTGTGTAGGCGGGTGGGCGCGCAGGCCAGAGAGTTATCGGCACTCTCGAGCATTTGCAAGCTGACCTGGAGTAGGCAACCAAAGCAAGCGATAAGCATAGATACGTTACTTGGTTACAGCAAAGCCATTAGGCCATGAACGGATAAACCGCGCATACGCGCATAGGGCTGTTGACACAACACCTGCAGGTACCGAGTAGGCGGGGGTTGTCCAGCTTTAGCAGCTTTAGCCTCACAACGGCTATCTACTCATCCTGCGACCAACATTTATCTCTCTCTCTCGCACCCACACTAAAACACGCTCAGTCTCTCTCTCTCTCCCTCTCTTGATGCACGGGGCGCTGCACTTTGACGTGGCCAACGAGCCAAGGAGACACCTAGCCGCTCTTGTGTTTTGTGCTGTGCGCTTCTCATGCAGGCTACTATACGAGCACTGGTCACGGGCGGGCGCACGTCTTTCGGGGCCATCTGTTCTCTTTTTTTTTTCTTCGTCGTCTCGTCGCGTCTTTCCTTCCGCCTTCGCAAGCCCCCGTGTCCGGGGCCCGCGTGAGTGGTGCCCTAGTGATTCCCACGTCCCATCCCAGCCGCCGGACTCGCCCCGCCCCAATGTCGTCGACGTTCCGAGGACAGCGGCAACGAAGGGCACCTCTGGGCCCTCTCCGAAGGAAAGGGCGCTGAACACCGTCGCAAGCAGCGGGCCTTTCGCAGAGCCGACTGCGGCCTCGGCTCGGGAAGGTGGGCGCAGAGCAGACGAGGCTCCTGCGGCTGCGTTGCCATCCGTACCGGCCAACATGTGACACTATACTATACGCTAAAGCGAGCATTGTTTTGCTATCGTGGTGATCAGGGCTCACGTGAACGTCATTGTAGCCCTTACGATTGTGGCTAACGGGGAGCCGGGCTTTTAGTGGTTGTGGCTATTGCGATTGTGGTTGCGGCAGTGATGAAGATGGTAGTTGTGGTTGTGGAGGTGGAAGTGAAAGTGAGGTTCTGGTACGGCTGTCACAGGTGCTGTCAGTGAGTGTTGGGCACGCGTGCATGTTGTTTACGTGGGTGTTTATGCACTCTTTGTACAAACTAAAGTAAATAGCGATGATTATACAATTCTGTTAAGTGATGATTTTAGTCGTAGATGTCCGTAACGGCAGCAAGCTGTAAACGATGAAACTGGCAATCGTTGTGTTGTGTTGCATCTCTACTTCTTCGGGTAGTTCTGCTCGTGTTAGGCACGTCATCAAGTTAGACGACCGTACGGACGGACGAACAGACACACAGACTTGCAGACAGACAGCTTATCTGTGTCATCAGTGTCGCTGACGAGCAAGTAAATAAGTAAGTGAGTGAGTGAGACGTCAAAAGCAAGCTCTTGGAATCCCTTTCAAACCCTTTTCTTGGCTCTTTGATAAGGGAGCAAATATCATGCGTGCGATGCGAGACAGCCTTAAATCGGCGGTGCATCTAAGTCTGAACTCGACGACCTCAGTGGACGCTGCCGTTCTGTGCAACACAGAGGTATGTGTGGGAGCTATTCGTAAAGCGAAACGCCGTAGTGCCCTCGAGGGAAGTTCACCATCAGTTTCCCGCTGTTCGAATACGCCGGTCGAACAGCAGCTACTCCTGCTGCTGTTGCTACAACATCTACTTCGACGACGGCGCCGGCGACGAAGACGGCGTCAAGCATTAGTCGTTGTTCGAACACGACGAAGCATGCCGGCGGGAAAATAACACCACACACCGAACACAGGTTGGTGTTGTCCCTGTTTGGACTTGGTCTCACAGAGGGTGTCGCACCCGGCCAAACGACAACAGTGCCAACAAATTTGTCAAACTTGACCAGCATACGAGTGAGTTGTTCGGGGCAAACCATTGAGGACTCATCTTGTTGAGGTCAGTCAGTCTAGACTGACTGTCCTCAACAAGATGAGTCCTCGGCGACATACACCGTGCGATTGACAACAATCAGGAAAGCCCGCAGACGAACGTCTGTAGAAGCATATTGCTGTGGACTCCTAGAACTAAACTCCAAACGCAACCATGGCGGTGGTCATCTTTAGCAGATGTATATATATATGTATATATATATATATATATATATATATATATATATATATTAATGGCAATTAGCAAACTGTTTGGAGCTGGTACTGATCCTAACTTCATTTCGTCCTGAGAGGCGGGAAAACCAACGCCATGCCACTTCTTAGCAACTAAATGAATTATGAACCAGCGGGAATGGCGGATTTGAGTTTCCATGTTGGTGGGAATAAATACAGGTTTTGCGGGTTCCACACTAGTTGCTGCAAGCTGCCAACGGCGCAAATACGTCAAGCATTCCCGAAATATTTTAAAAAGGCTATTTATTTGGACGTTATGTAAAGGTAAAACTCTGGTTACAATGATTGTTTATATTATATTGTTTAATTCCTATCCCAATACTTATATATAACTAGTCTGCTTGCAACTTTATCATTGCTTAGCCTGTGCCTGGGGAAGAAAACAAAAATAACTGGCCAAATTGAAGATTGATGTATTATTATGATGTAAACCTATTTTCTTGATCACGTCAGGCCATAGCACAGTGCTTAGGGACATCTGGTGTCAGATATTGTTCTTTACAAATTCTTCTTCTTTTTTCATGCTTTCTCATCTAAGCATGTTGTCTCAAGTGCGTAGATCTTACTGCCATGATTAGTGCAGGTTGAATGAGCGACACGAGGTAGAAGTACTCCACGTTCCAATTGCTAGACGACGTAAGCAGGTGTTGACGCCTTTCCGCGCCCAACGAATATTCCCATGAGCCCATTAGCAATTGGCAGTGTAGTGTACTCGGAGCCGATCTCTGAACCATGTTATCTGAGCGAGAGTACTCGACCCGCCGTGCCTACCGCACTCGGGGCCCCGTGGCGGCGGGCCACGTGGGCGTTCTCTCATTCAATTATCATGTCCCATTTTCCCGGGATCCGTTTTCCTCTTCCTTGTCCTCCTCCTGCTCCTGCTTCTCCTCGTCTTGCCGCGCCATATCTTATCCGGCGTTATTTCCCTACTGGGGGGTACGATTTTTCCATAAGCCGCTGTCGTCGCTGGCATCGACGAGGAGCGCACAAACACGCACACACACACATATATACGCGCGCTTGCACTCGACACTCTCGGCTCGCCTTCCTGCTCGTCGGTTTCTCTGCGACGTTGCCGCCTATCCGTTGGGGCGGCCATGCCAGCGACTGGTGTGGTCGGTCCCCAGACTCTACTCAGTCAGCAGTGACTCTCAGGCCTTTTTCCCTCTTTAGCTCTATCGAGCCGGCAACTTCCAGTGCTGGCCGCCGCTCGGGTGAGCCACTCCACAAACCTAGCACGGTTGTGTGGATGGAAAGGGGAGGTGTGGAGAGTGAAGTCGAGAGGAATTTGTCCCCTTTAGTTGGTTGTTGGGAACTATCCTTGTGAACGTCTCACTCTGTCGTTGTTGTCATCATCGTCGTCGTTGTCGTCGCCGTCTTTTCCCCTCTACTTCTTAGGGCGCACCGCCCTGTCGTTTTCCGCCGCTCTCCTTTTTTTCCGTTCCCTAGAGAGGGCAAATCGCCGACAAACGACTTTCTTCCATCCACGCGAGCCGGCCTGGTAGTAGTGAAGCCGCGGGTGGCGAAGAGAAATAATGATGATAGGAGGAGAGACAGAAAGCGAGAAACGACAACGAATGAACAAACGTCTTTTCTTCCAGAGTAGAAACGAGTTCGGCGAAGGTCGGTCGGTCGGCTGGTTGGTTGGTTGGTTTGGCTACCAACGACCCAACCGGTAGTCGAGCAAAACGAGGAGCCGAATGAGGACACGGCCGCGGGCTGAGGAAACGATGATCAGATAGGAAAGATCAGGCGGCCAGGTCAAGCCGGCTCCGACAGGGCCTCCTCCTCGGCAGGAGGACACAGGCAGTACACGCAGACAGGCCCGTCGGCATCCAGGACACAGGCATCGACAGACAAACCGTCAGACGACAGGACCTGGCCAAGAGTAGTTGCTGCCACAGCTACCGCCACTACAATCATCAACATCAACATGGCGCCACAACAACAATAACAGCGGCAACTACAACCACAACAAGCAGCAGAACAACCAGAACTATAGCAAGCACAACAACAACAACAACCAACAGTATCAATACAGCTGCTGCATCTATTGCTACGACTAAAGCCTAAAGTGAGGCAAACAGGCGATAAGGACTCCGTCACTCGCGCCGCTTGGACTGGCCGCGCTGAACCCGCCAGACAAAACAAAACAATCACAACAACGACGACGACAACGGATAACACAGCACATTCAGGGAAAGGGAGAAGAAACGCAAGAGTTGCTACGTTGTCTGTTGTTGTTGCTGTAGTTGTAGAAGGAGGAGTAATTGTTGTTCTAGTAGTAATTGTTGTTCTTGTTGTTGTTGTCAGCGCGGAACACTGTCTACTTGTCCGTACTTCGATACGCCAAATGGAATACACGGATAGGGACGATGGTGGTACGCAGTTTGATAACGCTACGGATACGAGTAATTGAGCGAAGCCTGAACGAGTTGTTGTTGATGTTGTTGTTGTAGATGATGACAATGATGATGTTGATAATATTTTTTGTTGTGGCTGTTATTGTTGTACAGCAACTGGCTCGACGATGGAGGGGCCTACAAGGGCTCCAGGTGGGCTCTAGGTAGCCCGAGGACGGGTGGGGGTGCGGTCGCTCGCGTGGCCGGGCAAACTAGCGGACACACGAGTGGGCCAGGTAGAACAGCGATTTTATTCACAATTGGCACGCCACAAGGAGCGTGGCTGTGCCGCTGTCTCGTCCAATAGCATCGGCACACGGTCTGCTGTAGACCGTGACATTTGGGGCTGTCACGCTTCAGCCATTGCCTCTGGCAGCTGGCCGAGGCTTCTATCGTTACCGCTTTCCGTCGCTTTCCGTTATGTGTGTGGCTGACGCTGGACGCCAGCGTTGGTAAGCGTCGTTCTGCAGCGACATTTGCGGCGTCGCCTGGTGTCATTGGCGATTGCAACGTGATGATTGCCATTCGCGGTCGTAGAAGTCGTAGCACGGGGAACGGGGGCAGTTAGCGTAGTTAGAAAGAACAGCGTATCGTAGTAGTAGTAGTAGTAGCAGTAGTAGTACCAGTGGAAGATTTTTTCAGTAGCAGAAGAAGTAAATTAGTAGTAGTAGTAGTAGTGGTAGTAGCAGTGGAAGCCGGAAACCCAGTAAAACAGCAAAGTCGAGCAAGGCGGCGCTCGCAAGTGCAGGCGATGATCATCCTTGGTTAGTCATTGGCAGAGTGCAGACGGCATGTGCGAATTCATCCCTCCTTCCCCCCCTCCCTTCCCCCCTCCCGCCGCCGTTCCCTTTGCCAGTGACCGACTTTGCCGACAAACGCCGGTGTCCGCGGCTACAGCGGCACGAGGACAGGTAGATTCAGCCCTTCCTTTCGTGCCGTCATGGCTTGTAGCTTTTTGGTTGGCAGCGTCGACCAAAAGCCTGGGTAGGCAGGTCTGTCGGGGCAGGGTAGTTAGGGCACCAGCCAATAGGCGCATGTAAATGGGCTTCTCCACTTCCCCACAGCCCTAAGCGGTATACGCTTAGGACGCGTCAGAGGGAGACGTTGCCCTCGACTGCAGCGGGAACGACGGGGCTAAGCGTGGGAAGAGAACAAAACGATTTTGGCGCTATCGCCCCTGTCTAGCACATACACGCGCACATACATACAAACATACATGCATACAAGTATAAATGCATATAAATATACATATATACATACATACATGCTTACATAGATACATACATACTTACATACATACATATCTACATTCATACAAATCTACCTTCCCGCTTGCATAGAGCAGAAATACACTCTCAGCGACATAAATGCATATCCGGACCCAAGGGCGTAACCGCGCGCAGCGCCGCTAAATGCATTACCGCAGCCAACAACACACCGTCGTATCATTTTGCCTCCTTCGAGGTTAAAGAGGCCACAAAAGGTGTACAAAGTAGCGTCTCCTCCATCCATAGACATGTAAAGAGAAAGAACGGGTTAGGGTGGAAGGCATTCAGCTGTGGGTTCGTTGGGTTGCAGCGTAGGACAACGAAGGGCGCCGACGACAGCAACCATCGCAATGACGCTAACATTGCAAATAATGGCAACAGCGTCAATGAATTGTCTAATAACTGTTGTATTAAATGCTAGGTGACAAATGCAACGATTTTAATTATTACTACAGCAAAATACGATTAGTAAGATTGACAACAATATTATAAATTACAGCAGCAATGCAATAAAAAACACATAAAAACAACAAGAACAGACACAACAACAACAAAAACAAAAACAACTACCACCATAATACCAATATTAAAATAACGACAACAACAACAACAGCAGCCATAATACCAATATCAAAATAACGATAACAACAGACGACGACGGGAATACGTCCGCTACCGGTAAGGCTAGCATGTAACGTCGAATTTCTCCATACGAGACATATATTCCCGCTGCCGTATTCCAGCATAGCTCACGGGCGACCGGGGAACAGCAGTGGTGACAGCGACAGCAGTAGCAGCAGCAGCACCATCACCACCATCACCACTATGACCACACACAATGAGGCCCTTTGTTTCTGGCGGGGCCCCGGCGAGACCAAGCAAGGGGCAAAGATGGCGGCCTCGGCGGCATCGTAGATCCTCTTGTCGATCGCTCAAAGCAACGAGCAACATAGCAGACTCGCATAATACCCGACTGGACTGGACATCAGCGCCTACAGTAACAACGGGGGCGCAGGAAACAAAATTGCAAGAAACAGCAAGCGACTGCCTCTACCCCCCACGTAGCGCCGCTGTGTCTTCTCACCGGTGTGTGGCGCGATCGCCATCACCGACTCCGTTGTTGTTGTTGTCGTTCTCGGTGTGCGGCGCTAGCGAGTATTGACGCCTCGAGCCGCCGTGAGGGGGGAGGATTCGATCATCACGTCAAGAAGAAGTTGTGGCCGCAAAATGCGTCTAACAATAACCTTTTGCGGCCGCCAAGCGGGCGGGCGGGAGAGCAGGGAAGGGAATAGGGGTTCGATGGAAAGATATACAACGAACCTCGCCTTTTTCGCCTCCAAACAAGCGCCCCACGTAAGTGAGAGGGACCGGACCAGATAGAGCAAGACAGAGGGAGAGAGAGAGAGCGCGCGCGATATAGTTATAAATATTATTGAGTGAGAGGGAGGTGTTCCTGAACGGCCAGGCGGTCGCTATTGTTGTCGCGGTTCAGTCCGTAGGTACTTATCGTGTCGCCGGACATTACTAGATATTCATGATGCCGGGTACTCCTCGTTCCTTTCGTTAGACTGTGTACATGAAACTAAGCTTGTGTCTGTTTTGCGATCGCTCCAATTTTATGGAGGAGGCGCTCGCTAAAGCTGACTGCCCATGACGCGTCGCTGGTGGCAATCGTCACTGGTCGCCTGAATAGTCGTGGTCCGCCAAATGTTGTTGTTGTTGTCGTCGTTGTTGTTTTTATTGCTAACGTTGCAAGGAATATAAGGAAACAACGGAGTCAACCCACACAACAGGCCCGAGGACAGCCAAGGCAATATTGCGATGACGACGACTGTGATGATGATAATAATAATAATGATCAGCATCATAGAGCTGCAGTAAAGCCGCAGCACCAAAATAGCTACAGCTCTTGCTGCAACGCCTATCGGCAAAGTCCTTATTTTGATGATGCAATCCTGCCATCATCCCAAATCATCTTTTTACTTTATTTAGGTAGTTTCTTTTGCTATTCGGGGTGCAGCCACCACTGTTTCCTCGTATTTTTCAACTTTGTTTTGTATACCTCTCCGTCCTTCCCCTCCTTTTTCCTCTCATTATTTTTCTTTCTGGTGCTTCTACTGCTGCTCCTTCCGCGCTCGCCAAAATAAAAGAAAAGTATTTGCAAAAACGCCTGGAAAAACCAAGGTACAAAACAAACAACGGCCTTTCTCAACAGCAACCTATGTGTCGCGTCCCTTCAAAGGCAATGCGTCGCATAGGTCCAACACTCGACCAGGATCAAGAGCACAGAAGCATGCGAGAACGCCGCGTCGCCCCGCCTAAGCGACAGCAGCGGCAAGACAAGAGAAAAAAGACAAGTGAGGAAGAGCTTCATCCATCGTTTGGAAACACCTACACTGTAAAGACGGACGCTGCGTAGAGCCTTCGACATCGACAACAGCAGCAACGACGCAGAAAATCAAGAAGGCCGATCTTGAGCTGTTATAGAGTCATTTCGTCGCACTCTGGCGTCGTAATGATCGTTGCCGTTGTCATGGTAACTGTTATTCTCGTAGCCGTGACTAACTTCTGTCTTCGTCGTTATTGCCGTGGTTACCGTCATTATCGTTGTCGCTACTGTCGTCGATTTCCTCGTTGTTGCTATGGTTACCGTCGTTGTTGCTAAAGTTACCGTCGTTGTTGCTTTGGCCACCGCCATTTTTGCCGTTGTTGCCATGATTATGTTGCCGTCGTTATTGCTATGGTTACCGACATTTTCGTTGTTGTTGCCATGGTTATCGTCATCGTTTTCGTTGTTGTTGCCATGGTTGCCGTCGTCGTTTCCGTCCCATTAGCCATGGTTATCGTCGTCTCCTTCATCGCTGTTGGTGCTATGGTTACCGTTGTTGTTTTCGTCGTTTTTACCGTGGTTATCGTCGCCTTCTTCATCGTTGTTGTTGTTGCCATGGTTACCGTCGTTATTGCAATGGTTACCGACGTTTTCGTTGTTGTTGCCATGGTTACCGTCGTTATTGCAATGGTTACCGACATTTTCGTTGTTGTTGCCATGGTTACCGTCGTTGTTGCCATGGTTGCCGTCGTCGTTGTCGTTCCTTTTGCCGCGGTTTTCGTCGTCGTCTTCTTCATTGTTGTTGCCATGGTTACCGTTGTCATCTTCGTCTTTTCCGTAAATGTTATCATCGTAGTTTTCGTACACGTTGCCGCCACCGCTACTGCCGCTTTGGGCCGCCAATCCAACAGTCTGCAGCAGCAGTAGCAGCAGCAACCGCTGGAGGAGCAGGAGTAGTGGCCGTCAGCAATGCTGAAGCCGTCGAACGGAGCCGAGCTCGAGAAACGGCAGCCGTAGCAGCAGCCAGGAATACTTCGAAACGGGGCGACGGGCCGAGATGAGTGAATGAAACGTCGTGAATAAGTGACGAACCTCTTCCCTTAGTCTCTGTTCGGCGGCCATCTTCTTTTGCCTCCCTGCAGCCTGTTTATCTGATCGCTACGCCGCTGCTGCAGCTGCAGCTGCTCTCCTGTTCGTTGTTGTCGTTGTCGTCGTCGTCGTCGGCCATTGTCGACCACTATCGTCAGGAGGATGGGCGACTGAGTACCCCCATCACCCATCACTCTCCTCCCCTGTTCCCCCACCTCCCCCGAGTAGAGTGTTATGGAGTGAGGGCGAGAGTTGTGCGAAAAGTTAAATGTCAAACCAGTAGCTTCTGCGTCTGTCTATGGTGCTGGCCTGGCCCTGCGTCTACTGTTAGAAGTGAAGATGGTAGCGCATGTAGTGGTGGTGGTAGCGGTAGTGATCGTAATGGTGCTAGTGGTTGTAGTGGTGATGGTGGAGGTGATGGTAGAGGTAGCGATGACGCTGCTCTCCTAAGGCGACTTCTATGCCAGCCACCCTTAGCTACGTCGGCTACTGTTTCTACAAAGTAGATGAAAGTCTGTCCGTCTCATGGAGAAACTAACGCACTGTTGCTGCCAGCCTCACCGTCGTCGTCGTTGTCGTCGCTGCCACTGTGCAACAACAAGCAAGTGGCCATTACCACCGCCATATCAACACGCGCTTCTCTGCGACGCTATTCGACGCCTAATCACCGTCAGAGTATTATCATTGTCATCATATTCTGTCAGTTAGTGAAATAACTGGCTGGCCAGCTGCCTGCGTGCCTGACAGCTCACAGGTTGGTCAGTGGCAAACGAGCGAATGAAGCTATCTGCAGACGGCCGCCGCCATTTCATCTACCATATCACATATATATATATATATATATTTATATAGAGCTACACGCCCACGTACTCTCTCTTTCACTCTCCCAACTAACTACAAAAGAAGTAGTTGAAAGCCACTAGAAATCTAATGGCTAGAAAGGGGAGCGGAGACTCTCGGAATTTAACGAAGTCCAACGACATCCAATTCTATTACTACGAACGAGACACGAACGTCGGCATCGGCCGCCTCGTGTCTTAGCAACGTTAAATCGACTAATATATATATATATATATAGTGGCATTAGATGTTATGCGTCTTCGTGCATTAGTAGTTAGCTAGCTAGTAAGTAGTTCCATAGTAGTAGTCGTAGATATAGGAGAAGTAGTAGAGTTAAAGGCTAACCTTTAATCAACCCGTCACCTGTCGTGTGGGCGTGCGCAATGAGCCCAACTTCAACCAGCTGTGCGGACAGAATACGGACAAGACTACCTGGAGTTTGGCAAGTAGCTGGTGTCGTAGTAATCAAACTTCAATCAAACAAAACGCAACATGTGGCCTAGCTGCTTGCATGACTCGTTCCGCAACGTTTTGTTTCCATTTGCAAGTTCTACACATTATGCGTGTAACCGTCCTAGTAGTCTTCGTATTGTTGTTGTTGTTGTCGTCGTCGTTGTCGTTGTTGTTGTTGTTATTATTATTATTATTATTATTATTATTATTATTATTATTATTATTATTATTATTATTATTATTATTATGGGTAGTCGCTGTAGTATAGGCAGAAGTAGCCGCCGAAGACGTAGCAAAAATACGACGAGTTGTAATGGCGGTTGGTGGTGGTGGCAGTGTAGTGGGGTAGCCGGAACGTGACAGGTACAACTACTACTACTACAGTGACGACGACGACGTTGTGATAAGGTGAGTGCGAACACTTCATCGGCTGGATTGCTACTGCTGTTGCTGCTGCTGCTGCCGGTGGTTCCGCCGCCCTTGCCGCCCCCGCCTCCGCTTCTGCGCCCTGAGGGGTTTCATAATTGTAACGTCAACTTGAGGGTCTCCCTCTCCTTCCCGCTTTTCGTCTGTACCATAGATGATGGTGGTGATGATGATGAAGAGGACGATGACGATAACAACGACGACAACGAGGGAACGAACACTCTTCCCACTTACCGGCTAGCAGGACCAGGACCAGGGCCAGGACCAAGAAAGGGCCTGCTTCAGTGACAGTGCGCAACCAGCCCAGGCGCTGTGTCATCGGCGTCGTCTTTACCATCATGGCTGTCACAAGCTGCCTGCAAGGAGGTAGGCACGCAGGCAATGTCTGCCTGCCTACCTACCTACCTCCGCCATGTTCGCCGTTGTGGCGGCTGTCACAGGTAGGGAGACGGCGGTAGGTGCGTTACGACTTGCAGGGGATAGGTTACTAGAAGCACCCTTGAGCTCGAGTGTTTGTTTGAAGTCTTTGTACCTCTTCCGCCACCGCCAGACCCGCCAAACACCACTACAGATTCTGCTGCTTCTGTGGCTGATGCTGGTACTGCTGCTTCTACCGCGACTGTCGTTGCTGTTCTTGTGGGTGGGCTTCTGCTGCTGTTGCTGCTGCTGCTCTGAGCCCGTCGATCGTTCCCAATCGTCGTCAAACGCCATCGCACGCCCTCCGTCCGTCCGTACGCACGCCAGGCAGCCAGCGAGTCAGCCACCATCTTTCTTGTGTCTCTTCCATCAGCCAACCCCTAGTTTCTTGCTGCTTGGTTTCCTACTCTCCCTACTGGCATTCCCCCATAGCAACCTCTACCTGGCTGCGGATGGCGGATGTTCGGACAGGCGGGTCGTTTTGTCGAGTCGCGCTGCACCTTCTTCATCCAGCATCACTCCACTAGCAGCGGAAGAAGACCAAGCAGGCCAAGATGATGCTTCTCCGTGGGCACCGCGGGTGGGTCGCTCTCGATGGCTGCTCGATGCTGCGACAGGGGTAGAAGTAGTGTAATAGTTGTACGTACCACGTTGGACAACTCCTCGCAGTTATATCGGCCGCTTGTCTCTCTCTCTTTCTCTCTGAGTGTGGTTGCTAATCCAGATTGAAAGAAACGCATTTTTAAAGCTTATATATATATATATATATATATATATATATATATATATATATATATATATATATATATATATATATATTTATGCTGACATTAGACGTTATGCGTTTTTGTGCAATAGTAGTTAGCAGTAAGTTAAGTAGTTCCATAGTAGTCGTAGTACATGTAGATATAGGAGAAGCAATAGAGTTAGAGAATAAGCTTTAATCAACCCGTCACCTGTCCTGTGGACGTGCGCAATGAGCCCAACTTTAACCAGCCGTGCCGACAGTATTGCGGACAAGACTAGCGTTTCAAGCAAAACAGATGTTTGGCAAGTAGTTGTAAAACTTCTGTCAAACAAACGCAACACAGACGTTTTATTTTCATTTGCAAGTTCATTAGCATTATACGTGTAACCGTCCTAGTAGTATTCGTATTGATATGTGGGGCAATCCGACCGAATATGCTGAATACCTGCATGGCGGCCGACCAGCGTTGGGCGCTACGCTTTCCGAGCTTCACTCTTACTTCTTATAGTTATCTTGCTGAGTAACGACTTTGTTATGGTGGTAGTGGTGGATCAGCAGCGGCCTCAACCCGCCTATCTAGTGGTAGCAGTTGCTGGCTAGAATCCTCGCGTTGCTCTCAAGCAAGTAAATGCTACGTTCAACTGGTACAGCTGGAGGGCACGGTACAGGTACAGACTCGTAAAATATAAATAGTATTGCGTCTTTCCTACCGGTAGAATAAAAAACGCCCGCGAGCAGGATGATTGCCCAATGCATGATGAAGCTGCGCGACAACATCGAGGTTGATTATAGTGCTTACGTCAGGTTTATTTTTTAGCTCTCTCTACTATTCCCCGTTTTTATTTGGTACCGCCTAAGTTAAGGTTAGAAGTGTCTGGAGATAGACGAATGTAGCCAGGACTGGCATTACGAGCTGCGATGCGGTGTTTGTCTCTTGTACATTCTACATACTTGTGGTACACGGCACCACACACACACATGTATATAGATGCGGTGGGTATGCAATTAGAGTGTATTTCTTGTACATTCCATATACTTGTGGTACACGGCACCGTGTACCACAAGTATGTATATATATACATACGTTAAGAGTTAACGCCCTTACATAACTAAATAAAAAAATAAACAGGAAATGTTATATGCCAATTTACATTGCACTATGTTCTAGGCATATGACATTTCAGAGTAATTGCCTCTGTCTCCAAACGATGCCAAAAACAATTTGGCCATTAGCTTAACGCTGGTACAAGTATACGTGCAGAATGGTTGCTGTCTTTATTGCCTTAGTTGAGAAAATGTAATTGTTATCCCTGAAGATCTTATTTTGAAGATATTTTTTTCTCGAAATTCCTCAAATGGTCTGCTTCACCTGTTATTGGATACTTCTTATTACATCTAAACGTAATGCACTGGTCGAGTTTTTGTCTGTAGTCGGCAAGAGGGCTTACTGCACCTAGCGCCAGTAAGGACTCTAACGTCGTTATTTGACGCTAGTCCTTAGGGTAGAACTAAGGACTAGCCTTAGTTCTACCCTAAGGACCCTAAGGAAAGGGAAGTAATTAAACCGCTTGTTATTGGCGACCGTAAACACTAACGTTAAAATGAGTGGTGCGCGACCATTTTTGCATTTTATTTTATGTCACATTGACATTTTCTAACGTAGTCTCATCGTATAACAAGACAAGTATATGTAAAGGCATGCACTGAAGGGTAATTACCGTGCAGTTCTTGTTTTTTGTGATATCTTTTTACTCTGAAACATGGCTACAGCTATAATTAGAAAGCTACATAACGAAGCTCGTTTTTATATTTCATTTTGAGTATCTATTTATCACAGTAACCTAAATTCAAAAATCTCTGGCATTGGTGCGTCATATTACGCAAGTGTCTAACCGAGAGAAGGAAAAGCGCAATGTTTCGTCTAATTTTGTCTTATCACAAGAAAATGTGTATATACCAGTTCCAAATAAATCAAACGCAAATACACACGCGTGCATAAATCACGTTATTTGCAACGCATTCTCGATAAAAACGAGGCAATGCGTCTTAGGAAGGAGTTCCGAAGAAACCTTTCGTACACGTTTAGGCGGCAACCTGAGCTATGTAGGTCGAAGCTACCAAAGTAAGCTACCGACGAGCTAAGTCGAGTTAAGTAGGTTCATGTTCATCTATGTTCAACGTAGATGTATTTCATTTAGTTTTGCAGACCGAGCGGTAGGGTTAGCGGCAAGGAGACGCTTACGCGCACCATACCATCCAGCAGCTCTATAGAAAGAAAAGCTGCTGCAAAAGGTGCAGTCAAGCAGTGCGAAGAAATAACGCAGTGGCGGACATACTGTCAAATATGGGTTTGTTTATTTATTGCAGCGTATACGGTTGCATGCATTGCACACATGTACGTATGGGTATTTACGAATTGTCAAATGATAGCGGAAGTGCGAATGTGTATATATATATTGAAAATATTGTGATGATTTACTAATTTTTTTATGTCACATTTATAAATGTTTAATAAATGTGACTATATTAATATATATATAAATATATATATTTATGTGTGTGTGCAAGGGCGGAGGAGCGACTAAAAGCACACGGAAGCCATCAGCGCTGTAGTATCTAATGGATATTATCACTCATTAAAGGGGAGCTCTATTTAGACAAGGCTAGAACGACGCCACGGATGATGCTACCGACGACGACGACGACGACAACGATGACGGCGACGAGTACAGCAGCAGAAGCAGTAGTAGTAGGGAAAAGATGATAATCAAACTAGTGTGTCTCTCTTTAGGTGCATACGGGCAGTTGTGTATAGATAGGGGTATATGTGCGTAAGAGTTAGTAAGCTGGGCTGGCTGGTGTGGATGAAGTGCTCGTCAAGGCCACAACCAAACAACAGGCCCCGTTGAGGCCTCGCAGCACGAATATCTATCTAGTCCACGCTAACCGCGCTTGGTCTGTGGAAGCGATGATGCAATTGCGCCCGTGTGTCCAGCGTCGTGTGAACGCTACCTTGTTTGCTCTCTCTCTCTCTCTCTATCTCTCGCCTTCATTCATTTTCTACGTCTCTCTCGTAACGGTTCGTCATCATCCGTCGGGCTAGTCCTGCCGACAGGAAAAAGAGGCCACCTTTCGAGCTAATGCCTGCCTGGAGGTTCGCCCACCGCCTCGTTGTTCACCATCAATCAGCGATGCTCACCTCCGCGTATGCAGAGAGCCCCCTTCACGCACTTCAACGACCGGTTCGACCTGGGTCGGCTGCTGGCCGACCGCCGAGTCCGTGGAAGCAGAGGCGTCATACTCTCTAGGACTCTTTAAGGTTGAAGCCGTGCACCAAAGACATAGTCCGCGAGGTATTGGAGGGAGAACCCCTCTACCTCGATATATATATATATATATTTATTTATCGATTCGCTTTAGCTGACTGGCTGGACAGGGCTGGTTAGCGGTGTTTTCGCTCAAGCCAGCTTTCAGGCTAATTTCCATTCAGCAGCAGCAGCAGCCGGGGGCGTCGTTGTTTTGGAGTGCCTATCGAGGCGGATCTGGGTCGCAGAGGGTGTCTTCGCACTTCCGGTAGGTTAGCCAGGCCATCGTTTGGCCTCACGCATGCCGGCCTGCACTCTCGTTCGCTCGCTAATCTATTCACGGCAGTTACTGCTGCCACATCGACACAGTGTTGGACGACGGACGACTGTGATGGCCGTATTATTCCTATCTAGCTCTAGATATCTCATCCTCATTTGCTGTCACCCTCAGTTTTCTACCACCCATCTCTATATGATCGCCGCCGCATGGTATGGGCAACACTGCTAGAACCTGCTGTATTGAACCTGAATAGATCTTTCTCTCCCTTCGGCTCGGCATCACTTGTATAGCAGCTGTCTTCCCTGTTGTTGACTGTTCTTCTCCTCCTACAGCAACTCGATGGCTGGCCACCACAACCAACACGTTTGCCACTAAAAATAATAGTACTGATAAAGTTTTTGGGCTGACCCTTAGCCAGCAAGATTTAACGTTCACGGAACTGTTTTTCACATTGCTTCATAGACGGTCCCCCACCGTTGCGCATTTGCATGTATTTACAAGTGTACAACGGTAGGGTTCAAACCCGTGCACCTATGTGTCTCCTCCGGTTGCGAGGCGCAGACTTAATCCACCACGCCACCGGGCTCGACAAAGATATAATAGTAATACAACTACTACTACTACTACTACTACTAGTAATAAGAGCAAATATAACAATTAATTATGAATCTCGCAATAGTAAACTTTGTATAGAAAGGGCACGGGCGGCAGGCAGTCATATAATGGAACGCCCCACGGCCACCCACGAAACGTCACATCAGATCGATATTAGCATGGTCGCCATAGTTATTCGTCGTGTTCATGATCATTATCATCATCGTCCACCCACAATTATTCACTCGCAATGTAATTAATTGCATTGATAGATTTGCAGAGCAACATGTGTTCGCCTCAATGAGTCACGCGTCACTGTATATTGTGATTGTACTAGAACGAGTCGCGTGCCGCGCGTCTCTTTAAAGGTCGCTTAAAGTAGCATAATATCTACGAGCCTGGTCTTGGGCGAGCTTTACCGTTGGTTTTGCAGTAGGCCACCATGGTGTACAAGTGTCGAGGGTCTGTCTCCATAATTTTGCTCGTTAAGCGCCACTGTCGAAACCAGTCATAGGTGAGAACAGTAGTCGTTATTGAATGCAGGCATTTTGCTCATTAAACTTTAGTATGGCATTTGTTGTTATTGTTGATATATATATATATATATATATATATATATATGTTTGCTTGATATGATAATAATTGAGACAGAAAAACGGATTTATATACGTCGAGGAGATGCTCTCTGTGGGAGTGTGGGATGCGGTGGGGACGGTGGACCTGTTCACGGAATATACATTACAGCCTGCGCGTCTCACCTGCCCCTAAGCTGGTTATATATATTTTTCCTAGACACTTGACCAATCGGATCTGTAGACGCTCGTGATAGACTGAAATACAAGTATTATTCGACAACACGAAAACATAGAGGTTTTTCAGTAAAGCAATGCAGCACGGCAGTGTTCAACCAGACCTAACAGAAACAATTCTAACGAAGCCGGGAATCAAACCTGCAATATCTGGTTTGTTGTTTGTGGCTGCAATAGCAACGCCTAATTTGGGATGATACGACAATACTATTATACATACATCTGTATATTTATGCAGAGGACTTTGACTGCCCACGTAAATTCAGCATGCTAAAATTATGTGATTAGGCTAAGTAATATATATATATATATATATATATATATATATATATATATATATATATATATATATATATATATATACATATACACGTAGATTACATATTTATTAAAGCTATTTTTAGACTGATTAAAGAGACGAATAGATTGCGGCCAATCTGTCGAGGAGAGCAGCAGCTTATATTGCTAAGAGGATCCCGTCGCAGACTTATATATATATATATATATATATATATATATATATATATATATATACATATACATATATACATCTATGTATTTAGGTATTTACCAAGTGTTCCGTAAGCTACAACGGCTGTCGCTTAGTGCAGCACGACAGTAAGCTAGTGGGAGCTTTTTATTCGTGACCGCGTTGTTTGGTGTTATGGGGGGCGCCACTATCACCCTCTACACACGGCAGGGATAACTCTAATATAGGGCTGCGTGTCCGTGCCTAATTTACACTGGCTATGCTTCCTCGATTACAGAGACGACTCAGTTGTTGTTGTTGTTGTTGTTGCTGCTAGTGTTGTGGTTGTTGTTGCTGCTGCTAGTGTTGTGGAAAGGGCCGTGTTGGGTCGGCCAGCAGTCCTCCCCCTAACTATGGGCTCTACTGACGCGGCGCCCATAGTTAGGGGGAGCGCAGAGTAGTGTATCGCTTATGAACAACTAAACATACGAGGTGGGTGGTAAGTCAGTTTACACATCCGTTAAATGTGGACTCCTCGCTCAAGCCGCATTTGCTCCCTCCCTCCCCCCCTCTCTCTCTCTCTCTCTTTCGCTCGCTTCCCGCCCTATCCTTTCCTCACGTTATATGTACCTATGCGTTCCTACACAATATATGGTGCTCCATGCTCTGCGCATTATGGTTCTGACCTGAGTATTATATCTATATATATATATATATATCGCACACGCATATAATTCATACGTATCCTCTGTTGTCAGCCGACAGTAACTATCAACATCACCACCACCTGAACCTTGGTTGCGTGCCGTTCCTATCAGACGCACACCTTTGCGTGCGCCACTTATTACGCCGTGTTTACTACTCGATGAGTTTTCCTCCCTTCCTCTCTCTGTATTGCTCTCTCTCTCTCTTATTCAAGCGCTTTGCAGGTCTTCGCCATTTATCCAAGCGAGCTTTTGGCACTAATTATTCCTCTTCGTAACGCTCTCCCTCTATATTTTCCTCTAATTATCTGCCTGTATGAATCACTCCTCTACCTTTGTCCATACCAGCTCACTCATAATGCAACACTCATAATGCCGGCAACTTTATTAGTCGGTCGTCTTGTTGTTCAATAGTTTTTGTTTGCCTAGCAAGTTTTGAGTTTACTCACATGAAATGTTTATTAAGTAAGAATAGCAGACTACTGAAATGTTTATTAGTCGTTTTACTTCGAATAGACTCTTGTCGATGAAAACGGAGTGGAGGAGCTGTATAACGAGTTTCGCGTTAGGAGTCGCAGGTTGAAAATCGGTGCGCCACATAAGCATTAGAAGCTATCTTTTTTAAAATAAGCAGATTTAGATTAAAGAAAAAACAAGCTATTCCATATTCTGGAATATTAATGTTTGTAGTCCACAAGGTTAGATGTATTTGCTAATTACGTACATCTAGATGTGTTCATATGGTAACAAGCACCGATGTAACACATATTTTTGTTAGAGCAGGAAATTGCCAAAGTGAAATTCGCATCAAGCGGTCTAATATTCTTTCTACAATAGACAGGGCGTAGGGTCGCGGGATTGCGAAACCAATGACGAACCACCAGGTCTGTAACCACTCGAAACCTAGAAGAGGCGCCAACGTGTCGAGAGACTAACAAATGCGTCGCTCGCCAAACGACCCTTACAGATACGGCTGTATCGGTCACTAATAAAAGCATTGAAAACATATGTTGTTTATGTATATTGTTGTACTTGTCACAAATACTACGAACGAGCATGCCACAACCTAAGACACTGGCGGCAATAGCAAGGCGTAGTAGTAGTAGTAGTAGTAGTAGCATTGCAAATGAGTCGAGCCCGGTGGCGCGGTGGATTGAGCCTGCGCCTCGCGACCGAAGGAGATACATAGGTGCGCAGGTTTGAGCCCCAATTTTGCACATTTGTATTTATGGGGGTCCGTCTATAAAGCAATGTAAAAAACAGTTCTGTGGACGTTAAATCTTGGCTGAGGGTCAGCCCGAAAGCTTAAGCATTGCAAATGAACAACGTACAATATATACTGTTACAGCGTCTACTATGGTGAGGCTACTGGTAGTCGTAATGCGAATAGTAACATTAATAAGCCCGGCGGTGCTTGCTCACTTATAATCCCTGCGGTCTCCCTGCCTTCGGGATTTTTGACTTTACGCTTAGCCAGTTTTTAGGCGCAGCCTGGAGATTTCTCCAAGGAGAGGCAGCCTGTGCTGGAACAGCACCCACAACAGCAGCAACAATAAAAACCATAATAACGCCACAACAACAGTTGCAACAACAAAAACCATACCAAAACAGTGTCATGATAATGTTTCTAAGGAAAGCCGGTATAACATCTACTTTTAAACCGAGATGTTTAGTGTCCGCTGACCTGAAAGGGTGACCATTGCATTACGGACACATGGGAAGGATGCAACACTTTTGTGCACAACCGCGGCTTCCTACTTGCATCACAGCTCAGGTGAGCCGGCGATAGCACATCAGACCGACGCCAGAAAACGGAATACATAAGCTGGACTAGAAACAAGATATATTTTTGTGCCTACTGCCATGAAGACACTACGACCAATCAGCAAGGGAACCCAAGTATTCCTAAAAAAATTAAGTAAGCGATTTCAAAAGGCCACAAGCGATCGTAGAGTGGGTCAATTCTTGAGGCACGCGTTGTTTTTGACCGTTTGCAGCATTTATTTTAAGCGCCATGGAGTAAACTAATCATTGCGAGAATACGTTTATACCTCACAACTGTAATATTGTTGAACATGCAATCAAAATAGTAATGTATATATACCAAACACTACAACCGCAATAATAAAATGCACAACGACAACGATAACGACAACAACAATAACAACAACAAAAACATGTTCGAAGACACTGCAACTGTCAACTAAGCCTGGTATACATCTAGGTTTTGGCCTAAAGTGCACCCCCGCTCATCATCAACTGATAAAAGGCAGCCTCCTAGACCGCCGTGAGCAAACGCCAATGCTTGTATCCATGCATATCTCTCTTCCATATATATATATATATATATATATGTTGACTGTGCATCTATGCATGCACATACGCATCTGTGTACGCTGGCGAAAAGCAAGCTCTGCATGTCCATCAATGGATGTAGCCCGAGTGATAGAACGCCGATCGCCCAGATACTCATCGAAATAGAGAACCAGATGAAAAATGGGGCATACCCCCACGTCTTAACTCGACAAGACTCCGGTCTTCCCTCAGCACAGGAAGGGGCTTGAAGGAGGAAGGGGAACAGGGCGGGGAGCTGGGGGGGGGGGGGAGCCTCTGCTAGTCTATCAGATCAGGAAGGAGGCTCGTTCAAACCGTTCGCCTTTGATGGGGTCAGCTAGTAGCGCCCCCGACGGCTACCGCAGTCAATGCTGATATTCATTCACAAGACGACAAAACTGGGCTAGATTTGCAGCCCTTTTTGATTATATATATATATATATATATATATATATAGAGCACCTCTGTAGGGTTGTATGTGTGGGTGCGTTTGCATTGTAAAGAGTGGCCGACATCCAAAGGTAGCGGAGATCGCTGTGTTTGGGAAGGCGGGTGGGGGTTGTCGGACAGCGTGAGGGGCAAGACTACACCGTAACCCACTTGCTCTAGACTCACCCTAACTCATAGAATAGACATGTGTGACCGCTGCCGAAGGTGTCTCTGCAGAGTCGACGATTACTGTGAAAAGTATCCATCCAAGTAGCAATAGACGACGAATGCAAGAAGCAGGGCAAGGAAACATAGGGTAGGTAACCCGGACGAGTCGAAGTACGCGGGAATCAGAAGCCCAAATAGTTAACGCCTAGCCAGACAAATACAAGGGACAAAACGAAAGTAGTTCAAGGTCAGACATGAGCACTGTCTCGATGGCCACTATCACCTCACGTCATCAATTAATTGGTGCTTGTCGCTAACACAAGCGATTTGCGTTATGTGCTGTTTAGTGTCAGCGGCCGGTGGAAATTGTTGCGCGAAAAACGTGCCCGGGTAACGCTTCGGGCGTAAAAACGGGCGCCCTATTTACAGTGCTTGTATGCAAATGATTAATGCACGCTGCGTTATTCCATAACAAACGCCAGTTGGAATCGTGTAAAAACGATGAATTCTAATATGCGCTATCAAAATCTGTGTACGTAAACTTAATAGAGGAATGCAGCATTGGTTTACAATGGACTTTTGTCGGTAATACGACACACGTGTGAATATTTTGCACACCACTCATGTGTTGAAGTGTATTCAAGGGTACGCATTTTTCTACAAGACATTGCACATTATATATATATATATATATATATATATAGTTTCTTAGGTTGTGCTGTGCTTCTAGGTACATGTAAAATACACCTTAGTCGTAATCCCAGTCAAATGATCTTTTGCTCATACGTTCCACAGCATTCGTTTATGCGGAATTATTGAAAATTATATTAATATTTTTTATAAGTATATGTAAATTATATTATTATTTTTTATGATCATATGTAAATTATATTATTATTGGTTATACTCATATGTAAATTATATTATTATTTTTATTCATTATATATTTTATGATCCGCAGGGACTAACGTAGTTCTCTATGACTAATTACTGCCTAATTCGTATATTTTTTCTTTCATTGAGAGAACACACAGCCGCTGCAGTTGCTGGTATCTCTCTTGCAGGTTACGCATCTCAGCAAAAGAACGTACATTTGACCGAACTCCTTTAGACCTCTTTGGCGCTAGTTACGTAGGCAGAGAAAAAGAGAGAGAGACGGAAGCCACGCAACTCCGAGCGAGGGTTACCTGAGTGAGCAGCAGGACAAGCTCGATAGGACAAGAAATGGGACTAGCGGCAGCTGTGCAGGACAAGCTCGATTACGATAGTGCACGTAGATAAAGGCGCGCTATACTTAAAAGCCTTTATAGGTTCTTAACCTGACGTAGCCGTAGACTATTTGATTGTAGAACACCAATAGTAGCAGCAACAACAACAACGCCCACAACTAGAAACGCTTGCAAGTCTACGCACGTGTGGGCAAGTATTTTCTCTTATCTCTTAGACTCGGCGTAAATTGAGAACGCCGAACGCCATCAATAGGTGTAGCTACGAGCAGCGGCAGGGGCGCTTCCGTCAACACCAGCCCCAAGTGACACTCTTCATCCCTCGGTCCTCGGTGTCGACGCCATCTGTTCTACCACTTACAAGTAGGATTCCAGCCCAGCCGCTGAGGACAAGTCCGTGTCGCTATGGTTGGTGCTTCTCGAGCCTGCCTGTCAACGCGCGTCAACACATGTCACGGGATGCTCCGGTGCAGCAGCCGACGACAGCGCTTTAGCAGAACGCCCCCCCCCCCCCCCCCCGCCCCACGCCAACCAAGAAGCTCTCAAACAGCAGAACTCCGGGGAACAAGATCCAGAAGAACAGAGTGAGCAAGACGGAGAGAGAGAGAGGGAGGAAGGGAGAGAGAGAGAGAGAAACAAGCAGATACGCAAATGGCGACAAATGCGGAAAATGCCGCGCATTCACAGATAGCGCCTAGGCCAACGACTTCGCCACCCCGTCGTCGTCCCCTACTACGCTGACGACGATGCTAAAGAAGAGCGTTCTAGCCCACGCCGCCACTTGGTGTCAGAGCTCGTTGAGAACGTCCTGAGGACAGACGAACGTCGGGACGACCCGGACAGGTCCTGCAAGACTACTAACGGGGTTAGTAGTTTGTCCCGCCTGGCCAATTAGCAGACGTCACGCTTCACAGCTGCTAACTTGGTGTCGGCCATTGTTCGCCGTACGCAGAGAGAAGGGGCGCATAGAGAGCGGCAATTATATATATATATATATATAGAGTGAGAGAGAGAGAGAGAAAGATGCCATGCTCGAGAGCGTTCCGGACACGCGTCAATATGCGGCACACGAACGCCGCGTAACACTTTAAAAACGGCGGACAAAATCGGGCACGCGGAAGAAGGGGTGGACAAACAGGAAGACGCACTGAAGTACTGTGTAGTAGCTGCCACCGAGTGTGCATAAAAGCGTATGCACACCATTCCATACGCCCGATAAAGATATATATGAACACTGAATGTGTATATATTGTTCTTACAAAACATACATATATATATATATATATATATATATATATATATATATATATATATATATATATATATATATATATATGAGTGTGTGCAAATCACGGATAATTAAACATTTACCATTTGTCAGGTGCACTGAGTTGCTTCGTCTTTGTGATAACCATTTAGATAGACTAGCGATACATAACAGCAAATAATACATAAGCATTGAGGAATTAAATTCGTTGCGTGTAGCTACCAAGAGATGTAACCGATAATGTGCAATGCACTACCAGCACGTTGCAGCAGGTGTGGGTTCCGCTCACCTCGCTTTTCACATCACAAACATGAGATTGCGTGCAGACCCACCGATAACGTTAGCAGAACGCGTGTTCTGCAGTAGTACGCTATCTTAGTCGACGTCGGGCACAGTTCGCATTGAGAGATTGTTGGCGTGTAAGTCCTTCGACAGAAGCCGGCGTGTTTGTCAAACGCACTTAAGGTCAGAGAGGTGGAAGACAGTTCACAAGAAGGCAGCTCTGACTTTGACTGACATGTTGATTTCCGGTTTATAAACACAACACTCTACTAAGTCAACTCCAAGCGCACCGACATTGCCAATGCAAGGCAGGTTCAAAGTCTAGCTTTGCTGTTAGACTAAAACGGAATTTCGTTTATTTGTTGTGATTTTAAAAGAGCACGCAGATGCTCTGGAAAATGGTAAGGTTCTGCCGAATTACACGTGTTCTTCCATTAAACAATACACACTCAAATACGGCCAGCAGATATCTGCCTGTTAGCTCACTCGCACATCCGTTTTGGCTTCGCACCTCTATATTTCATATGTATGTATACGAAGGTACGAGGTCAAGCTTCTTGGCGAATGCTGCCGCCGGAGATCGTCGAGCTAGAACGTTTCTTCTTGCTAAGGGTCCTGCCTGGACATACAGGGAGGGCCGCCTCTGTTTTTGGGACACTCGCTGAGGTTGCTGCAGAGCCAAGGCTGTCCTCTCGGAGATCACGCGCGTTTAAGCTGGAAAAGCTGGCGTTTGGGAGTCTTTCGTCGCTGGTAGTGTGGTTAGTGATAATGCTGGGTTATTTGACCAGAACTGCAAAAACAAAGAGTACCTTTGAACGTTCCGGCCGTCCATACGCGTCGTCAATCACTCACTTGCTGACTTGTCGCTCCCTGTCGGACCGATGAAGGGTGATGAAGATACAGTGAGCAAAACACCGCAAGAATGATGGTGCCGGACTAACCGTTTTCGGGCTGACTCTCAGCCAATATTTAACGTCCTCGGAATAGCCTCGTAAGCCGGACCCTATAGATACAAATTTGCATTGGCGGGGATCAAACCCGTGCAACGTATGTGTCTCCTCCGGTCGTACGGAGCATCAGCCAAACTGTAGATTGCTAGTATAAAGCTGCAGCAACAACAACAGCAACAGTAACAGCAACAGTAACAACACCAACAACAACAGCAGCAGCAGCACTCGATCGAACAAGCCCTCGCGTTGACCTCGACCTATCATCTCTCCATTAATGCATGTAATCAACCGATCGATTGGGAAAGCCGAGGTCAGGGCCATTAGCCAACTTGCCGCCACGCATCCTTTTACGTCGCCGAATAAAGGCCTCCGCCTTGAACGTCCCAATCAGACAGAAAGTATACTAAGTATACTGGGGCTCTTAAAGCAAACTCAGAAATGAATTTAATTCAATCGGTGTCACTTCATGTCAGTACACGACATATACGTACACCACCCTTTCTCCCAACGCGTTCGCATTGAAGAGAGTCCGTCCTTGGCTCGGTACTGATCAGACTGCATTACAAACAGGCCGCCCATGATGAGAACACACATTCGCTTTCACCAGGAACCGCTGTGAATAGAGTGAAACTTTCTGACGGGCCCGATGTGTACAAACACATTTATGTACACGCATGTATACAGGTATATATATATATATATACAGGGTCCGACTCTCTAGCACCTTTTTTGGTCAATGGCGGCGCATCCGAAGCTGGGTATGCAGCCCACCTTGCGGAGACCAGCAAGCAAAGAGAATACTCATCAATAATTGATCATATACCGACGTGTTCGGCGGAAAATTCTGCATATTTGTTGGCGACGCAAATAAATGGCACTCACGCAATCTAGCGAACGGCAAATAGTCAGATTAAAAAAGTCATAACAACTCGATGTGTTGCAGTAGGAATGAGGGTGAAATGAAAGGTAGAAAAAGCAGAATAACTACCTTTAATTTCACCCTCATTCCTAAACAAGACGTTTCTGTCCCTTTTTTGTTGGAAACAAATATTATCTTGCCGAGTTCTACCAAACCTTAAAATAAGAACATACAGTTATGATAGACCCTGCATATATATATATATATATATATATATATATATATATATGCAGAATACCTCACTTATGGAAACATATACATATTTCCCTAAACAGCCGGACATAGCTTGTCCAAAGGAAAGAAATCCATTCAAACGAGCGGTTTACTTTGCGCGGCGAGGCCGAGACGAGGCTCCACAACGGGGTAGGGACAATTTTAAGAACAATTAATTTTCGGCTTAATTAAAATTGATGTTCATACCCTCTTCCCTAGAGGGTAACCTAAGCTTACGAGAACTCAAAATGGCGTTCTCCGTTCTTCTTGAAAAAGCACAGGAAGGTACAACGAAAACTTGTTTGCCGCCTGGATATCATCTCGTCTTTGCCAGTCTTTGCATGAACCATTAGTTTTTCTCTAGTGTCGTTTTAATTTTTGTTCATAACTATTTGAGCGTTTTCTTTGCCTGTCTGTTTTTGTTTACAACACGGTTTCCGTGTGTTGTTGGTCGTCCTTACATGCTGACCGCTTCTTTTGTCCGCCTTTGTTGTTGTTGCTGTGGCTAATTTCAGCTTTGCTATGCATATATTTCGTCCGCTTCGCATTTGTTTTAGCAGTGAACGCGCTGCACAGTAACACCTAGAACGAAACACAGTGTTTCTGTGTCCTGGGACAATCTGAAAATGTGGCGCGGAAAAAGGCCACCATAAAAGCCACCGACATCAAAGTCTTTCTCACTCTTCCAAAGCGGTGACCTTTGCCGTCAGTCGGACTCGGGGCTCATTCCTCGCAGACTTCGCTTAGAGGCAGCCGTTATCTTTTATCTGCGCCACTCCTTTAGAGCATCTTTATTTTAGGTTAGGTTAGGTTCGGTTCTATCGACACATTTCTTCTCTTGTTTAGAGATGTCGCCAATAGCATCGCTAGCAGGCCGTGCCTTCAGTCGGGGCTTTTGTTTGTCCAAATAGAGGATATGCTCAATATGATCCATTGTTTTGACGGGCCAAACGACACCAGATTTTCACGGGTGATGTTGCAGTACAATCTCAGGCACATTACCGACTCTCTTTTGCTACACTCTAAATCGTATCCATATGGGCGTGCAAATACAACTAGTAAGGGTAATCGACGTAAACCTATAGTCGGCTCGATAGAAACAAGAGCCTAGAGCTAAAGAAACCTCAACGCATTATATAACTACAATTGCTTCTCACAATCATTATATAACAATACACGTATTGAAAATAGTAACAGAAGCAAGCGTAAAATATTTGAGGATGTGTACTCGTGTGTATGCGCCTTAGAGCTGGACATTCATTTTGTGGTCAACAATGGGAGCCAATATATTTATTACGTTCTGCCAAGCCCGACATATTATGTCATAGCTAAAGCCGTTTAATAATAATAATAATCGACTAAGATTGGCTACTCAAAATGGCTAGCATACCGAGAGCACCTGTCGGGGAAGTTCGTAACCTAAATAAACGTAGTTTTAGACGCAAGCATATAGAGAAAAGTTTGGGCTATTTGTGCACACTTAATATCAAAATCGAATCTATGAGTTAAACTGATGATGTCCAGCGTAGAGGAGAGCCAAAGTAGATCTGACCGTCAAGACGACATGACCGCCAACCGGCCAACTGGGGGCGTTCTTCAGCCGACGCAAGTGCTGCTCAACGAGTAGCCCACCATAGGTGTGCTACACGTCCAACCAAACCCGTATGAAATATAGACAAGCTTCTAGTGGCCTCTCTATTTGATCGGCCATACAAGTAATAAAACGGTCATAACCTGTTCAGCCTTTCAGTATCGTTTGGGTCTCTGCCAGGCGTTTGGCTCTTATTTTTGTTGTTCCAAAAAACTTGACTTATAGAAATAAACCGTGTGTATAAATTTCTACTGCCCAAAATTGTTTTCTACTGTAACGGAAAGTGCTATTAATAGGCTACCGTCAAAGTGCTGGCTTTATAGACACACTGCATAATACTGCATGTTTAGTAATCTAGCATCAGCTGCGCGTACTCGGTCAATGTTCAAACCCCTAGAATAAGAGACAGTAGCATATGCTTCGGTAAACCTCGTGTATCCGGACGCATTACTTAATCGTTTAAGGCTAGTGAGAGAATCCGCTAGAGCTTCATCATCAGCATTGTAATCATTTTAAAGTAATATAAAAATAACATTCCACCCACTTGTCGCTCATGCGTGAGCGTTGACTTTTTTTAACGCTCTGACAACCACATTTTAGACGCTCGTAATAGGCAAGTTGCCTGTGGCACGATATCGTCTAAATGCATCTATCGTCATCGCGTTCTCGTACTGGAATTATATAGGCTTTTTCCAGTAGACGTATGTAGCAGCAGGGCAATGACAACCACGTCCAACAAATTCAACCAGCACGGCCGAGGCTCGAGCTAGCGATGTTTTGCTAACCGTGGTTGCTATGGCAACGCCTCGTTTTGAACGGTGCGTCAGCCGCCTAAGCCACCGCCACTACAAACCTGGAACCAGAAGACGTATTTTCGGTTACAGCTTAACTCGATGTTCTTCGCTCGCAAAAAAATGTACACCCTCGTTGCCAATGATTGACGAATATGGACTTTACCGTGAGGCTCACACAGTTGATTTTATATATATATATATATATATATATATATATATATATATTACTATGGTGTATGTACCACATTATATTTATATATATATATATATTTAGGTGTTGTTTTTCTATTGCTGTTAATGGCATTGTTATCGCTGTTGGTGGATCAGATTATCGGACAATGCTTTACAGGCATTTTACAGATTGCCGCATGCTAGATCATAGCCACAGCTAAACAGATGACTTTTGCGCTGCGCTTCAAAGCTGTCCTCCTGCAACGCGGGTTCGAACATTGCAGTGCAAAGGAGAAAATGAGGCTGGGCTTTCGGCCATCGCGTAGCGCCATTTAAGTCGTCGCCTGCCTGACCGACCCTCTATTGTCCTTGGTCCTCTCCCGGGTGTTAGTAGTGCAAAGTCTACCCGGCATTTGCCCATAAAACCGAGGGTCAGCAAATCAGGAGAAAGAAAAGGATAGAGAGCGCGAGAGAGAGAGAGCGCGCAGGCGACGCATAGAGGGTCGACAAAAAGGGGAAGACGCTGGGGGATCCGGAGTCGTTGCCAATGGCGCCGGTGCTCCAACGATAATACTTGGCCAGTCACCACTCTGAACGTACGTGGAGATGGTCTGAGGACGAGCTTCGGGTACCACGCTCGTCGAGTAAACGCCGTCCAGAGCAGACGCGTCCTAATTCGCATACTAAACTAGCTTACTAAAATGTAGCTAGGGGAGATAGTAGTAGCAGCTGTTGTTGTAGTTGTTGTTGTCGTAGTTGTTGTTGGTATTGTTGTTGTCGTAGTAGAACAAGTAGCCTTGTAACTACAACACACGTGCCATATTGGACTTCCACATAAGGCTGTGTACCCACGCAGCTTGACACCAAAACGGCTGCCTACCGAGGCCCACATAGAGACGACAGCGGAAGAGAGAAGCCTGAGCACAGGCCGACTCGGCCGAGATGAGGCCGAAAGAGCCTGCGACTGAACCGGATTCGGGCAGTCGTCCTCCTGAGCCAACGAGGCGTGGCCCTCACCGGTGTGACTGACGTCTTGATCCTCGCTCCGCTCGGCGGCCATCTGTTCCGTCTTCGTCGTGGATGTGCCTGGAACTGGTGTACGAACGTATTTCGTTTTGTACCAGCCGCTCTCAGCTAGCTCTACCAGTTTGCTAGTTTAGCAAGCAGTTCAGTGCTTGTCGTCGCAGGTCTCGGTTCTCGGACCACGAGGAGGGAGATTGTCATTCATTGTCTTCTTGGCAAGCCCGGGCCCCACGCGGCACACCACCGCCCCGCAACCGCCATCGCTACCACTGCCACCACACGCTAGTACCGCTTGTGGTAAAATAAGTGGAGTCTTTAAAGAATTCCTGCCACACGCTAAATGAGGATGGATGGTGTGGGCGCAGAACAGGGCACGTCCCCGCTCCCGGGCCCAAGCTCAGTTGAAGGGGGAAGGAAAAAAGGCAAGCCGCGCAAAGAGGGAACTCCGGGAAAATCGCGGCGAAACAGCGGAAGGCGGAGGACGAAGAACGAGACGGTTCAGTTTGTCGTTGTCGATGTTGTAGTTGTCGTCGTTGCTGTTGTTGTTGTCGTTGTTGTCATCGTTGTTGCTGTTATTTCTGCCATGGCTTGTTTCGACTACACACAACACCAACGGCGCTCTGCCTTCTACCACGTTGTGAAGCAGCGCGGAGGGTTAATCCGAGCCGACAGGCCCTGAGGAACAGCGGCTGAATCCTGAAGGGTCACGCCACTACCTAAAAGGACGGCAAGAAGGTTGCATCTGATTTATTAGCTGCCGCTGCTGCCGCTGCTGCTGCTGCTTTTGTCTTTAGCCTCCTTCCGCTATCTTCTCGAGCAGCAATGTCAAGACTAGTCGAGTCTGCATGTTGGAGACGGATTGGGTGACACAACGCCTTTCCCGTCCTCTGCGGGTCCTATCGGTAGCCCTAGACTAGCCCTCTTTTGTCTGTTCTTGTATGGGTCGGCGCTCCTACTATACGGCGCACCATTCCGCCAGAACCGCCTGATCCATGTCAGGTCACATAAGCAGATTGTTCCTGTAGGCAAGCTAACAACGTTGTTGTTAATACAATTATGACTGTTATTGTTGCCTATGGATCCTAGGTTACGCATACCGTATATAATTACGTTGCCGACACGTTGCTCGTCATTGATGTACCTTATATTAAAAAAAAAAAAGAGTAAGTAGCGCAAAAGATGTGTGTCGATGTTCCTACCCGCCACCGCTATACAAAACGATGACAAGCCTTGGGCGCGGGCGACCAAAAGAGTCTATTGTCTCTAGTAGTCTATCAAGTGCTCGCATTTTGTCTCTCCCTCTCTTTGTGTACACATATATATATATATATATATATATATATATATATATATATATATATATATATATATATATATATATATATATATATATATATATATATATATATATATATATATATATATATATATATATATATATATATATATATATATATAATTAGGATTGTTGTTGCTAATATAGCATATTATTGCCAGAGTCGGCACAATGAAAGCGATGAAACACTGTCGTTTCTTCGTCCATGCAAACGCTAATCGACATTCAGTCGAAAATGAACCACACAGCGCCGCAAAATTGTGCCTCTGCATAATAATCTGTTCAATACAACACGCGCGCGACGTCTATTTGCTATCATATCCACAACTATTACTATTACTACTGCTGTTGCTGCTGTTTCTTCTCTTCGATATTCCTAGCAGCAGCAGCGGGGGCTAGGTTGTCTGCTAGCAGCAGCAGACGTCCACCTTGTCGTCATTGTCGTTGTCGTCATCGAATGGGCCTCAATAGGAGGGATCTGGTAGCAGTGGTTGCTTACTAATGCAATCAATGGAATCGACTCTCCCCCGTCTGCCCACCCGTACGATCTTTCTCATTTTCTCTCTTTCTCTCTCGCTCTCTCCCTTACTGTCTGTTTTGCCCTTTTTCTCTGTGTCCTGCTCATTCTCCCCAGTTCTCGCTGGATTCCGGCCTCTCTGGTACTACCCCTGCTCGTATCCGTAGGTCCTGGCATCGGCCAGGGTCCTGACGCCCCCCTAGGTCCTGACGGCCCCTTAGGTCCTGGGGGCTCCCTAGGTCCTGGCGCCCCCCTAGGTCCTGGGGGCTCCCTAGGTCCTGGCGCCCCCCTAGGTCCTGGGGGCTCCCTAGGTCCTGGCGCCCCCCTAGGTCCTCGCAACCCCCTAGGTTTTGGCGACCTCTAGGTTCTGCCCTCCTCCCCCCCACGCTGGTCTGGTTTCCCATGAGAGGTGGTGCCTCCGTCACAGCCGTTTGTCGCTTCGCAGCTCATCCGTAACGCTGTGCGGTGTACAACACCAACCAGCTACTGCTACCATTAATACTACGCTAGGTTCAACTTCCTGCAGGTCATCCAAATGTATGGGTCTGTTCGTCTGTCGGTCTCTCGCTGCGCCCAAAACCTGCAATCTGCAGCTACCGGGTAGTACTACCTCCTCCTACTTGGCTAGTGCTCACCTGCCCATTATAGCTCCCTCGGTAGGTAAGGCAGGTAGGGTTCACCAGAGCGCTAGAATACAGTAGCGTCGAGATAAAGGTCGTATTCGCAGCTCTAAAAATGGCAGGACAAGTACGCGTCGTAAGTGTCTATTGGGGGTGCAACTCGGGGGGAAGGGGGGTCGACAAGCACAGAGATGGCTAACCACAAAGCTTGCTGGTCACAGAGCTGGCCACATGTACTAACCGCGTACGATGCCATTGTGTGTACCCATGCTCTTTAATAAAATCAATCTAGATACAGCTGCTTTAATAGATAGTCATCATAACAATCATCATTACCAGCAGCATCGTTCTCGTCGTCACTTAATATATGAATGCGACGACTTTTGATCACATACACCGTATATGATCTAAAAAAAATCGTCGCAATCACCATCGTTGTCGTCATCAGCTCCATCTTAATAATAATAATCATCATCATCATCCTTGCTATGATGATGATTACCATCACCACCGCTATTACTGTCGCCGTTATCGTCAGACGACGAGACAAGCAGTACCGCTATCATCATGTTCAGTGCTTTCGTACCAATTTCAGTGAGACGCCCAAACATTTTAGCTTCGCAGCAGATGAGCTGGGGAGCGGACGAACGCAGGCGAGCGAATCGGGCTTCGTTCGCATCGTTTGAATCTGCAAGTAAGCTTACATTTCAGACGAACGCAACGCCGCCCTGCTACCTGATGTAACGACGATGGCCAAATCTCATTATCTATCATAGAAGGGTGCCTCCGACGGGCAAGACACACGCATACTTGGGCCGCCGGCTTGTCCCGCTAGCCGCTATGGCAAATAAAACGTGGCAGGTCAAATATGGAAATTTGGCAACAATTTATTATTATTATTATTAATATTATTATTATTATTATTATTATTATTATTATTATTATTATTATTATTACTATTACTATTACTATTATTATTATTATTATTATTATTATTATTATTTTTGAGCGCGCCGACAATGCGGATTGACAAAAGCATGCGCCTATGGAGCAAACTCCTCAGTACAGAGGCTGTAGACTGTCGAGTGTATTGCAAGTTTTCTATAAATTATGCCATTTATTCAGCGTTAAACGTTGCTGTTAAAAATAGGCCTCAATACCGGAAATGCTTCGAAAACGATGAGACGTGTATATCTTTACTTGGACTTGTTGCTGACAATTATCGCCCTGATCTACGTCGAACACAGTACCTAATTAACTAATGAACTAACTAACAACTAACAAGTTGGTAGCTGCACCAGTTCACCGTAAGCGTCTCGCCGCACCGAACCAACCAGAGTTGGATTACGAACAGTGTTCGATTCGGCAGTGGTAAGTCGCCACGTAGGGCAGGTCGAGACGGCGGCAACACGCGACGGCCATAGGGTTCAGACAGGGTTGTGTGGATCGAAACGAAATCGTATTTTTGGAACGCCGGCTTTCTCGCGACGCTGATCAGCGCAGGGAGCGACGCGGCGCGCTCATTACGAGGCGCGTGGGCGCGGACGCTTCCCTCCTCAATATCATCAGCCGCTCGTCCATCCTTTCGTCCGATTGCGTTGTCCTGGCGTTGTCGTAACGTCGTACGTCACGACCGGACGAACACCGGTTGGTGTCTTTCTCCGGCGGGCCGGCGACCAAAGGGGCGAAGTTTGTCTTCTGTCTCTCTCTATCTCTCGGGGCAGCCGTCCTGCCAACGCATATCCTCTGGCCTGCGTCCTGCAACCTGGCGGATGGGGCCGGCCTTTTCCCTTTGCTTCTCCCTTTGCCGGCGCCGCCACCGCCGCCTTCCGCTTGCAGCGCCGCTTACAAAAATAGTGCAAGAGGCCGTCTCTGGCGACTCTGGCAGTTGCAGAGGGCCCGACCGCAGGATCTTTGTGCGCGGGGACGGCGAGAGAGGCGGTTTCGCCGCGGCCGGCCAAGAACCGGCGGCAAAGGCCCTCAGGCCCCCCCCCCTCCCGGCCTCCGAGGCCACGGAACTGCGGGACGGGGTGGAAAACTAATGATCGACTGGAACGGAGGCGACTGGTCAGCGAAGCAGCGGTCAGAGCATGCGCTGCCTACCGCTCGCTTGAAATAGCAGGGCCGAAACCAGGTCCCACAGACTCTCTTCCTCCGCACTACTCGCACACACGAATTCCCCTGCATACGAGGGAACATGCACCTCACCGCGCTACATGCTCGCTCATAGCGTCCAGCGTACAAGCGAAAGCTTCCGCGCCTCCAATGATCTATTACGTGCTGCACGGTAAGGGCGTCGTCAAGCGCCACATGGTCATATGTATGTGCGCCACACTCACTGCCGCCGCCAATCGATTAAAGTGAACCCATGCTTCCCGCTTTTAAGCGAAGTATGATCCAACATTGTAATGGATCTAAAATTGGTGCGGTGCGTTTTAAAACGTTAGTAGGATGTCATTTATTTGAATCATATATATATATATATATATATATATATATATAATCAATCCGACGATGCTCTACGTGCTACCGCATGAATATAAAAATAACAATAAAGTGCAAGTTGTAAGCTTCCTAAGTGCATAGAGAAACCCAGGCTATTGCACACGGTGATATTGGTTAGCAAGTGATTCTCAAGAAACACAGTTGTAATTAAAAGCGGACACGTTTGTTGGCTAATCTGGATTCAAATACTGATCTAGAAGTAAAAAATACCTTCAACCATGTGTAGCCTTTTATCTCTCTGCTTCTGGTTGATTTACGGATGCAAGTCGTTTGACATGACATTGCCTCATTTGCTTTATTGAGTTATTCGTCAAATCGGTTCCATAGCTGCCTAAAATGGAAAATTCCGTCCATTGTCTTCCTATTCTTGTCTATCTCATCCTATCTCTTGATTTTGTTTATGTTTGCTACTACTAATTCCCCTTCGCAGGGTAAGCGGGACGCAACGAGCAGGGAGGGCGCTTGTGGCTTAGAGGTCGCCCGACTCTTGTCGTGAGTTGATAATGCGTGGCGGAATAGACGTGCACTACAGACAAATCGAGACATACATAGATGCATAGATTGAGATAGAAGCAACCGAACCCAAAAGAGAGGGTGGTTCTATCTCAATCTATATATCTATGTATGTCTTAGTGCTTTCTTCTTTTGTTTGGCTCAGGATTAGCGTCAGTCAGTCGGTCGGTCGGTAGCGTTGGTCAATCGGCGTGATTGCTATTCAGGCCATCAGTGTCCATTGCGTCCATCCTCCGTATGCCTGTCTCTATCCGTCTACCGTGTTGTTCTCTCTTGTTTTCGGTCGTTGTCCTGCATCCCTTAGTACTTAGCCCGATGTGTCCCTGCTCCTGTCGTTATTGTCGCGGCTTGGCGGTCCGGCCCAGCCCGACTCATCGCACCCGACCACGGCCAGCGGCTTAAAGCGTGCAAGGCGTAGGATTGGCAAGTTGCATCGTCGCATGCAGTAGCAGCCCACACAGCACGGAGCGACAACAAAAGTGCTTTTTCGGTGGGGGGGGAGACCCGGGCGGAACAACGCTCTGCCAACTAGACAGCTCACATTTTTTGTTGGTGCCGACAGCAGTTTCCTACTCTTCTTCCTGCTGCTGTCGTTGTTGTTGTTATTGTTGTTGTTGCTGTTGTTGTTATTGTTGTTGTCGTTGTTATTGTTGTTGCTGTTGTTGTTGTTGTTGCTGCTACTGCTGATGATGATGATGATCTGATCCGTTCTCCTGAGGGAGGAGAGGCTTCTGCTCGTTCCTCGCCTGCCCTCTAGCGCTCCCTGGTCTTCTTCTCCTCCGTGCCTCATTTGTTTCGTTGGCGCTCTTGACGCCCGACGCGTTGGGTGGAAGGATGATGCTGGTTAGTCGTTTGTTTGTGGTGTGCCTCCTAGAAGCGGGGGAGCCCCATCAGCTTCGTTACAGGCGACTAATGGTCGGACGCCTTCGTCCTGCCCTGCGACGGCCGCCGCGGCGGTTGCCGCTGTCAGTTAATTCGTGGGCTTGCTCAGACACCCACTCGTCACTTAGTCACCCAGCTACGAGCGCCAGGCGATGACGACGACACCAACAACAACAACAAGAACAACACCGGCACCCACACCACTTGTTTCTAAGTTCGAAAAATTTCGCCCTGTCAACTTTCGCTGGGCTTTCCGCTCTGACGGCTTTCCTACCGGCTTGCGACAGGAACTGCGGCAGCAGCAGCAGCGGCAGCAGCAGCAACAACAACAACAGCAACATCAGCAACAACAGCGGAAGCAACAACAACAATAACAACAGCGACGACGACCACAACAACCTCGACCACGACGGTGGTCTAAGATCCCTAAGTCGACGCGTTGACGTGTCTGTCGTCGTCTCGATTCTCGATTATGGACATAGCGGCGGTGACAGCAGGGGTGTCGACAACAACACAAATCGAACGATGGAAAGATCGGGAAAGAAAGCGCGCGAGAGAGAGAGAGATATAGATAGAGCGAGCGAGAACAGACTCGCGTTTCGTAGACCGCCAGCTCGTTGCGGTCAAACGCAGATACATGCAAGCATGTACACACAGACACGCGCATAAGCGCCGGCGGCGGTGCTGCTGCTGAATTAAATTGGAAATTATCGGATTATCGATCGCGTGGTCGCTGTGCCATGTTGTCTCTTCTCAGTTCTCTCTCTCTCTCTTTGTCTTTCACTGTCTTTTTTTCTTCTCCGTATATATGTGTAGAGACTCTCACTCTCTCTCACATAAATATATTTATATATATATATATATATATACTCTGTATGGCTTTATTTCGTTCGTCTCGCCCCGCTTCAATGCTACCTACTGGCGTTTGGGCACGAAAACCATCTGCGTATCTTTTCCTCCTGCGTTTCTTACTATTTTTTCCTGTTAGCCTAAGCAGAGCGCCGCTTTAGGAGTGCGAGAAGCTCAGTCGGGATAGCAGCGCCTCCCTAAAGACAAAATTTCGCTTAGGCAACGTCTTTAAGGTCCTGCCCCGCTCGTGCGCCCATATGGGCTTCCATCCTAGGGCCGAGCCGTAGGAGTTCCCCTCGGGCAGTGGCCCGGGGCACTGCCCCTACTCGGCAGTACTCGGGAAGGCTTTTCCTACGGCAACGCCCAGAGGAGCTTGCGCTGTGACAGTGTCCGTAGGGAGATTCTCCTGTGACGGGGGCCGTCGGGGCTTCTTTCCGTAGGACAGGCAGGCAGCAGTATCTGCGGCGGCAGTATCATCGTGTCGTCAACACGCGGTTCCCGGCGGCGCCGCCGCCAACGACGACCACACGCTCCGCTGGCCGTATCGACAAACAGGTTTGTCCAATGGAAGGCAGATCGGCTCTTCGCCTTCTTCCTTCAGGCCACAATGGTGACGACCGCAGCGCGATACCAGCAGGGGCTGCCGAGTGACATCGGCAGAAGCGCCCGTTAGCCACCAGCAATAGGTAGCAAACAAGTAATTATCAATTTGGGAATCATCACTATCATCATCATTGCCTTCACCACCGCCATCATCATTTTGTGGTTGTATTTGACGTCGTGCAGATTCAGTATGCTGAAACGGTAGAACCATCAGAAACACCACCAAGAGCACTTAGCCTTCTTATGCTAAATGGATATAGATATTACACATCAGCATTGAGTTGTCACATCTTACGAAATATCTATGTGCGTATATATATATATATATATATATATATATATACGCGGCGTTTAGAACAAAACAAAAGTATGATTGTGTGCATATATGCTACGCATATATTTTGTGTGAGCGCTTATGTCTATATGAGGGAGCTGGCACAAGAGATAGAGAAAGTAAATGGCTGATTGTTCTGTGAGTGTTTATATGTGTGTATACGCGTGTGTGTCCTTGCACATGTGCACCGTTGACATAGTAGACATATGAACGTAGACACGCACAGGTATACAGCACGACATATATATATATATACATATATATATATATATATATATATATATATATATACATACATATATACATATATATATATATATATATAATATATATATATATATATATATATATATATATATTACCGCATTCGAATGACACGCGCACACCGGCTTTGCAGCAGCCTAGCATTGCATGACTGCCCATATGCGACCAGTTCATATGGTCCCCACATGTGGCCTCAGCCATGAGTGAGGTGCGGGTCGGCAATTTGGTCAGCCAGTCTTTGAGACGGTCGCTCGGGCTTGCTTCGACCTTACCCATTTTCGAGTCAAGCAACTCGCTGCATCTGTTTGTGCTGTTTTCTTTTAGTAAAATAATAGAAGCTCCTTTATTTACGAAATGAAGCGTGATGAAAGCTGGTCGCAGGAAGGACCTCCGCAGTCGCCCTGGATTGAATATCTCAGGTCACGCGCCGGGCGCACATATCATTGATATGTTCTGTTCTTGCATACGTTGTTCGTTTCTTTTTCTGTTCCTCTTTTTCTATTGATGTTTCTGTTCTCTTTATTTTCTGCTCCGTCGTACTCGTTTTTGCCTTTTATCATTACCATTGTTTTCTTGCGTTCTGCTTTTTATTATTTTTTCCTGTTGTTCATCTTCTCACGTTCCATCCCTCTCGCTTTTCTCTGGCTTGACCTTGTCTTTTTCTTAGCTCTTTTTGTCTTTATTCTTACACACTTATGTTTTTCTTTTTCTTGTTTATGTTTCTCTCTTGCAGCCTTTATTCTTGTTTCGTTTCTTCCACTTTCTATTCTTGTTCCTCCGTTTCCTCCGATTCCTTTCGTTTTCTTCGAAATTTTATTTTGTTCGGTTTTGCATCTTACTAGTTTCCGTAAGCATACGTGCAGTTATCGTTACTGTTGTTTTCGTTGCAGCGACAATGAACATGCACAGACTCAGGTGGTATGGGAATTTCTAGTTTTCGAAGCAAAACTAGAAAAATGACATAGAGCAAGCGAGAGACAACAGATATTAAAGGGAGAAAACCGGGGCTAGTCTTTCGACTGATATGCCACTGGGGAGGCGTACCCGCCATCACTACAGTTACAGGTACAGTTACATTTAGTTCGGCTACTGTCACCACCACCATTACCACTCTCACTGCTGTATTGCTGTATAAACCCTATACGTCCAGAGTGCAGCTGGCGATGACTCACTGCTAATCACGGCAGCAACGCCACCAGCAGTAGAAGCCGCCGCTGCCGTGATGATGGTGGTGGCCGACGGCGGTCCGGTGTTGTTGACTCAACGTTGCCGATGTGTACCGAGCGGCGACACCAGCCAGCCAGACAGCCTCTGACGGATAGAGCTATTTTGATAGACAAATAGATCTCGATAGATACACGGACCGAACCGAGGCAGTAATGAATGTAAGATGTAAAGCTCTGAAGTCTGATGCAATGAGAGAAGACACACACAATGGCTCGGTCGTTCGCTCGGTGGTTCGGTCGTTGGTTGTTCGTGGTCGGCACTCAGCCACACGGCGAGTGGGGTGGCCCACTCCTCGGCCACGCATGACCGACTCCCATCGAACCCCCATCCCCCCACTGCTCCGGCGCTGTTACCCTATTGCGGCGGGGCAGCAGAAAGTGAGAAATGGAGATGTAGGTAGGGGCAGCGGCCCACAGAGATAGATACTCGTATAGAGTAGAGACATGGAATTAGAACGAAGCGACGGAGACGCATGGGGGAGAACTAGATGCTCTAGATAGAGATAGACAGATAGGTGAGTGGGTGGGTGGAGAAAGGTAGACAAGGAACTGTGTGTACGTACGCGTGAGAGAAACCGCATAGCCCGCGGACGTTATGATGCTCCACCATCCCATTGACGGTGGGCGTCCTAAGCGACCAGACTGACGCGGCTGTCTATCTGTTTATACTTATCTGTATGGTCGGGTCTGCAGAAGGGCAAACACGCCAAACAGCAAACAACCTGTGTTATCCCGACTCGCTGTTTCTTCCCGTCGCTCCTCGCCTGGCTGGCGGGAGAGCTTCGTCGGGGGGGCTTCGTTAAGAAGAAAACATCACCACCCAGACACCCGACATTAATACGGTGACACACGCGCACACTTCTGTCGTCATGAATATTCCGGGGGGAGAGGGGAGGGTGTAAATGGGCAAATTTGTCGTTCTCGCGGCGAGCTGCTTCATCATGCGACTAGCATTAAGATTCCTCGGCACGGCAGCAATAGTAACAGCCGTCTCAGCGACAACAAGACAGATATGGTCTTGGCTGGGCGCGAGCGGCCAGACGTCCTTGACGACAATAAATGCGCGCAGACTTCTATTCATCATGACACGCGGTCATCAATCACATCACGGCCAATGGTGTGGTCGGTCCTCACGATCATCTATTGCATTATCAGATCACCTTTGTCATTGTTTTTGTTGTTGTGGTTGTTGTTGCCATCGCCAAATCCAAATATGAGCTCTTAGTTCGCTGCAGTCACACAGCGTTGAAACATTTGGCTGAAGCCTGTTGACAAAATACCGTTCGCCGCCTAACGGCAACACTATCTGCACCAGTCAACAGACAACTATTTTTGCCATTATTGCAGTTGTTGTTGTCGTCGTCGTCGTAGTCGTTGTTGTTGTTGTGTTGTTGTTGTTGTTGTTGTTGTCGTCGTCGTTGTCGTCGTCGTCGCCATCATTTTTTGCGGTGCTTGTTTATCCCTCTGCCTTCATGAAGTAACACAGCTGCATGGGCAGCCATAGCTACAGCGACAACTTCAGCCACACACTTTAACGGACCTCAACGGCGACGACAGTGGTCTGTCCTCACTCGAACTAAGTATGTACATATATGTATATATATGTATATACATATTTAGATATGTATGTACATCTATATATACTCGTATGTGTGTATATCTATATATACTCATATATTTATGTATATGTATATATACTCATGTATGTATGCATATGTATATATACTTATATATGTATGTATATCTATATTTACCCATATATATAATATCTATCTATCTTATATATTCACATATGTATGAATATCTATATGTACTCATATATGTACGTATATCTATATGTACTCATAAATGTACGTATATCAATATGTACTCATAAACGTACGTATATGTATATATACATACATATAGATCGGCACACAACGCTATGCCAAATGGAACCGCCTGTTTGATGAGCAAACGGCGTTATTGAATACACATCTCGAATACAGACTCGAGTCTTGCATTGAGCCGGTGAGCTATGCTCACAAACATACCACACATATCTTCGTGTTTGAGAAAGTAACGATCACAGCAATAACGACGACACGCAAACAAAAGACAACAACGTTCCACCTTTAGGGTGGTCGGTGCTGGCAAACGAACTGTGAACTACTCTCACAAACTGGGACTATCGTTAAAGAAAGAAGGTTCTGGCTGGCAAGGACTGTGGACATATGTGTATAATCTTGATTCTCAACTGTAACATAAACCTGTCGTCACTGTCGCGTTTGTTGTTGTTGTTGTTGCTGTTGTTGTCGTTGTTGTTGTTGCTGTTGTTGTTGCTGTTGTTGTTGCTGTTGTTGTTGTTGTTGTTGCTATTGTTGTTGTTGTTGTGATCTTCGCTACTACGGTACATCCCCAGCCTTCTCATAGAAGGTTATTTTTGACATTCTGTGGAAATCATGGCGTTCCTCTGCAACATTGGACCATTAGCCGAGCGAGACCGGCGTCTCCACAAAACCACACAGACCTACCATTTTTAGTCGGCGTCCTTTGTTCTCCATAGGAGATTATGGTTCGACATTAATGTGATTTGCACGTCCTCCTCGCTCCCAGGTACGGCCTAGGGGCCCGAGAAACTAACTTCACTCGGATTTACCAGCAAGACAGGCCTACCTGCATGTGTCGACAGAGCTTGCCACTAAATGTCACAAATCTTTATACAGACAGTGCGGAGCTACAGACAACCCAGACGTGACCAGGCGAGAGTACCTCAGAGAAGAGAACGTGTCGACAGGTACGCTAGACACCTGCAGCAACCGAAACCTGCTGCCTATGGCACGTACTCGAGACAAATGTCCGAACGTTTCGGCTTCCACAGCGCGCGGCAATTTGCCGGTCACGGTGTTAGTAGCCTAATCCCCGGACGTCCAGAAAAGCTTCACAAAGCTAACGACCATCAAGGGCAGGGAAGTGGTTTTACTGGGGGAAGGAAGGGGGGGGGCTACTACAGTCCTCTATTGCTGCACTGCTTGCAAAGACTTACAAATCCTTTTTGCTACTTGCGGGCTGCTTACGACAAGCCTGAGAGGCAGTCGAGCCGGTCCTGTTTTCCTGCCCCGAACCTAGCACGTTAATTCCTGCAGCATGCCAGGACTGTCTCTGTCCACACTGGTTTTTGCTTTCTTTCTTAGCTAGAGATACGGTATGTGTAGTTTTTGTAGATTTGTATATATTGAGATCGTGATTTAGTAAGGATTTATCGTTCATGCAACCGAGTCCCTTACTTCTATACTAATTCTATACTTTAGTCCGTCCACTGCGGACTTGGAATCGCCCTGAGGCACTCTTCAACGCACCGAAAGCCGAACGTTTTGGTATGCCGATAACAGTTTACCGAACAGTCCGTTTTCCAGTAGCATGGCCATTGACTCTCAGCGGTATGGTTTATTATCTATTCGCAATGACAACTCGCTTTACCTAACGACGAACCATTGGCCGTCCTTGTCATCGTCAGTTAAGCTCTAGTGGAACAAATGTATTTTTCCTTCTCGTATAACCAGGTGACGTTCACTGAATGAGTTTGAGCGTATTCGCATGCTTGTCGCACTGCCATGTCAGCTTACGTTGCGGTTTCCAAACAATACGAGGCCAGCAAAACAATGCACAGGGTAACTCAAACACGGAAACTTGTGCGTGCACTAGTCGCGACAAGACGCAATACTCCCCCAAAATACCCATGCGAGCTCTCAGCAAGTATGTGGTTGGTCATTCGACTGGTCATTAATCTAGTCAGCCCTTCGATGTAATGCCAAAGTAATACCGAGCCTGGGGGCGGTGGGGAGGATCCGGGTTTAGTGGGTTTGCGAGTCTCACACTAGTCACGCAGGCTGCTAGTGGCGCATGTGCATCATGCATTCCTGAAACCTCCCAGAACAAAAAAAAATTCTGGTCAGCCGTCGTTCCGATGTCCAACAGTTTTTTCTTGCTCCTGTTGCTGCCCCTACAATGTACGAAAAACCTAAAGAGTTCTGGTTAGAAGCCGTCGCCTAGTCTAGACGTACACTGTGTACGTTTGCCGTACATGAATGAAGGTACGCCGGGTAAAACTTAGACAGACTGTTGCGGATGTGACTGTGGATTCGTTCCGGTAGAAGCTCGCAGAGGTCACGCGGCGACGCTCCGTAGCGATGCAGCATTAACAATAATAACAGCAGAAGCAGGATCAACAACAATGGCGAAAGCGACAAAAACTCACCAAAAACACGACACGGATGCGCGACGAACTCGACTACCAGGATACGCTAAGCATAGTTGATGCAGCGGAAGTGGGTTTGGCTCATGACCATTGACCGACTAGTTTTAGAGACGAATACAACGGCGAACGGACAACAATAAAAAGAGGGAGGCACGGATTCATGATTATTAGCATGCTGTATGTAGCCGAAAGTAAACATGTCTGAAAATACTGTGCGGATACTGAGTGCCTAAAATTATTACGCAGGGGCAGTGCGGGAACCGTAAATCACTCAACTACCTCACACATGAATAAGCGTTGCCAGTCGCACTTCTTCGTCGAATTCTTAAGCGTGGCCTCACAAGGCCATTTCTATAAAAATCACGATTATTTTTATAGACTACTTTTATGTATTATTGAATTGATTGCATCACACACTATCTGGTTATTATTGAAACGCGAATGGAACTCGCCCTACGCAGAACGCGTTATTAAACGAGGTGTTTTGGCGAGTATAGTTGCATTATGCCAAGCACGGACCGCCAGTTGGAAATTGCATAGCACGGTCCCTCCATGACGTGAGCTCCGAATAAGCAATTGCAACACACGTAACCCAATTTACTGCTTAAATTATACGCGATAAAATGTTATTGCTGTCAAAGTTGCAGGAGATGCCCAGAATGGCGGTCGCAGCCACTCTGAATTGCTTCGCCGACTCTGAAGATACACTAAAGCCGACTCAGTCATAAAACACGCAGGTTAGCACCGTCAAAACAGGCAATATGTTTAGGTCCAGATCAAGAACTTTGCACAAAATCCAGATAGCGCTGTACCTTTCGGTAAATTATGAGGAACATTATGTACAACCTGAATTTACGTCCGTTCATAGGTAAATCTGCAAGGTAGAAAAGTTACGCTGCGCAGGTTCAGATAGCTCTGACAGTAACTCATATGCGTTGCTATTAAAGTGTGTGATGATTACATACTTAAATTCGAAGCCTAAAGTTGTAGGTTACTGACGCAAAATTGTCATAGGCAGTGGTCAAGGGGAAATATTGTGGCGTATGGTAGACTCGATATATATATATATATATATATATATATTTAGAAAATAGTGTGATAATTTATTAATCATTTACAATACGTTTGCACACTCGGCAGTGCTCGCCTTTATATATATAGAGAGAGAGAGAGTGGGAGAGAGAGAGAGAGAGAGAGAAAGAGATTGACATGACAATAAAGAAATAAAAAAAGCGTTACATATTTGCCGCTAATAACCTTCATGATTTTCCAATATTGTAAGAGGCAGCGGCGTTTCTGTTAAACTACTACCTGCTAGAGAGTAAAACGAATTTCGGCAATACGCCAGACAATATATCCATACGCTATATTAGCATAGCGTGCTATAGATAACATCATGCAGCTGTGCTGTTGTTCGTAGTACGGTACAGTCTAGTGATCGCTATTATCACTTCAGACACCGGAGCCCCCCCTTATGCGGCTACGATATTTCGTTACGATCCAATTGCAGTAGCAGCAGCAGCTGGATTTTAGCTAATACTGTCATTGATAGGACCTCGCTCAGCCCACGGCACATATTGCCCTCGCGGAGGTTCCAGCGAGCTGTTCGACTTAAGAACTCGCCGGATCCCATTTTGAGGTTTCTTTGCGGCACAGCTCTCTCAGTGTGGCCGAAGACGCTACTGATGCTGCTGCTTCTCCCCCGTCCCCCTCCACCGTCTTCGACGTTGTAATTTTAGCTTGCGAACGCGAACCACCACCGTTTCGAATAGCTCGACCAGCTCTGATATCAGACCCAGCGGAGACTCCGGTCTCATTAGCTTAATGCAAACGAACGATTCTTGCCAGTAGTGCCTCGCACTTTTTCCATTCGAATCCTTAGGCCGGCGACGGGCTGCCATCCGAAAGGTGCACAAAATCGCTTCTAGAAAAACAAAGCAGCAAAGTCCAGATTATGGTTACCTGTATGGCAACTGATCGCTCGGGTTACCTCCAATCGAACCGCCGATCGAGCAAAACCAGTTTTTTACTTACCGTAAGCCTGGTGAAAGTACGCAAGTTCCGCGAATACAACTCCCAAGTCACCCTCCGCGGCTGGATGACCGCGATGTGTGAGTATGATGTTCCTGCATGACACTCGAGTTAGGCGCGCCGAAGAATTCGTTGAAACTGATTTACTGAAAGCTGAAAGCAAACGTGATAGCGCACGACGCACGGAGATGTCCGGTCGTGATCGTGGGAAAACGAGAAGCAGAGTCGCGTTCGTCTCAGCGTGCCTTAGCTTTATTAAAAACAGGGACAACCGATAACCCATGGCCGTGTTCTCAATATTCAGCCCAAGTTTATTGATACCAAGTTTAAAAGCCATTTCTCTTGCTCCTTCCTCCTTGGTTTCAAAATCACAGTTAAAATCACCGCCAATTCTAATATGTTTACTTAGGTCGGTACAAAGCGCTTGGCAGTTACCAATATCTTGTATCACTTGATGCGGGTGTTTCTCTGGTGGACAACAAATACAGATTGAGTACAAGTCGACCAACTCTACGACGATGCTTCTAGCTGTGCTGTGTACGAGCGTCGCATGTTCTGCCGTACGTAGTCCGATACAGACGCCCCATTTTGGTCGTCCCTTGTCCTCTGCTTTCACCGCTTGTCCATGAAGTAATTTGTGACTCAGGAGTGGTGTACTATCACACTCTGTCACAAACGTTTCGGTTAGCAAAAGCGTATATCATACTCGCTGAGCTCATCCTCTGCTGTGGTTCTACATAGAGATTTCAAAGATTCAATGTTCCACAACATACATTTTGACTGATACACATTTCGTTCTGTGCACGTTGTAGTCTTTGGCTCAGTGTTTTGTCATTTGCTTGTGTACATTCCATCATACTCATCGTCTGGTTTATTTCGTTTAGCATCAGCGCATGCTTCTCCGCCGATAGCGTTACCGAATATTCTATAGGTTTTTAGTTGGCCTCGGTATGGGCAAAACTGGATGCCTTCTGGCCATACTGATGGGTCTAGCAGAGCATTGAATTTGTTTGCGTCTACTTGTACTACGATTGCATGATGAGTAATGATTTATTTACTATGATTATTATATTATTATTATATTATGAAAACTAATGTAATATTCTTAGTACATGCCAACAAGTTTGGTTACCTTCACTAACTTCTGTTTCGGTTCCAATACTTCGAGAGACGTATTCTTTGAGCACGTCTGTCGAATGTGACAATGTAAGCGATTTACGAAGAGCGCTTTTGTTCGCTGACGTTCAGGCACGTTATGCGCCTCTACCGTTTTCAATTGTGTCATATTGTTAGTGCCCGTCGTTACCTGCACTACACGTGCTTTTCCTTTCCCAACTGTGTGACATGGATGTTGGCGTCGCCGCTGTCTTTCGTTGGGTGTGTCCGTGGTGTTGTGCTGGAGATCGCTGTTAGTGTTGAAATGAAGACGTCGCGGTGTGAATGATCCTCGCCCTTAATGACGTTGATATATTTTGCTGTTGTTTAAGCTTGAGAAATCTTCCTCTAAACATGCCGACACCAGCATGAAAGATTTTATTCAATTCATTTGCGAAACGACCAGCGTCTGAGAAGTTGGAGCTCAAACAGCAAAAGAAGTCTCGAATACGCTTGCAAGGATGAACAAAAAAACGCCCTACGCGACGACCGCGCCACCACGGGCGTCGCGTGCGCTTTAACGACGTTGTCGCAGAGGCGACCGTGTCGGCGGAAAACGCCCAAGAAGAACATGGCTGCCAACGCTCTGCCGGACAGGAGCAACAGACAGCGAAGCTATGGCGACTGGTGGCATTGATTCTGCAGCCGATGCCGGCGAACGCCCTGGTGCAACGCCGGCCCTGACGAGAGCAGGGCCGGGCTTCGACGACAGCATTCGGCGACGAGCCGACTCACTTCGAGGCGAAGAAAAGGCGTTCGACCAGAAAGTCTACGAAACGGCGTCGCTCGGCTCTATTACAGCCAAGAGTAAAACGAGCTAAGCTGTCTCACGACGTTGGGCCTTCCACTTCGAGCATTGCAGATTTCGCGCCAGCGAAATGCATGGCTCAGCTACGAGTGTTCTCTTTGTGGCGCGACATTCGGCAAAAGCTTACGATTAGGCGTGCAATCCGGTCTTGCATGTGACAATCGCCACGTCTATACCAGGTACATAGTTCATTGTGACTTAATGTGAATAACTTGTAACGATCAATTTGATTATGAGGGTTTAATAACTAAAGATGCAATATATATGAAGCGGGTCCTTTGCTTACCCCGGACGGCAAGAAGCCGCTTCGTGTACCTGCTAGCGGGTTGCGGGCCGGCAGTGGAAACAATCAGAGTCAGGCTTAGGTCACCTGTTACAGGACCACTTCAGCATTTTTTGTTGGAGTGGCAGGGAAAGGTAACCGAGGCCTCGACAGAGGTAGCGCAATTAGATGTGTACCTCGCCAGAGAGCTTTGGGATGGAATGGCATGCACTAGCCGGCACGTGTACACAAGATGCATTGTGCATGGCTATCATCACTTGGTATGTTCGACCCAAGGATTTCACCAAGTTGGCGATCAATGTCGTTGCCGGTTCTGCTTGCAGATATGCGCTAACTACCACGTAGCGAGTTGCCAGAAGCATCGGCGGTCTTTGCACTTTTCCGCCCGGTGGGACGGTCGCTGAAGTGCTTAAATTGTATAAAATGAATGAACTGTATTGTAATTATGTACCATCTTGAAATGCAATGTTATTGCGAAATAAACAATATATAATATAACTAAAGATGCCATGTTGTTAACGGAGAGTGCGGGCAGAAACGACTATACAAGCCAGAAGACGCAAACAGGCCAGCTGAATCGCTAATGATTTCTCAACGAGATGTTGTTTGTGTCACCACAAGCTCGACATGTATATGCAGCTCTATGTCGAACGCGGTGTTGGTAGATGCGAACTAATAATGGTCAGTGATTTATCATTTATCTACAATAAAAAAATATTACTAGGATCATTCCAGGCGAGATACTGGACGTTAGTTAAGAAGGCAGCTTATGGAAAAAGCAAGTCTTCCAATAGCCTTCGAGGAGCTTGGCATTAAAAGGGCTACGGACCTCGCCGCAGCCTGCTATGCATCATTGAAACAATTTGGTTGTCTGGCGAAATCACTGGTTAGTAAATACTGCTGCTTAAAAATTGCTGAATCCTTCTTCCGCATGATGAGCGGAAGCAATGAGTTACGACCTGCTGGGGATAAGATACCTCTATGGTTATAGAGCAAATACCTTATCTTCGATGCAACTGTCTCAGGCACGGCGGTATTATCATGCCTTCGGCACACCTCTGCCGATTGTGGATAGGTCGCACAACACGCAGATAACGAAAAGCGAAGAAAGTTTCTTGAGCTGTCAAGGAGCTATTTCTTCATGCCTATAGCTCTGGAGACACTGGGTCTCATTAATATATATATATATATATATATATATATATATATAGTTTTTAAATGATGTTTGTAATTCTAACAAGTGTAAGCACAGCAAAGCTTTTGAGGAATATTGCAAAACGTACAGAGGACATAATGGGCGATCGAAGCAAAGTAATATTTCTGAGGCAGATAATGTCATTGGCTGTTTGTAGAGGAAACGTATCAATCAGGTTTTTATTTCATCATGAGGTGGTAGATTAGGTACAGTACAACGATTTAGGACAGTACATATTTCACTCGTGAGGGAACTGATTCTCCTTCAATTTCAGTGCATTCGAGTCTGTGGTAGCGCCCGATATCACATTTTCCACAAAAACTACACGAAAAGCTGGTCCTTCGGTATAATTATTCATAACGAATTGCATGGCGAAAACTGGTTCTTCGGTAAAATTATTCATAACGAATTGCATGTTCTTAGTCTCTCGAAAATCTCTGTAAACGTCTAACACTTGTAGACTGACGGGTAGCTTGTTCGTCGAGCCCGGTGGCGTGGTGGCTTAAGCCTGCGCCTCGCAACCGGAGGAGACATATAGGTGCGCGGGTTCGAGCCCCACCGTTGCACATTTGTATTTATGGGGGTCCGTCTGTGAAGCAATGTGAAAAACAATTCCGTGGACGTTAAATCTTGGCTGAGGGTCAGCTCCAAAAAACTTTGGGTAGCTTGTTCAGTACCAACTCTTCTGTTAACGTTTGTTCTCTACACAGCTCCATTGCAAGTGTTGCTGACGCGTTCTTTATTAAGCCCAATATTCGTTTTATATACGAAGCCTTTATTTTATCTAGACTTTTAATATCACTTAGGGTCAAGTGTGTTGCGACTACAGGCAAGCAATAACTTACTATAAGTAGTATTTTCATACGAAATACATTCGTGCTGGTCTTCAAGTCTACGTCACGGAGGTCACCCAGCAGAATTATTGCAGCTGTGGCTTTAGCCCGCATCTCCTCAATATGTCGATATAAAGGAGAGTTTTGTGGTTATGCTGACTCCAAGGTAAGAGAAGTGCCTGACAAGTTTGAGAGATTGTCCGTTATTTTTAACGCGGTGGTCTGCGGCGGCATATGCCCCTCCTCTGCTAAAGCGAAGAAAATTCGTCTTCGCAATGTTGATTGTTAGTTTGTTTTCTTTGCACCATTTTGCTGTTGCATTGAGGTAATACTGCAGGTGGTCTTGGGATTTGGCCAGTATTACAAGGTCGTCAGCATAAAATAAGTGAGGTGCTTTGATGTCACGTAACAGATCTGCTAGTCCCGCCACATACAGTATAAATAAAAAAGGGCTGGTTGAATCGCCCTGTGCCACACTCGTGTTCTGCGTGACGGTCTCCAATACATAACGAACGCAGTTTTAAAATCGATAAAAGCCGCGTATGTAATTTCCTTGTTACGATGGCGATGTGTCACATGTTCTAGAACTTTACTGCATTCGCAGTTAATCGGCCTTGAGTAAAACCACATTGTTTATGTGGAATCCCATCTTGCGTAATGGCTTGAAATCTTGAAACGAATAACGACGTCAGGATCTTGTATAGGACGCTTGTGAGACCAATGCCCCTGTAGTTTCGCGGGTCCGTGGCGTCTCCTTTCCGCTTGAAGATGTGCTTAAAAAAATTTTCTTCGCCACTCATCATGTCTCCGGTCTAGTTGAAGGCATTTATTGTATAATCTTGTAAGAACGGGGCATAAAAGATCAATGTTCGGTATAATGTGTTTATAGACAATGGAATCCGGTCCCGCTGATTTTCCGTTTTGTTTAGTACTAATGACGGTTTTTACTTCCCCCTCACTAAACAGCGGAAAATCATCTTTTGCAGTATCTCGAGGTGGCAATACCATGTCGTTGTTGAGAAGTCTTGTAAAATGGGTGGTCCAATCGTCGTCGTTGATTAGTGGGTTCGGAGGAACCAGCCCTTTTAGAAGCAGCAGCCAGGGCTTTCTAACACTTTCCTTAATGAGTCGTATGCGTTGCTCGCTTTCAATATGTTGCTGTTTTGACTCTCTTCATAGTTTTAAATGTTCTTTTCATTTCAGCAAGTTGACGAAAGTCTGCGAAAGTTCCGTTTCTTTGGCAGTAAATAGCATGATTCATTAGACGACATTCCTTGTCGAACCACGGTTTGTCTTTTTGCCCCTACGTGTGATTTTTGCTCTTCGCAGCTGTATGGATTGCCCACTGAATTGTTCTTTCCGTATAGTTAATATCCTCACAGTAATTGACTAGTTCTGATGCTTGCTCTAGTAAATGAGTGTTAAGTGTGCGGCCGAGCCGTATGCCTACGGGTAGAGTTACCTTTACATTTTGACTACCCTGAAGTATAAATTCTACTTTACAATGCTTACGGTGGGCTGAGGGGATTACCGTTAATGTGCTAATTGCACGTGCAGCCTAAGAGACTGATGATAAAACTAAGTCGATACAGCTAAGTCCGTTCCAACTATAATATGTTGGGTGCTTGCAATTATTCTCAATATTTAGCCCAAGTTCACTGATACCTATTTTAAAAGTCATATGTCTTGTTTCTTCCTTGGTCTCAAAATAAAAAATAAAATCACCGCCAATTATAATTTGTTTAGTTATGTCGGTACAAAGCGCTTGGCAGTTACCAATATTTTGTGTCACTTGATGCGGGTTTTTCTCTGGTGGGCAACAAATACAGATTAAGTACAAGTCTACCAACTCTACGACGATGCTTCTAGCTGTGCTGTGGACGAGCTTCGCATGTTCTGCCGTACGTAGCCCGATACAGACGCCCCATTTTGGTCGTCCCTTGCCCTTTACTTTCACCGCTTGTCCACGAAATAATTTGTCACTGAGAAGTGGTGAACCATTCTGTCACAAACGTTTCGGTTAACAAAAGAGTATCGCTGAGCTGATCCTCTGCTGTGGTTCTACATAGAGATTTCAAAGATTCTACGTTCCATAACATACATTTTGATTGATACACATTTCGTTCTGTGTACGTTGTAGTAAATGACACATTGTTTTGTCATGACATTCCATCATCATCATCATCATCGTCTGGTTTATTTCGCTTAGCACCGGCGCACGCTTCTCCGCCGATAGCGTCACCGAATATTCTATAGGTTTTTAGTTGGCCTCGGTATGGGCAAAACTGGATGCCTTCTGGCCATACTGATGGATCTAGCAGAGCATTGAATTTGTTTGCGTCTACTTGCTCATGAAAACTATTGTAATATGCTTGGTTCATGCCAACATGTTTGGTTACCTTCACTAACTTCTGTTTCGGTTCCAATAATTCGAGAGACGTATTTGAGCACGTCTGCCGAATGTGACAACTGTAAGCGATTTACGAACAGCGCTTTTGTTCGTGGACGTTCAAGCACGTTATGCGCCCTAACCGCTTTCAACTGTGTCATCTTGTTAGTGCCCGTCGTCATCTGCACTACACGTGCTTTCTTTTCCTTTCCCAACTGTGTGACATGGATATTGGCGTCGCCGCTGTCTTTCGTTTGGTGTGTCCGTGGTGTTGTGCTGGAGATCGCTGTTAGTGTTGAAATAAAGACGTGGCGGTGTGAACGTTCATCGGCCTAATGACGTTGGCATATTTTGCTATTGTTCATGCTTGAGATATCTTCCTCTAAACATGCCGAGAACCAGCAGGAAGGATTCCATTCAATTCATTTGCGAAACGACCAGCGTCTGGGAAGCGTTGGAGCTCAAACAGCAAACGAAGTCCTCGAGGAAAAAAGGCTCCTCGAGGCCCGAATACGCTTGCAAGAGTAAAAGCAAGCTCTACGCGACGACAGCGCCACCGCGGACGTCGCGTGCGCTTTAACGACGTTGTCGCAGAGGCAACCGGTGGCATTGATTCTGCAGCCGAGACCGCCGAACGCCCTGGTGCAACGCCGGCCCTGACGCAAGCAGGGCCGGGCTTCGACGACAGCATCCGGCGACGAGCCGACTCACTTCGAGGCGAAGAAAAGGCGTTCGACCAAAAAGTCTACTAAACGGCGTCCCTCAGCTCTATCACAGCCAAGAATGAAACAACGCTCCAGAAAAAAGCGGACACGCTTCAAGCAGACGAGATGCCGAGCGCAAAATTTAGCATGGATTCCACGGCTCACATACAAGTGTTCTGTTTGTGGCGCGACATTCGGCAACAGCCTACGATTTGATGTGCATATGCATGGCAGCCATCGGCGGCACGGCCAGGGCGGTAATCCAGCAAGACACTTTTGCAAATGACAAGGTTTTGTAATCTAGACAAACTGGTGACGTGGTTGCCGGGCGTGTCAACCTAGGCCGCCCTATAGTCAACAGCCCTAGTTGTTTTTAAGTTTCGCTTAACTTGTAAATGCATACTATAAAGGGCTTCACCCAAGGCCGATCAACTGCGGGTGCAGTAAAGTTTGTTTTAGCACATGTGACACCTCGCCATTGTATCAAGGAAAATGGTATGAAAATATGAACACAGAGGTGGTACATGGAATAGTACGGGGGGAGGGGGAGTTGTACATATAAGGGTAGAGTATATATAGATGTCTTCATTTTGACATACGCCGCTTTTATCGATTTTTTTTTTTTTTCAAGTTTATTCACCATAAATTGGTAGTGTATTACAAAAGTTCACATATCATTTTGTAGGCTAATAATATCGTTAACACGTGCTTGTAGTGACGGTGTTTCGATAAACGAGCAAGTGAGTATGTGGTATCGTCCGATATTGCACTCGCCACAATATTTACATACGCATTCGTCAATTTCATAACAATTTCCTCTTAAGCACAAAAGGTGGTGGTAGCCGTGCCATGTTGTTCGGCATATTAGAGATCTATTTTTCTGTGATGACAGTTTCCACTTATTGCTGCAAAAAGCTGGACCCTCAACATAGAGACCCATTACAAATGCCATGTTGCGGGTTTCTCTAAATTCTCTGTAGGCTTCTAAGATTTGTGTACTGAACGGTATCTTGTCCAGTACTAAATCCTCTACTAGTGTGCGTTCGTGGCATAGTTCCAGTGCGAACGTGGCCGATGCGTTCTTTGGCAAGCCTAAAGTGCGCTTTATGAAATAAGATTTTATTTTATCTATGTTTTTAAGGTCCGATATTGTGAAATAAGGGGCTATTGCGGGAAGGCAGTATCTTACTATAGGAACAATTTTTATTCTAAATAAATTTAGCGCAATTTTTAGGTCTATGTCAGTAACGTCTCCCACTAAAATCATGGCCGCCGTAGCCTTATCGATTTTAAAACTGCATTAGATTGTATACCTAGGAATCGACTTCTCGAGATAATCAGGTCTAGCTTTTTAATAATAGGTACGATATTTAATCTACTGCATGACATGCTAAGTCATAACGTAATAACCAACAATTATATATGTATGAAATCTAACTGTTTCATTATTGAAGAGTGTGTGTGTGTAGTTTTTGTGTAGAATGTGACATCGGGCGCTACCACATACTCGAATGTACTGAAATTGAAGGGGAGTCGGTTACCTCACGAATGAAATGTGTACTGTCCTAAATCGTTGTATTGTTCCTTTATGACGAAATAAAAGCTTGATTGATAAAGAGCTTTCTTGAGCGTTGTCATTGTCTCGCCCGATAATCAGGTGACTCTAGTATACACAACGGCAGCGCCCGAAGCTTTGCATAGCCATTTCGTAGACATTTTTTCAATACACGACATCCATAAGATATGTAGATCTTTTCTATTACGGGAGATCTAGTAGTAAAAAAATATAAAGACAGAGATAATACATGGAATAGCACGGGGGCGGAGGGGTTGTTGTACATATCAGGTAGAGTATATATAGATGTCTTCATTGCGACTTAATGTGGATCACTTGTAACGATTAATTTGATTATAAGGGTTTAATAACTAACGATGGTATGTTGTATACGGCAAGTACGCGTCAAAACGGCTATACAAGCCGAAAGACGCAAACAGGCCAGATGAATTGCTAATAATTTCTCTACGAGTTGTTGTTTGTGTCACCACAAGCTCGACATGCATATGCAGCTCTACGTCAAACGCGGTGTTGGATCTAATAAATGTCAGTGTTTTTTCATTTATCGACAATACAAAAAAAGTGGAACTGTGGCATCCTTTATAGGCACCATGGGCAGTTACAAAATTAACCGAAGTTCATTTAACACAATTGTATGAATTGAGACGAAAAAAATTGAGAACAATATGATCATTATCACCCTTAGCAAGCGTATATACACCTGCCATATTCATCAACGTTGTATACCGTATGCAGAATATTGCACAAAAAGGTGCAATTCGAGAATTAATGAAAACAACCATATGGGCAAATACTCGTAAACAGTTCGTTTCTCGACGCGATTGACGGTGATATTCCCGGTGATAGAGAAAAGAGCAGCTTTTTTTTTCTTTAAACAAAACGCTGTCTCTGACTATAGACTGTATAAAGTGTGCACCTTCAATTAGGTCTACAAAAAAGTATTTTCGGTTTTCGCGTTTTTTTTCGAAAATAACTTTTTTGTAGACCCAATACATAGATTAGGTGTCGCGGATGGACATCCCTCCCCCCTGACAAGTCGTACTACTACTAGGAGAAACAAGTACAAATTGTAATGTTATTAACAGCTATGGCGTGTTTCCAGTTCTCATTATATGAACGCTGTCGTCGAAGAAGTTCGTAAGGCCATTCGTAGATTTGGTATCAAACGCCCACACGGTAGCCATTCGAGGAGGCGGCTATCCTTCCCTCTACTGACGGGAAAAACACAACATGCGGCGGAGACGGCAAGCTCACATAGCAGACGAACAACGGCAGCCAAATCCTTCGTCGGTGCGAGTGAAGTCAATGAGAGTGAGTCTTCGAGAAACCTTCGAGAAGCCATAAAAAGTCTACGAGGTCGACGCGTCCCCTCTAAAAACTTGCTTAGTAAGCGATCCGCCCACAGAGGGTTCAGCTGCCGGGGGGTCGGGGTCGGGACATTCGCTATTCCGCTTCTAGTGGGAACACCAGCTTACAGCGGGTCCTGGCGCCACTAGAAATATATATATATATATATCTAAAAGCTTTGAGAGATCGAGAAGCCTCGGCGACACGCGAGAAGATCTCGACGGCGACAAAAGCGGTGTTATTTGCCTCAAATGCCAATGATTCTCAAGTCTACTCGTACATTACCGTTCGATTGTCTTGTCTATATTGTGCTCTTGTACGATGCGGCTCATATGATGGGTGTCATGCATCAACGTATGCCACATCAACACACAACATTGACTAATACTAGATACGTACATAGGCGCAGATTCGCCAATCGGTTACCTTTTTTGTGTCGGTCGCCCGTCACCGCAATTAAGTTCCAGGTTGGTAAGTGGTTTACTACCAATCATGTGGTCACAACATGCTTGCATATTACACAATGCTTGAACACTATTTGGCCGGTTATTTCTATAGTATTTGTTTTGCTCCCTATAATGGAGATAGGCAAGGGGGGGGGGGCAAATAGGTCTGCAGGTTTAACAAGACGACTCCGAAAAGCAGAGAACGCGACCCGTCCTAATGCTAGTTCGCCTAGCGCAGACCGAAACAGAGGCCGATATTCAATTTCAAACGTGGTTTATTCACGGAACTGCATTTTACAACGCTTAGGTTATCGGTGAATAAAAATACTTGAAACAAATATGTAGGCTATATACTTGGCTCACCAAGTATACACAGATTATACCATGGCTGGCCAGGTGCATACTGTGCGTGGCTGGGCAGCTTGAGGTGGGTGCAAGCTTAACGAGCCACGAGAAACCACGGGAATAGGCGCCTGGTGGATAGCGTGGCCTGCCGGGATGCCGTAAAACATTTGGCAAGGAAGATAGAAAAATGAATTGGCGCCGACAGCTATTTATCTTTATTTGAAGCCACCTTGTACTCCACCTGTACGCACAATTCCGTGTTCGTCCCAGCGCGTCGTCAGCAAACCTCACCAGGTTCAGAATTTTTCTATGTTTCTCTTGTTCTCCGTGTATTTCGGTCCATCTTTCAGCTTCTACCGACACGACTAATAAATGTCGACCGCACGATCCTCAGAATTCTCGTTGCCCAGAATTTTGAGTACCAGCAACAAAGTGCACACTGTTCATATATCTAGACCTGCAACCCTCGCAAGAAATTATTTCTTCATCTACTTGTACTGAACCCACGTTTGTTGGCCATATTTTGCGAGATTCTGTATATATATATAAGAGAGATGGAGAGAAAGGTATCTTCAACAACTTCCACGGTATCATTATGTCCACGTGTTTGTAGCTGTGCACTTCTAGTAGGCAATATTCGCATACACATGCTATTTTTTGTTTTAAGATTGTAATAGTGTGCACGTCTGCTCATTTTCAGGCATTTTATATTCATTACCATGCATAGTTTAAAGGTTGGGTGCGGAAAATTGCATAAACTCATTTTCGCATAATGATGAGTAATTACAACAAGCACATACAAGCTCAACTCCACGTCGTCTCGAAGTTTGGGTTATAACCAGCCGTTTTAGTGTCAACAGCTTTAAATTGTGATACGCTGGAGATTTCTTCAGGTTGAGGCGTGAAATAGAAAGTTTTTCTCTGTTTCAGTTCTTTTATGACTAGCTTGCTACAGTTCTTCTAATAATATGGTGGTAACCAGACGAAATACGAGCTTGTTTCGTATGAAGTTTGTGGCTTTAAAACTTGCTATGAGATAGCTGATTTTGCATATTTAGGCTCGACCATATTGGCAAAAGTCAAGCGCCGCTATATACTTTGTTCCATAACGCTGTTGGAGCTACTCTTATGTGAATAATTCCTGTGGTTGTCTCAAGTGAAATTAGCTCCGGTTCCGGATACTTCACGTAGCCTTTCACGGCCTTTGAGGCTCCTTCCTAATTATGACAGCAAAATGTATTCTTGGTGGTGGTGTTGAGAATGTAATTCGCAGACACGTAAAGCGGTTCGTATATCGGTTGACGATGATCTATGCAACATAACAAGACAAGGTTATCAAAAACTCCAATGACTTGAAGTTGCACACTTAAACAAATCCAATATTGTTACGTACGGACATATTAGATGCAACCTCTCCGGAGCCTAACAACCATTCAACGTTGGACCAAAGTCACAAATTTCCAAAAAAATGTTTTCACAAAAGCAGCTTTCTAACAAGTAGATTTTGAGGTAGGTCTAGTCCTACGTAACATCAAGCATGCTGAGGCGGTTTAGGCGGCTATCGGAAGCCAACAAACAAAGCTGGACACACACATGAGAAGATGAATGACAAGGTACACTCTGGAACGGCAGAACCAATTTGTCTGACTGTTTTTCTTTGACCGAGACGAGGTCCTTCCAGCACCGCGCTGGCCTGAAGTCTCGCTTTCCCTTTGCGGTGGAGAATCACGTCGAAGTCTGGGACGTGGCTCTCATGCGGGGAATCGGAGTGTACGTTACTATGCGGGCTTTCTACTTACGTGACCGTGACAGTACAGCGTATATACTGTTCTATGCCGTTTAGTTTCGTCCAACAGTGTGTTACAACGCAAAAGGAGTTCGACATAACAGCGAGTAAGAGCTAAGAAAGGGATTATTTTGCTCTCCTCCTAAGGGGTCTACGGGCCAAAGTATATATATATATATATATATATATATATATAGACATTTCCTGACGGGCGTTAATCTGCTAGATATTCAACATTTCTGGATCATTTTAAGCTGCCAGTATTCTGACGCAAAAAATATCGGTCAATACTGTTACAACTGATCCATAAGGTATCTCCAGTTCCTCGGCTATTTCATGAATAGTAATTCGCGATTGTTGAGTAAGATACCACGAACTTGTTTAACTTTTTGCTGTAATTGACGTCAAAGGTCATCTTAGACTGTCTTACGTCATCCACAAAATCGACGGTACCATCTATACAGACTATTTCCGTACACTGCTTGATCACTATAAGATGTTCGTAACATGCCTTTACTTCCACTTTAGAATGCATGATTTGTTTTTTAATACAAAACTTGATGCATGAACTGTGGCTTTCATTTTCCGCTGCCTAAAAATCGCTGAGCCTCGTTTTATTATTTGCTTTAAACTAAATTCAAACAATGAAAAAAACAAATAAGCGGTATGTGTAGCTGAATGCGACTTCAAAGTAACCAAAATTCAAATTTTACAAAAATACTGCTACCAATATTACGGTGAATAAATATGTATGTATAAATTTAAAAATTTGGAGTACTAGAACTTGCCGATTTGCCCTCCTAGACGTGACAATATGTATGCGTATATTTTTTATATACACAAACTTGCTATATATATATATATATATATATATATATATATATAATATAAATATATATACATAATGTGTGTTACTAACAACTTGTGCCGCCCGCTTGTGCCGGCGGGAATAGGTTGGCGCTTGGGTGGGTGGTGGTAGTGCAATAGTTGTCGGTTCTTCGACAAGCACTCTCCTATTTGCCATCGGCATCGACGCAACTGTCGCGTTACCTCGTGTTCGTCATGACGGCAACAACAAAATTTGCCTCTTTCGACCCGCTGACACTTTGCCGCATAGTTTCGTCTTTCAAAATGGGCCAAAAAGGTTTTTCTTTCTATCCTTCAATTGGTTTCTCCGAGTCAGATATATATATATATATATATATATATACAAGTAAAAATTCACACTCAGAAGCGACTATTCGTACGCTACGCCAGGGGCGTTATCCTAACGAGTGTTGTCGCCAGCAGCACTGCTGTTATTGCCGTGCTTCTTTGTTGTTTTTGCAATTTACTGCAAAACTGGCGGGACAACCGTGAAATCGAAGGAAGGCAGTTTAGCCCATTCATGCTCATTGACGCGTCAAACAGGGCCCATTCTGAGGAGACCTGTGTTGTGCAATTGTACGTCCGTGCCGTATACAGCACATGTTTGCAGGCTACTCAAAAGATTTCGCTATTTTTTAGAGTTATGCGAGCTATAGAAGTAGTTGTTGTAGTATTACTGGTAGCGGCCGTAGACACGGTAGTAGTAGTCGTGACTGTTGTAGTGGTTGATTAGATCGTTGTATTAATTTGAAAGAAAAAACCACGAAAATAGCGATCACGATGCAAATGGTGATAACTCTGCAAAGAACGTCCACAAACCAAGCAAGGCGAAGCACTCGACTGAGTCGCAACATATATTTAATTTTACCCCAGAAGTTATTATAAGGCGACCAGCACACGTAGTAATAACGTAAAATTACATCCAATTCTGAATGAAGCGCCATTCATCAGCTATACAGACTATTCACAGGAGCAACTTAACTCGATTCCGAGAAAGGGCTTTAACATTTGTTCGAACGGTGGAAGGTTGGTGGCATCGGTGCATTGCTGCGCATGGAAAACAATTTTAATAAAAAAAAAATATTATTTTTTATAAATATGTATCAGAACATTTCGATCCGCTCTCGTATCATATCCCACCAGTTTCACACTTCCTATGCGTATATATGGAAATTCGTTTTGTTTTCACGTGTGTATGCAAAGATTCCCGCTATATTTTCTTGCAGATATTGGCTAGTTTGTATTGTTTGTAACTATCATTTGTTCGCTGTTAAACCAGCTCAGGTATCTGCCGTCCATACTCGCATATTACATCTCCTACATCGGCACAACGCGCTTCTGAGATTTTTAGTTTTTTCACGCTTTCTAGTATCATATACATTTCTAAAAATAAACCAGTAGACGTAAAGTATATTTCCGTTCAAATAATCGTCTAGTCGAAATCAACGTCTACATTAATTTGACGTTGCGTCAATGTCTAGTGAGTGATAGATCAATCAACCCTTATAGTCTTTGCATTAGAGGAATTGCCGTGTTGTGGAACTTTGTTTGCGTATTTCTACAAGGATCAATTTAAACGAAAAACGCACGGCTGAACTGGCGCCATCCAGTAGTGTATGCATCGAGTAGTAGGGCTTGTGTGTCCAATCACGTACGGGAGTTCGGACGATCGCAGAGGATACACGCCAGAGAACCATAGGTCTCGAAGGCTTAGCACACCAGGCCACAGCAACCTCATGAAGTGCCTTCTCCGCTGCCGCTGCCGCCGCCACCACCATTGGCCTAATTAGCATGAATGTAGGTTGTGAACGGCGGTAATAGAGGTAAGCCCTTGCTGAACCCTGTTGTCGCCGTCACAACGGTTTAACCTGCGCACCTTGTTTCTCAGTTGTCTAAAGGGTACAGACCGCGCCATCCTCAGGTAGTCGATGCCTGCCAAAATGTCACTGCTTAGGCCTTTCGAACGATGCGCAACCAATGATGGCCGGAATATATGACCGGTTGTCAACGGTGGTCGGGACAACGGCGCTAGTTACCTCACGTTCCCTAGCAAAGGGGTGCTGTCGACGCAGATCACCTAATACTGTATATTTTAAAAAAGCTACTAAAAAAGCGCCTGCCTTAAAGCGCTGAAAGGACTGAATGAGGATTTGGCCGCTTGCGAAGGCACCTGTGCTCAGTTCTTAGAGTGGTTCCTAGAAGAATATCATTTTCAGCTGCGTCGAGCCCGTGATTATATACTCTGTCGTACTGATGTGGTGGGATGTTGACATAACAAATTGACAGCTGACTCCGTCATTAGGTAGCAAGAATACTGTATATTCAGCTTATTGCACTTCCATGCTTCTTGGTCTGTAGCCGAATCTAGAAACATAAGGACTGGCGTCCAACGCAAAACCGAGCTACCATAAATATTACTTATTATTAATTCTTAAGTAGTTTTTGTTTTATTTTTTTTGTATTGTGCATATGTGTCTAAAATGTTCCGTATTGATACCCATTGATACATGCTCTGTAGTAGTAGAGGTATGTGCAGATGTGTGTACCCAGTGATTGTGTACACTGTGTATATATGCACTGAATGGCAACTTATTCATTTTTGCTTTAAAATGTTAACCAATTTACACACGATAGCACAGGTATCCGCGCCTAGGTGGCACGTAAGAACATAACTTATAAAAAAAAAGTTCAAGTAATTAGTGACAATCTAATTTCGCCGTCTCATAATAATAATAATAATAATAATAGTAATAGCAACAACCTTAGCTCCACGATGAAGCCTGTTTAAGGCTTTAATTGTGAAATCGCTAATAATATAGCATAATGTAAGACTACCACGTCATCCATTGTGCCATCCATCGTATTCAGTGTGCCAAACAGTCAGCAACGTTGGAAACGATAGGCGCAGAGTGAGTAATTGGTTTATATCGAAACTGCGTACGCATAAGTATTTACGATACTTACTCATGTTGTCATTCTGGTGCCTTGTGGCTTTCCCATTTCAGGTATGATCGGGCGCTGGCCAGCAGTAAATCGTGTGCACCACCTCGATATTTAGCCTGCTAATACGGTATGTCCTGCTGACTCTTACAGTCGTTCAAACTCGACTGCAACATCCTTCAGCAACATTTCACTTTTGCCAGATGCAAGCACTAAGCGTTCGTACAGTAACATTACTATTGCTAACCGCATACGAAATTAGATATTATTGTGAATATACAATAGGTCGGTTTACCTACACACTGAGCTTCTACTCCAAAATTGTGATTCGTTTATTTGTTCTCCTTTGGAGACCGCCTACATATATATATATATATATATATATATATATATATATATATATATATATATATATAAATATAAATATATACACTGTTTGACAATACAAAAACCCGTGTAATCCATACCTATTACTTTCTAACTGGTAACGAAACACGCCACAGTGACGCTATCAGTTTACGATTACGGGCTGGGCTATTCCAAGGCAATGTTGTCATCTGAGCGCAAGAAGACACTATAGATGGTGATGCTAATAATAATATTGTTACCAATTTTGTTTTAGTTCGCTATTTCACGTTTTAGGCAATCTTTAGCCTAAAACCAATGGCACCTCTCAGTGATGACGACAATTAGCCATGCAGGTAGCAGATATGCCCGTGTTGTCAATGAAACACTGACTGTGAATACCGAGGCTAGCTCCGAGTAAGCGTACTAAACCAAACATGCAAGGGAGCGTGCGCTAATCTTAAGACGCGCAGGAGTCTATGTGTGATCAGGAAACGTGCCTCGCGGCTCCCCCTTTTAAAGTCTTCTTATTACATATATATATATATATATATCGTCACCGCTGGTGTTTTTATTGCTGAGACAATGGTCAGACACGGTTACACATTGGCCGAGGAGTCCCGGCTTCCAGCCATGAAGCCACAAAGATTTGAACAGTGCCTCGTTCGTCCATGTTCCTCTCTTTTTTTTTTGTCTTCCTTGATGTGCTTGTCGTCTCTCATACGAACGAACGTATTAGTAGTCGTAGCGTGTGGTGGTCGCGGTCGCTATTATGCGCAGCCAGAGCCAGCCTGCACATGGTACACATGGTCTGGAGTATGCGTGGTGTATGTGCATAGATATATGTGGGTGTGTGAGGCGCGACATTTTGGTGTATGGCGCAGCCTTGTAATGCTGTATTAAAGGCACCGCTCGGTCGTTCCACCGCTCTATGGCGATGGGACGACGGCTGGCGGTACCAGCTCGTTCGGGCGCAATGCGTAGTGACATGCAATATTAACACGAGACATGTATGTATATATATATATATATATATATATATATATATATATATATATATATATATATATATATATATGGCGGCATTATCATTCCTGCGGCGGCGGCGACAGCGGTAGCAGCAGCTGTACCATCAACTCCACCACGGCGACGCCATGAGGAACAGGCCTCGCCATTAGCTGAGCCGAACAAAGAACTCAAGCGTCATGATCTTAGGGATTATATATGACTATGCCGTGAAATAGCGCGCATGCACATACATGCGGACTCGGCGGTACAAAGTGCCTGCAGTCGCCCGCAGCAGCGAGATACTGCGATTCTCCCGAAGTCGCGCGTAGGCAGCTCGAAGAGGCGGCGGCGGCGGCGGCGGCGACGGTAGTCAAAGCGACTTACAACCCACCCGACTTGTTCCACCTGGGGTTCGGTTTGCTTCGCGCCGGTTTGCTCCGTTGTCTGTTTGGCATCTGGTTTTTGCGTTCAACGGTCAATGGCGCGTCGGAGGATCATTACGAAGCAGACGACACTTCACTTTGCGACCCGGCCGGTGACAAAACATGCGAGGAGGCACTCATTGGGAGATGTTTGCTTGCTACTCGCTGCTCAGGAAGGTTTCTTGAGGGAGGGAAGAAGGGAGGAAAGATGAGGTGAAGCATTCCTTCCGTTTGCCGAACCGGATTCGTTGCTTCACGATGCTTCCTGGTACGAGGCACTCACCTTTACCTACTTCTTCATGAAGCGGCACACCTGCGAGCGTGCTTCGAGTTGACGGCGTTTCACACCAGTGTGGTTGTGACATGGTGCTCCGTGCGTCATTGTCATCCCACAACCAAAAAGGCGCGCGGCAAACAAACAAACAAACGCTCATTAACATTATGTTGCAGATAGCGGGCTTTAGATACATTTGCTGTGGCCAATCTATTTAAGTGTTCAGTGACAAAACAGAAGCACCAATAGGAGCGAATACGCGACGACTCCCAGCAAACCTCGGCTCGCCGCCACAATAAAAAAGAAACTTCTTCCGGCTGGCTCTCAGCCAACATTTACCATCCACGAGTTTGCTTTCGCGTTGCTTCGTAAGACGGACCCCATAACCCCCCGCAACCTAGCTACAGCCAGAAAGTACGCACAACTCTTGAGTACTATTTCGCTCTATTATAGCTACGCGATACGCGATGATGTCGAACATCTTGTTCTGTTTTCGAGCAGAAGCAAACATATATATATATATATATATATATATATATATCAACTAGCTCAGAAAAATGTCGCGGTGCTGTCTTTGGAAGGCGAGTGGTCTTGTGGCGTTGGCGTTCGTTCTACCTGACAATGCCGCTTGCTGCCTATCTTCAGCCTAACCGTACAAGTACTTTGAGATGGCGACAACAGCGTGTCGCGGTCGCATCTCTACTCAGTTGCCACGTTCAAATGCACTTTCGCTCAGTCGTAATCAGACACAGCAGCTGCAACAGCAACAGCGGCACTAGCGGCTTCTGCATATATATGCATGTGTGCGAAGATCTGCATTTGAACGCGACGGCTCTTCCAACTCAGAGACGGTAACAGTAAAACGGCACAAACATATGCAGCTAATACATTAACCATCAACAATGATTTCAGCGCCAACGACTGACTACATGCCTGCTGTGTGTGTAGCCACACTAATGACAACGACACCGAACGCACGGCGACACCGAACCGGCACAACAAGAGCAACAACAACAACAACAACAACAACAATACATTAAGGCTGGCTTAGCAAAACTTTGTAACCGCAGTGGTAGTAAGACGTTGCAAGAACCGAGGCCGCAGCTTTGAATTCCAACAGCTGTGCATTTGTCATGGGTTTCCCTGGTTTAACAATTTAGATCATGCAAATGCCATGTTGGACTGTATACTAAACTTTTACGGATGACTGACCCTCAGCCAACATTTAACGTCCATGGGTTTGCTTTTTCGCATTTCTTCGTAAGACGGATCCCATAAATCCAAATGTGCAACGGTGGGGATCGAACGCGCGCATTTCTATGTCTTATCTGGCCGCGAGGCGCACGCGAATGCACCACGACTGAACTATATATTGTTCTGATCGACAATACTAAAATGGGTAGTCGTTAGAGAAAATCATTTACGACAACTTCAACGAGCGGTGGCATTTTATCATAGGTCATCAGCATGCGCGGTAGCACAGGTTCGTGGTGTCCCTATAAGACTAGCTCAAGTAGCCGTCGTCACGTTCGACCCAATCCGGTCGGTCACGTCGTCTAAGCCGCACTAATTAACTGACTTTACATGAGCTGTTCGCCCCGGGCTACGCAGTTTTCATTCGGTTATAGCGTCGTAACGAGCAGAAATTCAGGGAATTAAGGCTGCGTCAGTCTTTTTTTGAAGCGAGTGACAATTTATTATTGTTGTTGTTGCTTCTCGAGCGGCTAGTCCTTGTTGGTTGATGGGAACCATCAATTATCACGGGGTGCGAGCGATGATAACCGCTGATCGCTAGTCGCATCGCAAAGCCGCTATGCAGACGCTCAGGACATATCTATTAGTCCGCACTTGGCCGGTTAGTTAATATGGTAGTATGGGCATGCAATTGCTAAGCTAATTTTACTATATATATATATATATATATATATATGAGCAAAACAAAAACAAGCGTATAAAGTTACTCCCTAAAGCCATACTCATATATCTAGTTCATTTTAAACTCCCATATAGTTATATGTATATAACTTAGTCGTATATATGTATTTAACTCATAATGGGGTGTAAACAGTTGTCCCCCAGTGAACGCGACGACAATCTACATCAGCCCTGGATCCAGACTTGGTGTCGACCGCTAGGACAAAGTGCTAAGCACCGCCGTCGGTCGTTTTTCTTGTCGGTCTCTTTCTTTGTTTCAATTCTGTTCCTATACCGCCCTACTATATATATATATATATATATATATATATATATATATATATATATATATATATGTTTATTGTAAGAAATACATGTACATTATCCCACGCTCGTATTCGATAGAGCACCGTGCATGATTTGACAGATCGGGCGAGAACGGGCTAACTAGCGAGAACGATACACTTTCGAAGCTGATATACTTTCAGTTACCGTTTATGTTCCTCCCTCTCTTTCTTGATCTTTCTTCCTTCCAACAAATATGCACCCAAGAGAGCAAGAGAGTGTGTACACCCCGAGCATATATATATATATATATATATGTGCACATATATAAAAATGTACTGTTTTTACATATTCATATGTATATATATATATATATACATATTCACATGCATATATATATGCATATATAAACATGATTATTGATAAGGAAAGAGAAACGCGCGATGAGGTAGTCTATCCATTCGTGTTCGGGCACCTCTCCTCAAGCGATTTTGTTCTTGTCTTGCTAAGCTCTCCTGCTCTGTTTCTCGAATCGTTATTTATCTAATCACTCGTCGCCTAAGCAGCATACCCACCGGGCGCAGCCGTTGTTACGGCGCACCAGCACGATCCGGTGCGGTTAAAGCCGCGAAGAGCTGCCCTTCGCTCGGTGACGTGTGTTTACATCAGTATGGACAGTAAAAGCGCTGAAGAGGAAAAAGAAGGAAAAGAAAAAGAAGTAGAACAAGAAAAACAACAACAACAACAAGAGTAGCAGCAACAACGACAACAACAACAACAACAAAATGGCAGGGAGAAGTGGAAAAAGAAAACGCAGGGAGATGCTGATCCGTCGTCTGGAAACTCGCTGGCCACCCAACCAACGCAAATACAACGAAACGACGGCCATAGCCGCCGTGACCACGGTCGCCAATCACTCGCTGTGCCACTGCTCTCCTGCTGCTGCTGTTGCTTCTTATTCTTCTTCTTCTTCTTCTGTTGTTGTTGTTGTTGTTGTTGTTGTTGTTGTTGTTGTTGTTGTTGTTGTTGTTGTTGTTGTTGTTGTTGTTGTTGTTGTTGTTGTTGTTGTTGTTGTTATTGTTGTTGTGTTGTTGTTGTTGTTGTTCCTATTGCCCTTCTTGCTACCGTCGTTGCCACACTGCCGTTCTGGCGTTCATGAACGCCGGCATGTTTCTTTTCTCCGCACACTCTCGAACATCTCTTCCTTCCGTCGTTTTTCTCGTTTTCTTCTCCTTCTCCTTCCTCTTGTTCGAGATATACATATAGATCTGGTGCTTGCTTCAACTCAGCTTCCCATACCAAGCTTGTTTGAATGCGACCATGGCTAACCAACTGTGTGCGATCCGACCAGATATTCTTGCGCCTGTTTCAACCTTAAACAGAAAGCTAGAGGTAGCAAAAGAGAGAGAGATAGGCATATAAATATATATATATATATATATATATATATATATATATATATATATATATATATATATATATATATAGAGAGAGAGAGAGAGAGAGAGAGAGAGAGCAGGCATAAAGTGGAGCCACGGACCCGCGAGCTATTGGCCACAGCCGGTATACCGGTACACCGATACCGCGCTGTCAGCGACCATCAGCTTATGAAGCAGAGCACGGTGGCACCACGGAAGCCAGCCAACGTGACCAGAGCCAGATCGATTGCCCTGGTCAAAATCGAAAGCAGAGCAAACCAGTCGGTGCACAGACGGTGCATGCGTTCTACGTTGTGTCAAAAACAGTACCAACCCAAGTAGTTAGTTCACTGTTAAGCTGAGCGGTGACGTCAGATAAATTCTTTTCCGTATGAGGTTAAAGCCTCTGGTGATTCACCTAGGCGGTTCTTTTAAATTTTTTGACACTGCAAAGCCATAGCCATAAGATTATGCAGCCAGCGTGTGGTGGGTGTCCCTCTCTCGGTGTACATAGTTCTCGGTGTGTTAGCACTGCGTATGTGGATGCATTTGTTGAAGGTTTATGTTGTGTTTGTGCGTGCTCCTCCTATATGTGTGTTTTACTGTTTTATATGGATGTCTACGGGCGCAGCTCAGGGTTTCGGGCGTGACCAGTGAAGTGAAGACCACCTTTGCGACACCAAGGCTGCCGCACCACCACGACCCCGTCATCGCCGGCGGACTGTTTTTCGGATGCCGGGGTTGCCAGAAAACAGTCTCTAGGCTGTAATTGTGACTTGACAGTTGTTCCTGTTCGGTCCGCTCACTCGCCCGTCCGTCCGCCCGCGGTATTTGCTGCCGTTGTACTGCATTGTCGTGTTGACATGTGTTTCCTGTGTTAGGCGGCAGACCTCATGGCACAGGTGATCGGCTGCACGCCAATGGTCTCCTCGAGTTTGCTCGACGTTCAAGTACGCCCGCAATGGCAAGTAGGTGTTAAAATAACAACAACCTACAAATCACCAAACAGCAGCAACGACAGCGGTAACGATCGGTATTCTGCTCGTCGCGTACAACAAAAATGATCAACACAACAGCAGCAACAACAACAACAACAACAACAACTACTACTACTAAGCAAAGTTTTCGGGCTGACCCTCGGCCAAGATTTAACGTCCAGGGAACATTGCTTCACATTGCTTCATAGACAAACCCCCATAAATGCAAATGTGCAACGGTGGGGCTCGAACCCGCGCACCTATGTGTCTTCTCCGGTTGCGAGGCGGAAACTTAATCTACCACGCCACCGGGCTCGACAACAACTACTACTTTTTTTAAATATTTTAACAACTACTACTACTACTAATACAACTACTACGACCTGTGCATTACCGGCGAGCCAATAGATGTATGGTGGTTAGGCTTTTCTTTCTCCTCTGCACGCTTAGCACAAGTTGGTCGGCTTGCAACTAAACACAAAACGTACTTCCTTTATAAGCTGCGCAACCCCTGGGGGGTCGTTGAAGGATCTGCGTTTTCTCGACTCCTGCTTGCCCTCTCTGGCCCCTGGTCTCGTCGGGTCACCACCTAGATAAGACCAAACAGAAAGTACATATCCTCACCTACCTAAACATATATGCTTGCTAGACCACCTGAGGGAAACCCGGCTCGAACTTTTCTGTATAAAGGTAGAGACGTACAGTGGTGTGATCACAACAAGGTATATATATATATATATATATATATATAATACAGTTCACAGGTAAGTAGTCACTCACGACCGCAACGCGTATTAGTATTATCATTATTATCGCATTTGAGTGCATTACCTTTGCATCCCAGCTCGACGAGTTCGGACTAGGCTGGGACCGCAGCTACGCGCATTATGCTTAGTTCGTTCTATTCCGTATAAGCAAACAAGCGCTTTGCGTCCACGTTGCAGCCAACATAGCCGTGGTCGAAAATCATACGGCTGAGTTTTTTTCCGCTCATCGGACGTTATCTGTCTCTGTGCATCCTATCTGGCCCACTGCATGTCTCGTAGTGCCGCTTCGAGGTCGGAGGTCGGTGGTCGGAGGCGAGCGGGTGGTCGAGGAGCGTGACAGTGCGCCATTCCATGCGCGCTATCCACACAACGTGTGGGTCACGGCCGTTAGCTCGGTGGAGCTCGGCGGTATTGTGCACAATTTGGCGAGCAGCGACCGACCCAGTATCGTACCCGGTATCTCGCTACTGCTCAGTGACCTCCGTGCAGATCTGGAGGAATTTTACTGCCTCTGATCTGGGAGTCGCCAACAACAACTAGTACCTATTGCTACTACTACTACTACAGTAATAATAATAATATTAATAATAACAGTAAAGACAGTTACGACAGATATTACGACCCATCGGAGTCGCCGCCTACGAGAACGCTGAATCTAGCCACGCTCCGATGGTGGTCATCTCAAAAGGGCTGCCTACGCGTCATCTTGTAATATCTGACTGAATCTTCTAATATTAATTAGCATATGAGGCTCGTAACGGGAGAGGGGGCCGAACACCATTAGCAATGCTTCCCGATGAATGGATATCTTGGTTAATCAATTGCCTCAGTAAAGTATGTTTATCACGACCCTATCCCCCCCGCCCGCTAATTTAAACGAAACAAAGTCTAGCTAAACAGACACTTCTGGTCGGAATAGATGGTGTCCATAGTCGCCGAATCGAATCAATGTTCCTTATCAAAGGCCCGCCAAAGAAAGTGCAATGCTATGAGCGGACTCTCCTAATTTCTCTGAATTGTTCCTCTCCTTTTGTTGCGTGGGATCCGATGCCAGTAAATTAATTCATGGAGTCGTTTAGACCTGACAGTAATGCCGCACAATGGACACTTTGCTGCAGTCGAAAAACACAGACAGCTGAATACCACAACCGTACTCCGCGACGTGCACACACCCTCACACACACATATATATATATATATATATCTATATATATATATATATATATATATTTGTTTTACTTTTTTTTAAGAATACGATATCAAATTATATTGCTAGTGTGTTACATTGCACAAAATAAAAACATTTCGGAATACTAATTTCGTACACACATACATATGAACACATACAATATTTGTGCATAATTTACCCTATACGTACTCTATTGCAAGCAGTGGATTGTTGGCACAGTATAAAGATATATTTGCAGAGCACATGCCCGCGTAGCAGCAGCAGCCGCGCGTCATAGTGCGTGAAGCTGAAGTAATGGCGTACGCTGACGCCATCTTCTATTTAGGGCGTAACACGGAATTACGCCGATACATCGAATCACTTCGATGATTGTCGAGGGGAATCGAGCTCTACGGGTCAGCTCCGATGGGTGATACAGACCTCCTCTTCAGCGTCTCGATCGAGACCTCCTCGATCACGAAACATGGCCGCCGCAGGCAGATTCATAACAACCAGACTCGTACATACTACGCGGCTTTGACACACGATAGATAGTGACCGTGAATACACGAAAACACCGTCCGACTGACGATTGTCGGCTATGATCTCTGTCAGTGTACGTCTCTCTCTCGAGAGAGGTTCGCTCGATAAGACCAAGTGATTACACGTCTTCGCGAGCTGCCCGCCCGAACTATGTCAGCAAACCGGCCGACTTCGATTTAGATTTAGTAGCATCACACACGCATATAGTCTCTGATGTGGCCGTTGCTGCTGCTGATGCTGCTAACGCCTACTATTATATATATATATATATATATATATATATATATTTCGCAATAAAATTGCATTTCAAGATGTAACATAATTGCAATACAGCTCATATATACAATTTAAACGCTTTAGCGACCGTTTCACCAAGCGAAAAAGTGCAAAGACCGCCGATGCGTCTGGCTGCTCGCTACGTGGTATTTATATCAGCGAGCAGAACCGGCAATGACAGTGATCACTAACTTGGTGAAATCCTTTTGGTCGAACATACCAAGTGATGATAGCCATGCACAATGTACCTTGTATACACGTGCCGGCTAGTGCATGCTATTCCATCCCAAAGCTCCCTGGCGAGGTACACATCCAACTGCGCTACCTCTGCCGAGGTACACATCCAACTGCGCTACCTCTGCCGAGGCCTCGTTCACCTTTCCCTGCCACTCTAACAAAAATTGCTAAAGTGGCCCTGTAATAGGTGACCTAAGCCTGACTCTGATTGTTTCCACTGCCGGCCCTCAACCCGCTAGCAGGTACACGAAGCGGCTTCTTGCCGTTCGCGGTAAGCAAAGAACCCGCTTCATATATACTGTAAAACGTCTCTCTAGCTGCGCAAAATTTGCCGCAGAAAGAAGAAGCCCCACAACCTGCTAAGGCTGCAGCTCAACATTGGCACAATCTTAAAAGACGCAATGCGGCACTCAGAGACAGTCGTCGAAGGTCTCTCACCTCTGTGTGAATAGAGGCAATAGCCGCCTGACATCTGTCGCCGATGTGCTGGGTAGAGGTCGTTCCCGTATAGTGTAGTCTCAGACCCAAATACGGAAAGGAGTTGACAAGCTCCAGGGGTTAGCCACAACAGGGTATTACGCCTGCGGCAGCCAATCAACCCCCACGGCAAAACTTCATGGCTTTCGTCTTCCGCGAATTGATTTCCAGGCCCTTATGGTAAAGGTAACTTTCTACGTCGCCGACAATTCGACGAATGGCACCGCGGTCCCGGTGGGCCACTACTATGTCATCCGCATACATGACGACGACGGCGTTTCTAAACTCCTCCCGCATATGGCGGGCTAGGTCTGCGATGAGCAAGGAGATTGCCAGGCAACTGAGAGGGTCCCCTTGAGGGGTCCCTACGTTTTGACTTAGCTGCAAGGTTTTCTCACCCCTTACGATATACTTCAAGGCGGTCTTCAGCAAAGAAGCTGTAGAGCACTCGTAGAAAAGAACCACCCACCCCAGCATGTCGAAATGAATCGACTAGTACGGAGGTGACGGGGAGCTTTGTCAAAGGCCTTGACACAATCAATAAAGAAGGCGTACAAGTGACCGCCGGGCACAGCCAACACCCGTTAAACTTCCGACTGGAGTACGTGGATCGCGTCCTGTGTACCTCGACCCTTCCTAAATCGGAACGGCTCTGAAGGTAAAACCTGCTCCACAGTTGGAAGCGCCCTCGAAATAATCAACTTAGCGAAGATTTTCTTAAGCGTGCCTAGACCAGTACGTTGTCGACTGCCGACGCGGGGCGCATCCCTGGCCAGGCACACACAGAGATGCCAGCATCGGCAAGTGCTTCCGTGCCGGAATATTAAGTACCTCGCATCCTTGAAATTCCTTTTGATGTTGAAGATTGTGAAACAAGAGGTCGATAGTGCTTCTTCCACTTTGGCAAACGTACGTGCATGTATCACGCTCATTTGCGCAATGCAGGACTCTGTTTTCTAGAAGCTTAAGAAGCCCATCCTGTCGGTAGCGCCCCTAAAAATACGACAGTTGAAGTCGCCGCCAACCAGAGTGTGTAGCTGGAGGTTTAGCCCCGCTAGACCAGTACTGATCGCATCGGCAACATCAACATCATCGTAGTAAGGTGGCAGGTAGAACAATGCGAGGTTAAAACTACCCGAGTTGAGTGTCATACAACACTCAACTAGACACACACATTGCATTCGGGGTGATCCTGCTCGTAAATAGATTGAAAGTCCACCTACTGGTCTTCCCCGCCCTTCGTCTGAGAGACTCGCTAGCAGATGAAAACCCCGCATCTCATTGAAATGCAGTTCCTTCTGCATGAACGTTTCCGTCAGAGTACAATGCCCACATCATTAAACAAAGGTTCTGGTAGTAGCTGTAAAGCCCCCAGATAAACCTTCGCAATTCCAAAGCAATAATTTGCAGCTGCGAGCAGCATGCATCTGACGTGGCAGAAGGCGTCATTGCTGTCTAACTGTTACACCATGCCCGTCAGTAAGCTCTTTGCATACCCAAGTCTGGGCCGGCGGAGCTCCCAGCCAGCGCCGGAATCTCACGCCTTTCGGCGAGAAGGCGCTACTCGAAACTTTACCGGAGTCATTTTCACCAAAGACCACACAGAAGACGGAGTCCGGCCGGGAAACTTTGAGTTTCCAGATAGCACGCACTACAGCATGTTTCCCGGTTAGCCGATCACGCAGCTCCTCTGCCGACGTTCTGCCGAAGCCCTCCAAACCGAGAGCCTTCATAGGCAACACACTGTTTTTAGAAAGTGTTAGCTCAACCAGGTCTACGACTGCACTCACTGCTCAAAGAGGACGGTGCTTCCTTATCGCGTTAGTTTCGCGGTTTTCCACTGGGTATCTATTTGGGAGGAATCGCTCTGCCTCGGTCCCAGGCGTCCATCCTGCTTCTCTGGGCTGTTGCTGGCCGATCCGCCACTCTCACTAGCGAGCTTCCTCTTCTTTTTGCTTCGCCTCTCCACCTGCTGGAAGCCTTCGTTGTCCAGGTGATCTACATTGGCTGTCTCTGTACAGTCCATTGTCTCTACAGCCTGGTAGCGTGGCTGCAGCGAACTACTGACGTTACGTTCTACTGCCGGCGCCGATTTCTCCTTATTCTCCAGCTTCCCCCGCTGTTGTTGCTGCCGCTCAACCGCTCGCACTTCCCGCCGTTGCTGGCGTGTTGACCGAGATCAACGGGCGACATTTGTGAGAGGCGCCTGCTTAGACTGCTGCTGCGGTTTCTGCTACCGGTGTCTCAGCTGTCCCTGGCACTGCTGTTGCTGTTGGTTTTGTTTACTAACAGTACGGGTGACGGTGGACGCATATGAGACGTTCGAACCAATTATGAGCTTGGCGGGAACATTTGAGGTGCCGCCAATGTCTTGAGTTCTGTGCCACCTTGTTTTTCGTTTAGTTCTTTACTCCCGATGTGCTTACGTTGTTCCCGGTCGGACGGGGACGAAGCTGGGAGACAACTTATTCAAGCTCCGACACCCGGCTAATCCGCTCTTCTTCTTAGCAGGGCGTCGTTTGAGCGGGTGCCTTCCAGCTCCGGACATCCAGGACACCGAGCGGGCTTGTTTGCCCCTATATCGGTGCGCGGTGATGAGCACTTCACATGGGCTACACCCACAAAACAGGCAGGACACTGGAACCACTCACACGAGCTCATACAAAACACAGCGCACTGCTGGGCGCCGTCATCTTGTCTATTTATTGTTTGGTGGTGAGTGGTAGTATAACATTTACCGCAGTTACCACAAGCTACGTTACTCGCTATTGCTCGTCACGTGGCGAGAGTCTTCTGGCAGTGGCTGCTCGAGTTTTTGTTTCGCTAGGTTTCGTCCACCACGCCGCAACGCAATGGATGCAGTTGTACGAACAAATAAATGTACAATAGTATCTGAAGGACTGTTTGTTTACCTAATTGTTTTATCTCATAACATACACGTGTGCCGATACATATGCTGAAACGAGTTTGTCGACTGACTATAATGAAGCCGCAACAACACTAGAGTTCTGCTAGACGGCTACGTGTTAAAAAAAATGCCGTACGATTCCGAGCCCTACAGGGAAGCAGGTATCTGAGTTTAGTGGCTTTGGAAGAGTCACACTAGTTGTTGTATTTCGTGCATTTAGAAAACGTCAAAAAAAATTTAGACGGCCACACAGCAACGGTTTATCTAAATATAGATAAAGTGCATAATTGTTGTTATATATATATATATATATATATATGCAGAAGAGAGAGAGGGGGGGGGGGGAGAGTCGTGGTCGAATATAGCCCACACCGGCATCGGCCCTGTTCAAATTGAACACTATGAAAACCAATTTACGGGCGGCCGCTTAAGCATTTGAACCCACCGCTTTGCTTGCCCTAGGCGGTATGTCCGTTTTTAGGGATTTTAGCCGCCGGCGCTGGCTACCCGTCTGGACACGGCCCTCCTCGTGGGAGAGGCATATATATATATATATACATATGGCCCTCCTCGTGGGAGAGGCATATATATATATATATATATTTGCAAGATTTGCAGAAATTACTATTCAATTGTAAGCTTACAGGGATACGCAATTAACTCACTACACAAGGGCTCGTGGTAAGAAACGCTACCAGTCAAGCTTATCCGTTTGAAGCAGCGTCTATATGTATGTACGTATGCCACATTGCTCAAGCGTGATACACATTCTATTACATAACAACGCAGCTCCTATTACCTCAACTGCTGCTGCTGCTGCCTCTTTGCCAATATTAGAGAAGCTCGATGGCTTCTTGTCCGTGGCACTCACTTACTCACACTGACTGCAGAAGCAGGCGGCGGCGGCGGCGGTAGTCGGCGCAGCGTGTCGTGCGAGCGTGTCTGCATGGATGGGTAAAATGGTAAAATGTCGGTGGTCCGCCCGCCTCCCCGTGCCCCAACCAGTGCTTCTGGAACACTGGAAGGAGGCGGGAAGAGGCGGAGCTTCCTGACCACCGTTTCCCGGTCAATGAAGAGGCAAGGGGAGAGACTAAAGCAAGCAAGGCGAGCGAATGAAGCAACGACGGAAGGACGGGCGGAAGGACGGAAGGAAGCAAGCCAGGAAGGGGACGTGCCTGGGGGCGCCTATGAGGAGAACTCGGTGGGGCACGGTGGGGTTCGGTGGGGAGGCGTCGAGAGGCGTCAGACGGACACCCCGCTGTGACGAATATTGAACCGCAACGACTCATCCACTCTGCCTGCCGGCCGGCCTGTCTGTCAGTCAGTCAGTAAGTCAGTCAATCAAGTCACGGCAGCTTTGCAGTCTCGGCAAGTGGCGCTCAGCAGCCACACTCACCGCCAAATTATTTATACGCGCTGCACAGAAGCTGCTAAAAGAGAAACATTTTCAAGTGTGTTCGTCCCTGTGATATGACGCAGTTTTGCTAGCAGCAATGTTTACTCGTTTAGGTGTATAGATTTTTGTGTCGAAAAGAGGACAGAGATAGGCGTCGAGAGAGTGCAGTTTCATGAAATAAAGCAAAAGCAATATAGCAAACATGAGTTGAGTTGAGGGCTTAGTTGAGGGGATAACCAGATTGACTGCAATCTCAATGGACTGACCGTGCGGCAGCCCCGGCCGGATCGACGTTGCCGCAACCACGGCACCCAAAGGAAGGATCATGCGAAGAACAAGGATCACGTTAGACTTTGCCCCGGTACCCCCCACCTTCACGCCCGCTTGCCTGCTGCTCCTGCTGCACCACAGCGACACCCGCAGAGCGTTATATAGCGCTTGCCCTTGCTTAGAGTCTTCGCTTGGTTGCTTCTCCTGGTCCTGTTCTACCATTGACATCACCGCACCGTCACGTGGATCCACTACACGAATATCTGGTGTGCTCGAGGTATAAGTGTGACAGAGATATAGAGAGAGAGAGAAACGTCAGCGACTTCGGGCTGGGTTAGGAGGGGATGATAGGCTGCCGTATGTAGGGAGACGCGGATCTAAGTCAGATCAACTGCTACCGCTGCTGGTGTTGTTTGTCGTACCAATCTACTTGACTTGAGTAGCTTTGCTTCCATCCTGTGGAAATGGGCTTAGAGCGTCGGCTTTGGTGGTCATATATGGAAGCTACTCTTGTTATTGTCTTCGATGTCGCCGTTGTTGTTGTTGCTGGTGTTGTTGTTGTTGTTGCTGTTGCTGTTGCTGTTGTTGTTGCTGTTGTGCTATTGTTGTTGTTGCTGTTGCTGTTGTCGTTGTCGTTGTTATTGTTGTTTTTGCTCATTTCCGATCACATGGGCCGATCCGTCACGATCACTGTCCGGAATGTGGTTCGGAAGAGTGTGAACGTGAGGACACGGTGGTGTCGGCGCCGCTCAACATCGCCGCGGTGACGAGACGATGCGTAAGCAAGCCGTGACAAAACGTGACAAACTGCCGCAATCGATCAATCAGTCAATCAATAAGTACGATGCCGCACAGTAGTGTAATGGTCGTACGGCCGTACGGTGCCCCAGCATCGTAACCCCCGGTTGACTGGACGGCAAGACGGATAGAGGCAGACAAGATCGTTTGGTATCGGTTTTGGGGGCTGTGTTCGTCTTCGTCCCCCCCCCCCCCCCCGTGTGTAGATTGGCTGGTTCGTTCGCTGCCGCTGACGCCCGGGACAGCGCAAACCAGTCGCGGCCATTCATTGTTACTCACGAAGACTGCGTGCGTTTTGTGGCTGCGTATTGCGATGAGTTCTAGATGTCCTCTCTCTGGCGTTGCTCTGCATTATTACATAAACATATCATTATAAATATATATATATATATATGTATATGTATATATGTATATATGTATATATATATATATATATATATATATATATATATATATATTATATAACTGTATAATTACATACATTTAGCGTGGTTGGTTGTTGTCAAAAAGCTCGCTGTGTCAGCCCGGCCGCTCCGGTTGCATATCGATCGAGACCATAGAGGAAGTTAAGATGCAGACTGTGCTGATATATATGCTGCCCTAAACGGAGGCACCGTTTCCACGTTGCATATCAAGATTCTGACGTTGCTTGAAAAAGGATTATATATATATATATATATATATATTGTATTCTTCTTAACGTACACGTGAGCGGCTCCCGACCATCCTCACTTACACGCTACTACTCATATACTGTCACTCGTTCTCATTCTATATATATAAATATATATATATATATATATATATATATATATATACTATATATATAGATTTTGTAATTGATTGATTGATTTATTATTCGCTTGGCATGCATACCTAAATACACATGTCACCCTTTTTTTATCAGGGGCGCTTAGAGCGGCAGCATATATGTTACCTATGCATCTGAATAATCGCGCTCTGTCTTCTCGTCCATCTAGCTGTTCGATATGTGCATTCCAATCTCCCAAACATATTACCCCTTCTTTATCCTGATATTCCTCCATTACTTTATACACCCTTTCAAATAGCTGGTCATCTTCTTCTTCCGTGTTGCTTGGCGCTCTGTATACCCCCATTACGGCCCCGATTGTCCCTTCCATGCGTATTTCTATAACCACCAATTCCTTCATTCTGGCATTCACAACTTCTTCGCACGAAATAGCATCCCTAGTTAATATCCCAACTCCCCCAAACCTGTTTTCTCCATTGTCCGTATTCCGATTTGTACCATACCAATTATATCCCTTTAAACCCGGCGGCACTTCCATCTCCCGCAAATGCGTTTCCGTTACTATCATTATATCCACAGACCTTATTGTTAGTAATTTATATAATTCTTCCCACTTTCCTCTTCGCCTCCCCCCTCTCATATTTAGCATGGCAACCCGTTCAGAAGGAACATTACTCCTAGGCTTTCCTTTTGCCCTGCTTCCTCTTTTGCATCTTAGGCCAACCTTCATCTCCTCCCCTCGATGCCACTGATGGCCAACCGTCTGATCACTTCCAATGCCCCCTTGATCTCCGCTGCTCCTATGTGTTCCCCCTCCCTCGAGAAAGAGCTCCCGTTGTCCCGTTTCCCCCTGTACCTGTTGTCCCACTCTTCCCTGTATCCATGCTGTCCCCTCATCTCTCTTATGTCCCTGTATCTGTTGTCCCATCCTGTGTGTCTGTAGCGTACCGTTTGCCCCTCGTTTAAATGCCCATACCGCGTGCCGGAAAAATTTGTGTTTAGGACTCGCATTTCCGGTGCGCTGCGCTGATTTTGTTGATTCCACGTCTGCATCCCCCTAACGTGCTCTGTTGCCCTATATGCTACTTGGGCATTGCCTACTTTAATTATAGTAGGCCTGACTTTGTGCCAATCGCACGCTCTTTTGCCAATTGGCCGTGCCGCTAGTACCGCACCTACCTCCCCGTAGTGCACTCCATCAAAGGCCATGGACGTTGGATTGTCTTGAATGTATTCCAGAGGCAAGTACTCGTAATTTGCTGCTCTGACCAACTGCATTATTTTTCTATTGACTGCCCTGCACGTACCCCGATAGTCCCGCCCTTCTTTAGTATACACGACCATTGGAAGCGAACACACTGTCAGTACTACGTTACTTTGTTTGCAAAATTCTATCAGGTTTTGTATGTGTGTGCTTATCTCATTCACAGCACCTTCTATATCCCGAGCCTGAAACACATCTACCAGTCCCCCATGAAACACTAGCCTATGTTCCACATTATTGAACATTTGATTATATTGCTTTGTTGCGGCCACAATATCCCTTACTCATCGGCCCCTCATAGTGATAAACTAAACCCCTCCTGTATTAATAGCCACCTGATTAACCTGTTTCTCTATTCTACCTACGTTTGAATCTCCAGCAACTACCACCCGCTTTCCTAATGATTTGTTAACTACCGCCTCCTCTGGTCGATCAAGTAAACTTATCCGATTTAACTGCTGCTCTTGTTGTTGTTGCGGTTGATGTCGCTGTTGCGGTTGCTGCCGTTGCTGCTGCTGCTGTGTTTCGACCGCTCCCCTCTCTCCTTCCTCTCGCTGACTAGACTCTATCTCTCTCTTCACCATTTGTGGGCGTGCCTCTCCTCTGGCGATCTCGTTTCGGCTGCTCTGTTGTTGTCGTCTCCTGCATCCTTTCGCCTCCGTCGCATCTTCCTCTTCGTCTTGTCTTTCTTCTTCCTTTTCGTCACTGTGGCTTAAGTCTAACACCACTGTCTCCTCTACAACAGCGCGCCTCTCGTCTTCCTCCTTTTTCCCCGGATCCATTTCTCCATATCTTCGACATTTGCCGCTACCATTGACGTTGCTTCCTCAACAGCAGCTAGCCTTTCTCTTAGCTCTTCAACTATTTCGTTGTTATCGCCACCATGCCGCTGTTTTTTATTATCATTCACCTTTTGCTTGATTTCTTCGATCATTGCGGCTAATTCCTGCTGTATGATTACTGCGCGCCTCTCCTTCTCCTCAACTTGAGCCTCTCTCTCATCCATTCTTGTTAGCCTCTGCTGGACATCTGTAATAATGCTCTGCCAGCGATCCTGCATAGTTTGTGCTGTATCGCACCATGTCTTAGCGCTTTTCTTTGCCAACTCCATTTTCGCTGTCATTCGTGTATTCATGTCACAGGCGGCTCTTTTTTCTAATACACCTCCACAATTGCATACTGACAATGAGCTGGCCGGCACGTATCTTAAGCCGCCGCTGCGCGTGTAGCCTGGGAGATTCATAGTTGAATCCATTGGGCTGGGTGTCGTGGACCCTATCCCACCAGGCGATGATCCAGCATCACTTGCCATATTGAAATTGGCTCACTCACCTAAATACACCTACACACTGTCTTAACTCACTTAACCTGAGCAGCCGTTAGAATTTGAATCTGTATGCGCAACGGACCGCTCGGAGACTCTCGACTGCTGCGTGGGTGGTTTCGTTTTGCTTCGTTCCGCTGTAACGGACTCAACCAAACTTTACTGCGGTCTGTCTCCTTACCCCCTTGTCGTACTACCACACACAATACACCGAAATGATCACTGAACTTCACGCATTATCATGGTATGCCACTCTCTGTGTTTTCCCTCCTGCGTTCACACAAGCAAGCGTAACCTGTCGGAGCTCCGTACACACACGTCCGTACACCTTGGCGCCAAATCACTAACTATTGTAATATATAAATCTGCTGCGCTAGACGGTGATGCATAGAGTCCGGACCAGCATAAAGGTGGTCAATTAGATCTTATAAGGTTCATTTGAATTTATATATATATATATACAAACTCAGTCAATCGGCCGCACAAGAAAGACGATTACGCCTACGATGCTAAGTACAACGAATAAAGCCAACGAAGGTCTAGTCTAAGTATTCCATCCTGACAGTTCACATCGTTTGTTAAGTTAAAGATTGTTATTGTAAACTTAGCCCATGTCATGCCGGCCAGCTCTGCGTGTAATTTACGGCCGGCATAAGTGGCCATGTGAGATCATCGATTTTGAACATGTGTAAGAGTCTCACAAGACGGGTAAGTATGAGTTATAAGATTCAGCTGACGCCAGATCTCAAGCACATGGACCCTTAAGAGCGGCTAAACCTTGCCAATTGGACTTTCAAGATGAGTTATGAGACTTATCTTTCCGACGAAGCTCGCTTATTTTGTCGAATATAAGCGTGAATAAACAAAACTGTCGCACATAGGCCACTGAGAACCCCCAAACCTAGTGCGGCCTCTAGTCCACGGAAATTATTGGATTCGATTTGTTTCATTCCACGGTGAATGGCAAGCGTTATCGCAGCATGATCCTTAATTGTCTGTGACCGAATTTGGACGGAATCGATGCGAGTGGACTCTGGTCCCAGCAAGATGGTCAGTCGGCGAGACAATTAAGCTTTCGAGGATGAAGTGTCCCGTACGGGTAGTCTTGCATGATGAGAACATTCACTGGGCTTTAGATCTTGCGATTAATTGCCGCTAGACGTTTCCTGTGTTTTTTAATTAAAATGTACGCCAAAATCTCACGACATTGAGGTAAATATGTCTCTATATTAGAGCCTGTATTAATGTAATTAAGCCGAATTTATGTAGAAAATGTTACTTTAAAGAGCTCAGACTGTTAATTAAACATTCTGTATCTAGTTTTACTTATTATTTGATTATAGAATGATCGCCCCGACGGTTTGAAATATACCCTTTCGGGGCGAAGACTGGATCGTCCCGAACGAATACATTTCATGCCGAAGCTGATCCCACAAGTTCCAGCGTCGCTAGACCTCCGTCACTCTGGACTGTCGACAGCACAATTTTGTTGCAAAAGATTACAGACAGTATTGTATACAGAGCCATAGACAAATACTGTAAGAAAGAAAACTGACTAACAAGCAGATATCGTTTAAATTCAAAGCAGCAACTTCGCTGTTTGAAACGTCTATCTATGTAACTTCTAAGACCGTATGTTTACCACCATTACTTAGCACAAACGGTTCAGGCGCAGGAGGTATATATATATACATATAAATGTATAAATACATATATATATATATATATATATATATTTATGTCCACCGATACTCAACGTGCGTATCCCTCCTGGCGGACCCATTAGACAAATCGTGTCACGTCCACTGCACAATCCCCATTGCGCCGTTGCTTTCGGAAGTTCGAGTTTCGGCACGTCCGGCGCGCAGCCAATGACTTATTCTCAGTGGTGTATCGTGACCGGCACATTCTGGCAACATTTTTATTGTTGTTGCTGCTGCTGTTGTTGTTATCGCTGTTGTGTTGTTGCTGCTGTTGTTGGTGTTGTTGTTGTCGTTACTTTACAGTCAGAGAGATGCTACACTGTTCAAGAGCGAATAACAAGATGACGCCAGAGCAGACGTAGTTATGGTAGTCGGCGGTGGGCGCACTTACAAGATGGATGGATCGATATTTCCTCTTGATCCTCTGTCCTCCATATATTCTGCTTAGTCTATCAAGATACGCGTTGATCCACTTGCCCCTCCGCTCTATTCAGCATGCGCTTGCCAGATCTCTATCTATGTCCCCCACGTATCTTTCTTTCTTTCTCTTTCTCTCTCACTTTCTTTGTATATATATATATATATATATATATATATATATAACGTTCGTACATACATCTTCAGACTACAGAGACGTTTTTTTTTCCGCAAGAGGCGGCTTTACGATATCTTCTCGACGCCATTCTGCTAGAGACAAATTGACACTTCTCCATACAAGCAATGCTAACGCTGCTCCATGGCACCCTGGAACGAAATTCTGCACCCTGGAACGATATCCTGCACCCCAGAGCGGAATATTCTACCCTGAATGGAAGAAAAAGCAGACTCGTCACTAGTTCGTACCTCGTTGTTCGTCGATGTACAGTGTATGAATGCATATATATCACTGTTCACTGCAGGATTTTAAACATTTTGACAACAAAGTAGACTAGGTACGGTCAAACATCGTTTTTTTATGCCGTTATGCCTAAAAGGTGATGTCAGGAATATTGTCAAACCGCTTTTTGGCATTGTAAATACGAGATACACCATTTTTTAGGACGTGTTTAGGTATAGATTTACGCTATATTCAGTGTACATGCCAACCTTGCATTAGTTAAAGTTTACGATCTCTCTTAACGTGCGTTTGCGCAGCAGTGTCTTTTTTTCTACTTAATGTTTAGAATATATAGATACATGTGTTCCTTTCGATTCTCGCTTTCCTGCTTGTTAGCCGCTAAACAACTACCCCTGTCTGCGTATTAGCATCACCCACATACAAACGCACAATATACGCAAACATTACATCTATACACAGACTAACCTATCTACGCCAGACACTATTCTTCGACAGAGCCTGCGTAAAGCCACTCACATTGAACGATTCACGTGCACTACACATGCGACAGATGGTGGCTACACTAGGGACACGCAACGACACGCCTTCTTTCGAATCGGCTCAAGCAGTCACTGTCGGTACGTTGAGGCTGGCTCAAGTACTGGCCACTGTAGACGCCCCTGCTTCACCCCTCAAGTCTTACCCACTTTGCTCCCACAAAGTTCTCCCCCTCGACCTAACAACGGCAGAGAACCCGAAAACGCCGAATTCAGACCCTAGCAAGGTCAGAGACCTAAAATGCAGAACAGGTCATTACACTTTCGATACTTATTTGATGCTGCTAATGTTTTACTAGAACAACAGCGGTTTTGTATCTATATATTTATGTGTACTCGTTAGCACGACCACCACTACAATTGTGGTAGGTTTGAAAGCGTTCCCTTGACCCTCAGAAGTTTTGCCACACTGCGCCCAGAGGGTTTATATATTGCCCTTTAATTCCCCTTGACGACTTACAAGGAGTCGTTATATCGTCTTTTGCTCTCTTTATTAGTTTGTTTCAGGCGGGCATAGTCACTAACAATCGCGCTTTGAATGGTAGCCAACATTCACTATGCTATAAACTGCGGACAAGCATGAAACAACGGTCATTCTGTATGACTCGATGATTGCAGACGTGTTCCCTAACTAGCAGAGGAAACAAATACTTGACCAACTGAGACGGACTTTAAATTAACCGTCACTTAATATGAATACCACTAAAACTCAGTAATATAGTATCCCAGGATAACTATCTGCGCTCTAGTTTATCTACACTAATTATCATCAGCATGTAAATGTTTTTCGCATGTTCCGTGCGTGATGAATTCATTGGAGAATCAGCAAATTCGTCTACAGATTTCGGTCAAGTGCACAGAAGCAGCCATTTTGGGCGGGCAGTTGACACGTCAGGTGACGTCAAGATAGTCGAATAGTGCTCATAGTAGCCTACATACAGAAATCGAACAGGCCAAGATTGGCCAACACTCGGTGCTTGTTCTTGTCGCTGAATAGAATGCACGATGAAGAACCAGCAAAGGCTTTTCCAGGCGTACCGGACCTTGTCTGAAGATAGAGAGGAAACGATCCAGGCGGCCCGAGGAAGATATTCACTTAAGGCTTGCGACGTGAGCTCCCTGCAAAGTGACGAATGCTGGCCGGTTGGTCGGCTGTATGGGCAAAGGGAGAACAATTTCAGAATCTACACGAAGAGCCGTTTGGGAAGAAAGGAGAGGGGGCGAGTCGAGCCTTCGTCACTCATGGGACGTTTTGGCCTCATTCTTTTCCTTCGTCTCGGGAGGAAAATGTAGTAGTTCTCGTTGGATGATGTTGTTGTCGTCGTCGTCGTCGTAGTCGTAGTAGGATGGCCCCATTGCTTTTCTTCCTACCCTTCCTGCCACTGCAGGCACCGACCCATCGGGAATCGGCTAGGAAACAGTCTTCTTTCCTTCAGTCTTCATCTTCATCACGAGACGCGACGACGTCGAGCAGCAGCGACCAGTGGACGCCACGCAGACAGAGCAACGTGCGGCGGAGTGGGCACGTCACTTTGCCGCGCGTGTTCTAGTAGTGAAGGCTGGACCCGGCTACCGCTTGAACGATAGCAGCGGAGCAACCAAAGCCAACGAGGGAGCGGGAAGCGTTACAATGCGCGTATGGCTGGCCGCATCGTTTGATTTGAAGTAAATAGTCATACTGCTATGTGTTGATGTTGTGGTTGCTACCTTTTTTCTTCGTCTTGGGCCACTCCTGTACGCCGTCTATTTTTCCGATATGTTTGGTGTTGTTATTGTCGTTATTGACGTCGCTGTTGTTAACTAATAGTCGTCGTTGTTGGTTCACGCCTCCATAGTATCTGTTGCAATTAAGAAGGCACCGAACGTGTTAGCATAATCTAGCATTCTCAATCGTTGCACAGCCACGAGGCAGATATGAATGTGTAAATACATGAAAGGGATATATTGTGCTAGCGAGCAGCAAACCGTACGTGACAGGTCCTAGGGGGCTTACCTGATCCACCTGTTCGTGTGAGAGCAATTTAAGTTAATTTAACAATTTTGCGTGTTTACGATGGATGCGTTTAAAGCTGCGTAGAACGCTTAGCACTGTTATGGCCAGCACTGTTTAGGATAAACAGCTGTGAACCAATGATGTAGAAAAGTTTTGGTGAAGGGAGGAAATCCCTATCAAATCTGCCTAGACCATATCACACAAACCGCCATCATAATCGGGACTGAATCTATTGCTGCTGCTAAGATGATTAAATATATTGAAAGCTGCTGCTAAGATGATTAACGACGAGCAGCAACGCCGTGAAGCATATCATATATTCTTCTAAATTATAATGAAATAAATCAGAAGCGAACTGAAAAAAAAAAAGATGATTAAAGATATTTACCCTCTACAAAAACTCTTTCACGTTTGTTCATCCCAAACAATGCTGACAATAAAGAGTAGCCATCCGACGATAAATGTCGGCATCACAATCGCCTTCTGCTAGTCGTTCCACTGCGCGTTTTCCCGCAAAATTAAACTTAAAAACTCTCAATCGAAGAGCTGAATGGGCTATAACCCAACTGCGACGCGCTTCACTATCTATTTCGGCGAGCTATATAGATACATATTTGTATGTGTGACTTTACAATATACACATGTTGGAAGACGTTTATATACATTTCTATACTCGAGTATAATTACGTGCATATATGTACACATATTTATATAAAGTTTAAATTAATATAGACTACACACAGTATATATATATATATATATATATATATCTCTTTATATGCACACACACACAAGCATATACGCAACCGACGCTACACACACCCAGTCACGTTCGTGCTCGAAATTGTTGTTACGACCTAATTAGATCATGGCTTATGTCGACGAACGTATCTATCTGCCTAGCTGAAACATATACTTTCATGGCGGCGGCGGCGGTGGTAGCAGCAGCAGCGTATATAGTCCTGTTTGTGACGTATCTAGCTTTAACGGCAAGTAACGGCAGTTCTTCGTGGGGTTTGGTGGTGGGGGTTGCGTGGGGTGACGGGGGCAACCCGCCGCTAGCAAGTCGGCTAACTTATTCCTCTCTCTCTCTCTCGCTCCCGGCTTCTTCCCCGTACGAGCAGTGTTTATAGAAGAAGCTGTGCTTAGGAAGGAGCGGTGGCAGCAGCGGTGGCTAAACAGGAAAGAGCCGCCGTGTGCTCTTTGCAGGCTGCGCACGTTCCGTTGATCCCCGTCTTCATTGGCTCTCTTCTTTATATCCATTCTAGTTGTCGTTTTCTCATTCCCCCCCCCCTCTTTCTTTCTTTCATTCATTCTTTCTTTTCACCGTCCCTATCGTCTCACCCCCTTTCCCGACATGCTCACGCCCCACATGCCGCCCCCTTTCGTATGCCCTTCCTCCTATTTTTCTACTTCGTGAGGGAACCCCCCCCCGCTCTCACTGACTCTCTGTGGCTCGTTTGCTTGCCTCCTATATGATTGAGTATCGTTAATTGACGACCGAGAGACCCTGTTTGTGTCTCTTCCGTTGCTGTTAGTGTAGCACGTGGCTCGGTATTTGCTACTACTGCTGCTGCTGCTTCTCTTCCTCCTGCTTCTACTGTCGTTGCTAGGTCCCCCTTAATACATACTGTTTTGCCCTGTATGTGGAGAGTGGGGGGGGGGGGGGGGTTCGGGCCTCGGGAGAGCTTCGGGGGCGGCGCCCCTGATTCGTCCCCCCTCCTTGTGGTGGCCGTCTTATTGCAACGGACCACCAGCCACTCAGTCAGACAGACAAACAGGCTAGTTTGCTTTGTCGAGTCGTAGCTGTCGTTGCTGTTGTCGCTGCTCTGCCGTACCTGCCCGTGGAATACGTCGGATGATATGGTCGTGGGTTGCCGTATTCATCCGTCTATTCATTATTCATTTAGTGCTTATTGCTTCGGGTACGCGAACGCGAGGGACTTCTTCGGCGCGGCACGAGATGTATGGGCGCGCAGCCAGTAGAAGCGTCGGCGGGGGCAGCGCCAACTTAGGAACGCTCTCTTTCCAATTCCTTCCCCCTCCCGTCCCCTCCGCCCTGAACAACTACCTCCCTGAGGACCAACCGCGGCGGCAAGCATACGAGTGACACAAACGACGACGGCGACCATAGCGATGTCGTCATTGTTCTCGACGACGACAACAACAACAACAGCAACGGCAACAACGACAACGACAGCCCCCTACATGACCCCTACATGACGACAAGAACCAAGACGTCGCCGTTCTCATCCGCCGCTATACGAAACAACAGCTCCGTAAGCTCGCCACGCTGCCCGAGCGCCGGAGGTAGCCGATATTTTCCGCTGCATAGTAGCTGGTGCGGACAGACGCTGCAGTTGACACTGCTGCCAAAAAAAAATAGGAAAGAAGACTATTGCGTTCTCAGGTTTTCAAGGTCTCACTCTTTTGCTATTTCTTTGCTCGACGAGCAATCAAGATGTCGTTTAAAAACAAACCCTGACGTAAACTAGCATTGCATAAAGATCGCCCGCTTTTTCTCTGGCACCCGCGTTGTTGGTTGGTAAAACCACGCCGCACTTAGGGTAGCCGCAGATAAGCAAAGTCTAACTAATATGTATATTTTATTATTATTATTATTATCATCATCATCATCATCACTGTTATCTACTTCAGCGATCGTCCCATCGGGTGAAAAGTGTTGAAACCACCGATACGTATAACAGTTCTCTGTGCGGTGTTTAGCTCACGTCTGCGAGCAGAACCGGCAACGGCATTAACTGCCATCCTGGTGAAATCCTTACATCGAACACACCAAATGATGGTAGCCATGCAGAATGTGCTTTGTGCGCACGTACCAATTTGTGCATGCTATTCTATGCCAAAGCTGCCTAGCAAGGTATGTACAGCTACCTCCGCCAAGATCTCGGTCACTTTCCTTGGCACTCCAACATAAATTGCCAAAATAGTCTCGTAGTAGGTGACCTAGTTCATACATTTACTCTGAATATTTCCACTGTCGGCCCGCAACCTACTAACAGGTACACAATACAGTTTTTTGCTGTGCGCGGTACGAACACGATTCATATACGTACTGGAGCACTTTTAAGCTGTGCAAAATATGCCGCTGATGGTCCCGCAACCAAGGCTCAACATCGCTATGGTCCTAAGCCCTAAAAGATGCACCTCGCAGATTTATTTGCAGACCCCTACGATGAGGGCAAGTTTTTACGTTACCGAAAAATCGACAAATGACACCGCGTACATGTGTTAAAGCTGAATGCGAATACACCGAGCTCACCGAGTTGTTGTCGAACGGCAGTACCGACTTACACTAGCGAATTGGGCTAGCTCAAATAATATTCCATCGGGACAGCGGGCATAGTGACTATTCACCTGCCAAGCTGAGTCTACCGAGGATCATCTACAGACTGTCATATGTAGTGAAAGCGGCTGCTAAGTAAAGTTTTCGGGCTGACCCTCAGCCAAGATTTAACGTCCACGGAACTGTTTTTCACATTGCTTCATAGACGGACCCCCATAAATACAAATGTGCAGCGGTGGGGTTCGAACCCGCGCACCTATGTGTCTCCTCCGGCTGCGAGGCGGAGGCTTAATCCACTACGCCACCGGGCTCGACGAAAGCGGCTGCTAAACAGTCGACTTCTACTAGACCTTGCCAGAGTTCTTAGACGTTGGGCTACAATCAACTCGGCGCTGCTATGACGAAGCGACATACTCGCATCGCTGACGTCTATCATTGGCAGGATAGATAATAGTTTTGCATTCGGTCGTTTGTTCATGTGTTTACTTTTTGCCGTGTTCTAATTAGCCGATAATCGATAACGATTCGCACAGCGAACAGCCCAGCTGAGTCCGCTCTCGGTCGCAAGGCCGAACTAGCGTATCGACCGGTACAAATGTTGTTGATGACCACTACAAGGACAACAATAACTACAACAACAAAGACAATGATTATAACAACACAGCAGAAACAATGATAACAACAACAGTAAAACAATAACAATAATAACAACAACAGTAAAAACAATAACAATAATAACAACAACCATAACAACAACAATACCAACAACAACAACGACAACAACAACGACGACGGCGGTACATAGCAGCAACCAACTCTAGACAACTCTATTGATATGGCGTGCGACCATCCGCAATAGCGATTCGCTACGAAAGCAACGTTATCTATACTTCCCGTCCGTCGCTGCTAAGAGAAGAGCGCGGCCCAAGAGGCCCGATGGCGCCATAGCCTGCATGGCTGCCTGCGCCCCTGGTGGTACTCCAGATCTACACCCCGTGTGTGGCGTTGCCTCCACGACGCTCGTCCTCCCCCCGCGGTACTCTCGTCAGGCCGGGCGCAGAGAGTCATCGGCCTGTCACGCCACGACTTGGGGGCTGCCGTCTGACGCTTGCTCCCCCGCTATGGCGCATGACTGGTGCGTGCCTGCAGTGACCGCGACTTACCCATGCCGGCGAGTCGTCGTCGTCGTCATCGTTTGGCTCCGGTCGGCGGCGGAGGCCGTGGTGGTGGTAAGGCGCTTCCGCCCCCTGCCGCCCCTTCCGCTGGACCAAGAGCCCTTCAAGGCCCTGAACGAGCTCTTGCGTGCAAACAGGACGGCAGGCGCTCACATTTTTATCTATTTATCCCGAGGGGACGGCGGACAGCCATTGAATGACCACAGATATGCCTTTCAGAGAAGACCGACTTTCAGCCAAAAAATAAGAACCACTGAACGCTAGGAGCCAGTGCCAGAGCGAGAGGGAGGAAAACAGAGAAGAAAAGTAAAAGACCGAACGAACGCGCGGGAGAGAGAAAGAGAGAGAGGGGGAAATGCTAGTTAACGAGACCCGTTAAGCATAGACTAAGGAGGAATAAACAATGCTGGCAGCTGCATCCGAACAAAGCGAGTAAAACCACCGCTGTATATATAGCATATGTTGTATGCATGTGGTGCCCATTGCTTCAAGTCGTCGGACACGAAACCATGGGCGCGAAGGCGATGATGGCGATGGTTATGTGTGACAAATCCCCAAGTCCATGGCTAATTCAGGCGTAATCACTCGGGGATTCTGCTTCATAGTTTTGCGTCTGCGGTTCCCGTAACAATATTATGCTACAAATATTTCGGACAGTTTTCGCAGCAGTATGATATTTTTGGAACTCATACAAAATCGCCGTTCGGAACTGGATTTTTTTCGCGATAGTCCATATAGTAGAAATTTATAAATAGATCTGCTTTGTAAACATAGAAGACTTCTTAGAGGCGTGGTGGGCAAAAAGTTTACTTTCTGGCCAAGCTAATCTATATATGAATTTGTTTTTGTTTTTTTCATTATGCATTCCGTACATTTTGTTTTGATCTGCCTGTGCCATCTTTCTGTTCGAATTTCGTATATATATATACATATATATATATATATATATATATATATATATATATATATATATACATATATTATTATATATGACTATTCGTATATATATATATTTAATTATCTCTTATTATTCTTCAAGTCCCCTCTCCAAGGCCATGGGTTCGCTACAATGGCTAGCAAAGCAAGAAAGCCTTGCTTACCTTTGCTTGCCTGTCTATTCCTCTGTCTGCAATGGATTCCGACTCTGGCAGGCGGGCTGCCGGCCGCAGGGGTCGGAGTGCGTTGACGGAAAATCGAACTCAATTCTTTTTTTGTTTTCCCCGCCTCGATCATCGGCGTCAATGACGACCCAACCACGCTCGATCGAGTCTGCGGTTCCGGCCGCTGCATTTTTCCACTGATTGATCGCCTGATTGATTGGCGACGGCTACGAGTGAGTCATTGTCGTCGTCGTCGTCGTTGTTGTTGTTGTTGTTGTTGTTGTTGTTGTTGTTGTTGTTGTTGTTATTGCTATCCTTGTTGTTATTGTTATTGCTTTCCTTGTTGTTGTTGTGGTTATTGTTGCGCTATTCTGCTCTCGTGGAACGCCAGGATCCCCACCGTAGAAATCTAATCGGTTCTCCTCGTTCCATATTTCCACCACCACCATCATCCACCTCCCCTCCTCTTCCTCCCCAAATTTCTCCCCTCTGTTCTCCAAGGCGCAGTTTCAACCCGGTTAGGTGGGGGCACGCAGCACGCTTAGGCGGCAGCGGCAGCAACAGCGGCGGCGCCAGCGCCGGTAACAAAGAAAATCGTGGCCATGCTAATAGCCCTTAAGACATACAAAAAGACGTCTATCTGCAGAGAAAGATAGAGTTATAGGTAGAGAGAGAGAGAGAGAACGACATAGTTACCGATGCACGACACGTGCACGAGGGTTGCTCTGTGTAGCTATGTGTGCGTGAGAGATGTTGGGCTGCTGATGATTGGCGGTGTTAGGTTAGAGATGCAGGGGCGCTTGGCGCGTACGGGCCACGCGCTGCACCACATACACTGCCCACGTCAGACTCGTGACGGTTACTTCGTGCGTCGTGGTCTTCCGGCAGAACTAGAAGCTGAGCGCGAGGAGACGGGCCCAATACTGGCCCCTACCTACCTGTCGTATTGTGATTGTGATGTCAATGCGGGTGATGATGCCCCCGACGAACATACTAGTAGAGTAGCTAGGCGTTGCTTGTTCAGCTGCAAGTGAAACTTAGGGCCTAGGGACCGAGATAGCCCCAGGGTTCTCTCGGCGCTGGGGCTATCTCGGTGACTCAAACGCCCACACGCAGAGTTTGTTCCGTTAATGCCATACTGGCTAATACGCACTGAGTGAGAACTGACCGGCTTAGAACAAAACGCGTAGTTGAACTGTTGAACGCAACCGCAGAGGATCGCATGTTGGTACCGCTTATGTTAGGCGTTTGGCACCGTTTCATTCTCACGCGCCCGGGAGGAAGGAATGAAGACACAAGGACACGTCATTCTTTCCTCCCGGGGCCTGCACGGGGATAGTCAAGCGCAAATCATAATAATTCAATATGATAATTGTGATAATAAATACGATGATGATAAAATAAAAAACGAACGACTGTGGAAACACTTATGAGTGTGTATGTGTGTTGCGGCGGCCGAGAAAGAGAGAAATTATGCATGCATGCTTCAGTTGTATTTATTTATTCAAATTGTAAGTCGAATCGACACATTTTAAGAACGACGTTTTGACAAGCATATCTTGTACCTCGATTAAAGCCTCGACATTCTGTCGTCGCCACCGTCGCCAACTGTCATCAACGCTCCGTCCGTCAACAAATTGTGTCTTTCTATTTGTATCGATCTTTATATATATAAGCACATATATATATATATATATATAGAGAGAGAGAGAGAGGGAGATAATAACAAGAGGGAAGATATAGAGAAGATAGAAAAGACCAGGGGTAACCAAAGCAGCAAATAGAGGCAGACGCACGCAACGGAGTACCAAAGGCAGATCATAACAACGGCGACGACGACTATAACGGCTGGAAAGGGCAAACACCACCAAGACGCGGATAGTTGTTTTTCATCATCACTGCTAGCACTGCTACTAACCTAAGCTTCCGGCAGCTGTAGTACTCCGGGGCCAGCTGTTGCGGCGGTCGTTAATGAGAGAATGTAGGTGGGGTAGGCACCATAGAGAGTTAGGATGGAGGGAAGGGAGGGAGTCGTGTGGTGGCTCACCGAGGTCGGTTGTAGTGGGGTGTTTGTTGTTTGCGGACGCGGCGTCCGGCGTCGGGCGAACCGCTCTTCGCGGTGAACCAGAAACAAGCAAGCAAACCCCGGAAACTGGGAACAGAGGCGGCAAGCCGCCGCTGAATGAGCGAGCTGGCCTCGTCTCGTGTTGTTTTGGGGTTCTGTGGGCGGCAGATCGGCGATTGAGAAGGAACTCAGGCAGTAGCAAACAGCGAGATAGTGGTGGTGCTGGCTGTTGCAATGGCGCGCTTCCTCTCCGCCCCCTACTACTGGGAGAAACTCTCGGAGCTCTCGGAGAGGGAAAACTACCGTAAACCACAAAAAGAACAACGACATGGGTGACCAACGGCGTCACCTGCCCCACCACCACCCCCGCGACCGCAACCGAGGAACACGAACGAAAAGAAGAAACATAGTAAAACGTGTATATCTTGCTAATTCGACCTACCGGATAGTAACGTGTAGGTCGTATAGCGAAAGAGACTTGTCTGTCTAGATCACCGGCGCGCTAAATGCTAGCCGGTTGTCGCCGATCAGCTGCCACCGGTGTTGTACGTATGGTGCGCAAAAAACGAGACACAACGCAACGTTTCAGCGTTGCAAAAGAGCAATTCCGTTGTCTCAACTCGTTGAAATGTGATGCCTATGATGTATGTGTGTAAATCAATCCTTGGTTAATGCAACTAAACTTAGACTTAGACTTGGTGCGTAAAACTCTGACGTTCAACGTGACTTATCCGATCGCACATGAACAACATGACCTACTTCATAATGTCCAAGCGTCGTGCCAGAAGTCTCAGATAAATCCGTTCGGGGCGGACTTTCAGCCAAGATTTAACGTCCATGAAACTGCTTTTCGCATTACTTCATAAACGGGCCCCCATAAATGCAAATGTGCAACGGTGGGGCTCGAACCCGCGCACCTATCTAGTGTCTCCTTCGATTGCGAGGTGCAGACGCATGCCACCACGCCACCGGGCTCGACTGCAGATTATACGTGTTGCAACTCTCAGTGGCGTCATGGGTATGATATGATGTTTATTTCGATCGATTGTCTCTAACGCTTATTGTTATATTATCTGTTGTCTCTGGCAATTGAATTATATGCTCACACTTTGCAAAAGTAGCTGAAGTCTGCGAGATCTTTAACTTGAAGAGGTCACAGCTGCTGCTGATGTGGTTGTTGCTGCCGTTGTCCGCAAACCGCGAGCCACTAACGGCTCATTTCCCTTCACTGCCACCGACTCGAGCTGCAGCTCCGGTGACCGTTTGCCACCGCGACATGATGGAGCGCCTATGAGAACGCGCTCCTCCCGCGGATCTGTGGCCGCGTGCGAATATTAAGCCCGGGTGTAGTTGTGGGGGAGTTTCCTAAATTTGTTCAACCTACAATTAGTGTGCCGCAGTCAGACATCATTCAGATCTCGTTCGGTCTCGGCTCTATCCACGCCACCCGACAAGCCACCACGGCATTATTAAATGCCGTATAATTTGCTAAGAGACCGCAATTCTACACGGGGGTACAACGCAAAAGAACGACACTTTCTACACACCGCTAAAAGAGCCAAATAATAATAATAATAATAATAATAATAATCGACAAGCCCGAAGTTGTCAGCGACGGCAGTCCCAATTGACGTGTGACAAAAGTCACAAGTCCTTTTTACAGTCACACCGCGGCGCACGTGCGATAAGTTGTTATGAAGTACCACTGCCCAGGTAGTAGATATTGTCACGTTAGCTGTACTCACTTAAGGATTATGTCCTTGTGCACACAGTGATTACTGCATACCTACGAGTACACCATGTTGCAGGCTGGACAGTAATCTATTCGCATGAGGAGAAGGCACCATTGTGCCACATCAAGCTCAACAGTAAACCAACTGACTAATATTACAAATTTAATAATAATAATAATAATAATAATAATAATAATCGGAATTAAGTCAAAAGAAGATATATGTTTTATTTTGAATGCGCAAGGCCAAAAGAAAACGGACTGGCAGTGGCTATACACATATGAATATACATTGCATAATTGTTGTTCGTTTCGATCTGCGCATAAGTCAAAATGCCGATATTTTTACTTATGCTCAAGTTTTGGTATTCAATTGCTTCCCTTACCATTTTTTTTTGCTGTGCTGATCTGCCGGCCGATAGGCTCCACAATGAAGGTTCCAAGAAAACCAAGTTCCTTCAGGTTCCCGCTTAACTGCCGCCCGTCCATTGTTCCTATGTATGTATGACCGTTGCAATTATGTATGTGTGTATATCTACTGTTCTCTCTCCCATGTTCTCCTCTTGGTCTATTGCCATGTGCTTGGATTTTCTACTCATTCAAGACGCCCCCCTGTCCTCGGCGGGAATCATCGTGGGCTGGGGGCTACTGCAATGGCAAGTCAAGATGATGGGCCAACAAGACCAAACAGGGACAGAGAGGCTGAATGAAAGCGTACTATATATATATATATATAATATGATGGACCAACGAGACCAAGCAGGGCAGAGAGGGTGAAAGAAAGGGTGATATATATATATATATATATATATATATATATATATATATATATATATATATATATATATATGTATATATATATACATATACATACATATATATACATACATAAGGGGAGAGAGAGAGAGCGTGCAACGTCCGACTTGAGCCACAGCAAAGCCATGAGCAGGTTTGCCGACGGCTCGCCTTGGCTAGTCGCCTAAATCCACCCTTAAGGCAACCCGACCTCTTGATCCTCGTGAGTATTTGAGTTGGAAAGCCCATGTCTACGATAACCTCTTCTACGATCTCGTAGTAGCAATAGTCGTAGTAGTAGTAGTAGTAGTAGCAGAAGTGGTATCAGCACACGAGTGGCGGTTGTACTAGTCGCACACATCAGCAGCGACAGACAGACAGACAGCAGCTACTACACCAATACCACAAATAGCGCCAATGTAGAGTGGTGCCATGCGGCGGGGCAATCCGACTCCTCGGCGACGCGGGCCGAAACACCACCACGCCTCTCTGAGCGTGTTCGATCTGATCCAATCCCGGGTAGAGGCAAAGCCGCTTGTCACGCGTCTATAGACGCACGGTTTACATACGGATACATATGAATAGAACTCTGTATATATATACATGTATATATATATATATATATATATATATATATATATATAAAGGCGAGCACTGCCGAGTGTGCAAACGTATTGTAAATGGTTAATAAATCATCACAATAGTTTCTATATATATATATATATATATATATATATTGAGAGATATATTTAAAAATACATACGTACAGATTGATATATTTAAATATATATATATATATATATATATATAATTCCGTCTTTAAGCAATAAAGACCTAGACAAGATTGAAGATATAAGCAGGCGTAGACACATAGAGGGCAAGTCGTGTTTTCTGCGATTTTTTATGCGTCCCCGCTTTATGCTATTCTATTTTTCTCTTGTTCTGTTTGTATCCGCTCGCTGTTCTTTTGTGCGAGCGCCTATCCTTCGTTTTACCAATCCCTGACGTTGGTTCTCAAGCGACGAGATTGCTTGTTGCCCTTTGCTGTCCGGGCTTTGTCGTCCAATTGCAACACAGATTCTCCAAAAATAGACATTGCGGTTATGCCTACCTGGTGGTAATAGTGGTGGTGGAGATGATGGTGATATTGACAACGGCGACGATAACACACTGATCTTACCGAAGAGCCTCGGGAGCTCGGATCAGATTCCATTCTTCAAGACGGTGACCAATTTACGTTATGTATATAGGAAAGGTAAACTGATCGCAATGTCCATGCAAATATATATATATATATATATATATATATATATATATATATATATATATATATATATATGCCTAAAGGCCCAACAAATACAAAAACTCGCTTATCTAGCAAGTGCACCTGACCATACCCTTTCGTCGAATAGATAATGGTTACCTGTAAGCGCGTCAGCGTCGAAGGTGATCTCCCTTTCGCAGCCTGTGGCTAAAACTTAACAAGTCAGTTCCAATTAGATTAGAATCAATTTGGAACTGAACATCTTTATAACGTGACCGTGTTGTTGTGACATAGCAACACGTAGAACCCTTGCTATGAAACTTTCTTCGTTCTTCGTTCCTCATTATTCGTTTAGTAAGAACCCGAAAGGAGACGTGTGACATCACCTTTATTAAATGTGATTAACGGCTGTCGCGTCGTATTATTCAGAAAGCAAACATTTGTCGCTATAAACAAACGCATGTTAGAAACGCATGTGCAGCCAAAACACCACGTAAGTTTACGCAAACGCTGGTAAAAAAATAAGACGAGCTTTCGTAGTGATACATAGAAGCCAATACCGACGCTAATGAGAGCAAAGTATGGATCAGCTAATGTGACCGCGGATAATTGCGTAACGTGTCACCAAAATGAAAGAAGAAGAACTTGTGAAATACGTAATTTCGTCTAAATCGTACAGACGTAGAGCGTTAAGCTAAGCAAGTAGCAAACAATCGTAGACATAATATATATATATATATATATATATACTGTATGTACCTGAGCATTCTAGTGTACGAGGACCCTCATGGAGGCTCTTCTTTAAATTAACGAGTCAGCGTTTGTTAACATAATTGAATCACGCAAAAATGACGGATTCAGGCGGCATGTGTTCGTTTTTCTCGAATACTGAGTGTGCGCCGCCCTGGGCTCAAACCGGCTGCGTTGTATTGGCACGTCAATAGGTAAGAATGCAGGTCTTTGCGAACCAGGATCCCATTTATGCGGAATCTGTTTTCTCTTGTATGAAACCGCGGATATGCTTTTACAGATGCCTCTGTCGTCATGAGTTATAATTTTATATATATATATATATATATATGTATATATGCGGGCGTTACTAGGGTCAAAGGAAGACACCATGTTGTGTTACTAACTTAATTGGTTTATTTCCACCGCCGATTCACCGGCCGTCTTAAGGCTTCTCTCTATTACACCATCGGATCCACTCGACCTACATGCGGCATGTAATCGCTCTGCCTCCCCTTCCTATACGGCCTCTCCGCCGACTATCCTCTCACTAAGCTGCTGTACCTCCGTCAGCGACCACTAGAGGAAGCTGACGGATGCCAATCATGACATGCACATCTCAGCTTTAAGCGGCTCTTTCTTTCCTCAGTTACATTACCAAACATCGTCATCTGCTTCCCCAATCATGCAATTATATCTATATCTACCAAAAATTGAAACAAAGAACCAAGCTCGCCAGTCTTGTGCTTACTCATAATAGAATCCTACATACTGATCACAACTATCATTGCCGGCAAATGACAGTTAGCCGCAATCGGTTATGTAATTTTATAAACAAATGGTGTGGCTTGTTTTTCTACTGAACTGGGCTGCGCAATAAACGAATGTCTTCCGAAAGACTGCTGAAATTTGTTGAGTACAATTACTAAAACTCTTCGAAACAATAGCATCTTTATTATTCTATACGCATGTTTTTTAAGCAAAACCCTTACATTAAACCAAATCAGTAGCAGATGAAATGCTGCATATATATATATATATATATATATATATATATATATATATATATATATATATATATATAAATATAGTAACACATTTTATTTAACTTTAACAGCGTGTAAACAATTGTCCCCGAGTGAACGTGGCGAAGGACCAACTACCTCAGCCCTAGATCCAAGCCTGGTGTCAACCACCTGGATAAGATGCCAAATACCACCGGAATAATACACCAGCGCGTGGGTCGTCCCCGTGGCCAATCTGAGACACTTGCATTCCTTAATAATAAATAATTCCCTCAATAATTTTACCTGGGCCTCCAATGTCTCAAAGGCAAAAGGTCCAAAGGTTCATAGAGTCTCCGATAGATGCATACTTCCGACACTTATTTATCTCCGCCCGCGAAACAGCATAACCAGCCTGGGCAGCGTATACATATATACAGGGCTCTAGCCATACTTGGGTTGGGGACACTATCCGCCGCCAGACTCAGACGTTAATTAGCCACTAACGTCCACCTTCTTTAACATGATTCCTCTTTGGTAACCTGCATTTGGGGACACGCGTGCGGTAATCATATCACGAAGCAAACCACCATCAATTCAGGTACTAAAATGATCTCCGTACCAAGTGATGTTTCGTAAGTGTTCAGGGTATAATAGGATATCACGGGATCTTGATTTTTGCGAATTTATTTAGTACGGCTATTTTCCTATCGCCAACCACGCTCAAATGTCTTTCAGACACGCTGGTATAAGAGCTCTTGCAATCCTACATTCGTCGTAAATCAATGTTTCGATCAGCCATACCGACTTGACAAATTTAAGTCAGTTCACTGCCACTCCTAAGCAAGACGAAATGTTCCCTTATTCTACTGAACACAAAAAAAAAGCTTCCTATACCACGGTCTATAATCACCCCCCACCCCCCAACTATTGACACAAATTTCACAATCAGTCCGTATATATGTGCGGATAAACAACACGCATGCATAATTTAGACGAAGTTATCTCCTCAATAAGTTGAAAGAAGTCATCACTGGCAATCCAAAGCGACGCTGCCTATAGCATACATATGTACATCATACGTACAAGATCGAAAATGATATTTGAAGGTATTTGATTATGAAGGGATATGTTTGTCTGTGGCAGCGGCAGCAGCAGCAGTCAATTAGTACGAAGAAATGTGTGCCTGTCTCCTCCCAGGTACCCGCCATGCTCTTTCCCTTCCCACACACGTCTTCACAAACAGACGCTAGCCACCCGCACCATGAGCTCATAGAGAACTGAATACCTTCTATCTATATACGTATGCACGCACGCAAGGTGGTTCTGCGCCTCACTCACGCACACGTGCGTCACAAAGGCGTGCGGCATTACGAACATATCGTCGGCATCTCGTTCTACATCAGCGGGATCATCGTCGACCAGCAACCATTGCGCGCAATGCAATGTCTGCGTTGCGACGATGTTTGCCGATTGCCGATGGAGCGTCATTCCTCGTCAAATATTGCTCTCAAATAAAGAGAAAGAAGCCTTCATTTCATCTGTCAAAGAGGGGTACGACGAGGGACCACTACCATGCCACAAAAGCCTCCCCCAATGTTATCACAAGCTTGTTGTTGTTGTTGTTGTTGTTGTTGTTGTTGCTGTTGCTGTTGTTGTTGTAGTTGTAGTTGTAGTTGTAGTTGTAGTTGTAGTTGTAGTTGT
>QVRM01000188.1:0-19910 GCA_003439945.1 Dermanyssus gallinae | reverse complement strand
TCTATTCTGCAATTAAAGTCACTCAAGGAGCCCTAAGGTCAACCCCCCAAGAGTCCGCGAATACGTCTGTAACTTCTGCAGAATTAAATGTCGGAGGGAGATAAAACACGACAATGTTAACCCTTCCGATGAAAGTGTCATATAGTATTCATCTTTCTTATACATCGTATAGGGCACAAAGTACGTAGATAGACAGAAGAACCCTTGCATCTCATTGAAATGCAGTTGTTCCCGCTGGAACTCTCTACCAAGAGGGCGATGTCGATTTCTCGAAACAAATCATCTGCATTAGATCATTGCCCCTTTAAAACCTTCACAGTTATACAATAGTATTCGTCGAGGTATGGTTGCCTCCGAACACGCCTCTGTCCACATCTAGTCATTTTGAGGGTGAGGACCGTTTTTAGCCACAAAGCTTTGCATGACCATTTTCTCGAATGTAGCGGCGCCGTTTCAGCGACGGAAATACACACCCTTCATCCAGAAGTCCTCCTTGGAGCATCGCACGAAGTCCTTACTCTCAGGTACAACGCAGAATACAGCCCATTTACCTTTTGCATGCAATTTAAATATTGCATCAACTTTAACATCTTTGTCGGCCAGCCAGCCTCGCAGGTCAATTGCCGACGTATCTGCAACTAGTCCTTCTACTCGAAGAGCTTTGAAAATAGGTTTGTTGATTTTTTGCAAATACTTTACATACTTTCAATCACTATTCTCTTCTGCTGCACACCGCCCGGAGACGGTTGGTTGTTCTCCGTTATATGTAACAAGAATGAACCTTTTCTCCTTGTCCTCTTCACTCTGCTCTGCGGTACGTTGGTTCATCCTTCTCCGCAAGTCTTATCTCAATCGCGCCGCTTCAGCTGGAGCTGTTGTGCCGCTCGATCTCTCCTTCGGCCTTCTTCTCGTCTTGGACGAGCTTTGCACCACCAACCCACCCTCCGCTACTGCATTTTGATGTTGTTGCTTCGCTTCTCTCCGCCGAATTGGTTTTGTCGTCTGTCTCCTGTGCATCTCCAGTGCGACGTCCATCATCTCTGGCCAGCTGGACAAGCTATTGATATAGCTGTCAGTGAAGCTGCCGCCGGCCGCAACCATATAACTGAAGACGTTGGGGGAGACATATCTCCATATCTTCAGTCTCGCCACCGTTGGCGCCGTCTAGCGTTTGTCGTGGGGAGTTTCCTTGGTGCAGTTGCAATTCGCGGGATGTTTCGAAACTTTCGAAACGTTCGAATCTAGCACCCTGCCACTATTGGTTGCGCTTTGTTTGGCGCATTTTCCGGGTTTTGTGAGTGTGGTGTTGCGTTTGTTCTCCTTGCCTTTATTGCTGTAGTCCCGATGTTAGTCCGAACGTTCACCTTCTCCATGGCGTCGAAGAGCTTCAGCCTGTGTCAAAGAGTAGCCGTGCCAGCTGCAGCAGCAGTGCTTCTGGCGTTACCACTGTGTCTGGACCCCCTTTTTCACGTGAATAGCCTCTTCAGAGGTTCCTCGTTCTTCGCAGTCCTTGTGTATGGCCACCAAGTGACAACCAGAACACAAATTCCTAGGTCATGTGCAGATTCTCATAGACATTCGGATTCTCCCCTGATGTTCCATAGCGGCGAGAAGATATGAATGCGGCGGGATAAACCCATCTTTTGACGACATATGCTATAAATAACAACATTTTGCATGCATATGTCCATAATAAAGTAAATCGTTTTTAAAGCTGAGGTTAAGTGCGCAAACAAGCATTGATTTCTTGTCAGTAAGTTGACCGTTACGGGACGCTTACAGAAGAGCGGCTTTATGAGGTTTCCGCCTCAGTAGTATCGTGTGCTAGAGGCGCGTGGAGCTTGTACCAGTAGCAAATCGTACCTAAGTTCTTCGAGCATAGTAAGGCGTACCTATAGTAAAAAGTAACACTAGACATGTTATAGTAATGTAGACGTCATTGGATAAGGTTGGATTATGTCGTTTTGCTAAAAAAACGGAGCCAGGGAGCTTCCAAAGTTTACAGCGAACATACTCTTAGCCGAGTCGACGATAGGCGCCCCTTACATGAAATATAAGATTAGACGAGAGGACGATGCAGTTGGTCCGTAGGGTCATATGCTGACACGTGAGCGACTGCTTTGCGGAAGCACTTGCTATAGAAGAAAGCGATGGTAGTACAACATGTAAGCTTTCTACTTGTATCAAGCACTGTTACACTAAATCGCGTTAGCTTCTAAAAAAAATAAAAAGGCCGCAATGTAGAGACAACTATAGAGTGCAAAAGAAGTCCAGTATTTTGTTTTGCTTAACGTGTCGGATCCATCTTTCTCGAAAAATACGTGTATGCAGTGTGTTATTAACCCTCTACACGAACAAAAGCAAAACGTGCCTGCTGCCCGATAAGATAATCTGGTCGTACATTAATGTTTGTTACTAATTGTTTCCTACGCGAAGTGCAATGTTACTTGTGGCTGTAGGGACAAAGGCGCGCACTAGAGCCGATTGACTGAACGCTATAACTAATCTATTTATACACCTAAACAAGTGAAATATTGCTCGCCATTCCATCTCCGCTGAACGGCATGTCATATGCACACTATATCATCGGCAGATAAATCGATATTTAGGAGAAAAGTACCACATGTTTTCGAGTTCATTTCACCTCTAAGGAAAACCCTCTAACCAGTCAGCGGTCCTTGCGTCAGGCTGCTTAGACAAGCCGTTACCTCTGGCTATAAGCACTCCATCTACCCATCATCGGCAGCTGCGTTTTATTTTTCAGTCATGAATACATCTTATGGTTTGAGAACCTGGCCGCAGTTGAATGCTGCGGTTGGTGTTTTCGAAGCACAGACAGCTCTTTCAGTACAGTGGCAGAATCGCAGAATTCATGAAGACCACCGTTCTTCCCAAAGAAGGTTTCGAGCAATTAGTCCTAGCGGCCCTCGCGGAGGCTAGATTTACGCCAAGCTGCGCTCGCCGGAAGATAGAACAAAACAAGAAATATACTCGTCTCCCTCCGTCTGTTGAGTACTTTCTCGAAACGTTGTACCACATGCATCAGTCACCGATCGGCCACGGCACGAATAAATTGCTATCTTTGATGGAATGAGGCGCACCACACGCAAATGAGCTAGATATGGTCATGTGGAGGTTTTTATAGCCCTTTGGATTTATTCTATAATGTTTTATAGTGGCAGGAATTGATGATTGTAGCGTGTTTGTACTATGTTTTGGCGCCATATGCAAACGATCTGCCGACTATATGAATAACCGTGATAACATAATTTTACATGCATATGTTCATAAAAAGTAAGTCGTTTTTGCACAACTGAATAAAAGTGCACATACAAGCATTGATTTACTATTAATATGAAACCAAACATTGTCCATTGCAGGACGCTTACAGAAGAGTGGCTTCATGGGGTCCCGAGAAGGACTCACCACGGCTTCCGCCTCAATACAATCGTCTGCTATGGGCTCGTGGCGATTGCACCAGTCGTAACAAGTGCCTAGATTCTGACCTTCTCACCCTATTAAGACGTAACTATAGTAAAAAGTAACACTAGGGATGTTATAGTATTGTAGACGTCTACATTTAGTCTTCGATTATGTTATTTCTGCTGAAAAAATACTCCAGGGAGCTTGCGAAGTTAACAGCGAACACAATCTTGGCCGGAACGGCGATAGGAGCTCCTGGAGAGGAGTATATAAGGTTGAGGAGAGGATGATGTAGTTGTCCCGTAGGGTCATATGCTGACACTTGAGCCACTGTCTGTCAAACCGGGGTGCCACAACTTCGTGATACAATGCACTGTGAATGAAGGCACTTGCTAAAAAAGCGGTGGTAGCGCAACATGTAGAATTTCTACCCGTGTTAAGCGCTGTAAATTGTGTTAGCTTCCAAAAAAAGTAAAAAGGCTGCGATGTGAAACAGCTATGGAATGCACTACAATTCCAATATTTTGGTTTTGCTCAAAGCTTCGTATCCAAACTATATTATCATCTTTCTCGACATATACCTGAAGTGCCGCGTGTTTCTGCATCTTACCCCGTACAGCCTGGAAAGAATGCCTGATGCCGGACAAAATAGTCTGGACCTACGTTCATATTTAACTTATTTTTTTCATGCGAGACATTTAAAGAGATTAAAACGCTTTATTCAAGGTAGATTTAGTGCCATTGTTGACTGTAGAAAAAAGCCGAAATCAAGGCCGATGACTGAATATATGCTCTTGTTAGACTACTTCTGCTGTACTCTTGTAGAACATTTGCAATACTGTGCGGTTTTCGCCGTATTCGAGATTTTTTTCTTAAAAGAAACCATTTTCCCGCCGGATCGTGACTGAAGATGAAAAATTGATCTTTTAATAATCCTATGCGTGAACAATTTAAGTAAAAGCCGGCACACCAGACTTATTGACTGCACGACTAAATTCTTTGGTAAATAATATTTGGTTTGTAACAAAAGATTAACATTTCCTCAGACAAGGAAACCATAGTTTATCCAAAAATTGGGAGGTATGTTTAGCTTGCAATGGACATTACTTTAAATTAAACAGTTGCTATGATTTTTGTGTAATAAAAACATGATTTTGCTGACAACATTTTGGCTTCATATTGGCACACCTAGTATACTTGTCTTCCTATTGTCTGTTGAGTACTTTCTCGAAACGGAGTGCCGCATGCTCAAAACGCCGGCCGGCCACGGTACGCATAAATTTCTATTTTTGATATAATAAGACGCGTCACACGCAGATATGCTAGAGATGGTCATATGGAGATTCTCATAGACATGTTGCTTTTTTCATTAATGTCATTACTTTTTTTCTTTTGACGTCATGTGCTAAGCGTATGTCCATGATTCCACTTATTTCTATATATAATCAATGATTATTTAAGTCAACATCTTGCTCTGTTCTCATACATTCATTAGTATCAACTGATATCCTTGACGTTGTTGGCTTTCTCTTCCCCCCTCCTCTTTGTATAGCTACTTTGTTGTGTCTCTACAAGATTTGAGCAGACAGGCGAGTCAGTGGACCTGAAGGAAGAATTGGGGAAGGAGGAAAGGGAATCGGCCTTAAAAATAAAGAAAGCTGTTCAGCGAACATGTTGCAATGTGCACTTTGGTGTTGGCTCCCGAGAAGGTGGTGGCGGAGAAGACGTCGTGTGAACGACGTGAGACGTCGTAGATTGCGGAGTGTAGCCGCTTGAACGGCGGTTGGTTGGTGTCGAAGTTTTCCGTTGTTGAAAGCCATTCAGTTGTACTCTGTGGGATTCTCTACTACGTAGGCAGAAGGCAGCATTTGTTTGCTTAAAATAATAAAGAATGTCGTTTTTGCAACGCTGACTTAAAGTGCACAGACAACATTGATGTATTATCAATATGGAATCAAACGTTGGTCATTACAGGACGCTTACAGAAAAGCGGCTCCATGACGCCCTGAGAACAACTCATCATTCCGCTTCAATAGAATCGTCTGCTAGAGGCGCATGGCACTTGTAGTCCCGAGGACGGGCTATGTTAAGTTGTTTAGGGTTTCCCCAACAGTGCTTGTGGCAGCATGGCCGCTACCGTCTGTTGTCAGTGAGCATCGCTCAAGAAAACTTCGATTAACATTGGGAATCGAACCGGCGACACCCTGGTAGGTTGACAACCATGATTAGCGCACCGCAGTCCCCTGCCTAGGCCACGCCGCCACATGCTTAGACACCAAGCCATGCCACACGCAAAGGATCTTGAGATGGTCATGTGTAGGCCATCGTAGCCATTTTGGCATTTTTCACACGCATACACATCGCGTGTTTAGAATCGCCGTCGTCGTCATGTACGCGCATGGCATTATGGTGGCGCACCGGGACCGCGGTGCCATTCGTCGAATTGTCGGTGACGTACAAATTTACCTTCACCGTAAGTGCCTGCAAACTAATGCGCGGAAGACAGAAGTCATTCAGTTTTGACGTGGGGGTCGATTGGCTGCAGCAGATGTAATACCCTGCTGCGGCCAGCCGCTGGAGTTCTTCAACTCCTTTCCGTATTTGGGTCTGAGGACTACACGAAACGCGAGCGACCTTTACCCAGCACATCGGTCGAGATGTATCGGGCGGCTATTACCTCTATCATGCAAAGGTGAGAGACCGTCAAAGACTGTCGCTGCGAGCGGCAGTGCGTCCTTTTGAGCTTAAGATTGTGCCAAAGTTGAGCTACCACCTTCGCAGGGATTGGGCGCCATCTTTCAACAGCAAATTTCGCGCATCCAGAGCTTCACAATATATATGAAGCGTGTTCTTTGTTTTCCGCGGATGACAGGAAATCGCTTCGTGCACTTACTAACAGATTGCGGGTCGGCAGTGGAAACAACCAGAGTCAGGTTTAGGTCATCTATTGCAGGACCATTCCAGCAATTTTTGTTGGAATGGCAGTGAAAGTAAACGATACCTCAGCAGAGGTAGCGCAGTTAGATGTGTACCTCACGGGGAAGCTTTGGGATAGAATGACATACACTGTCGACACGTTTATACAAGGCACATTGTGCGTGGCTACTATCACTTGGTATGGTCGATCCAAATAACTCATTAAGTTGGAGGTCAATGTCGTTGCCGATTCTACCACGCAGCGAGCTGTCTTTGCACCCTTTTGTCCGGTGGGACGGTCGTAAAATTGTATATAATGACGATTATATTATAATTATGTGCCATCTTGAAAGGTAACGTTATTGTGAAATAAACATAATATATGTAAAATAATCAACAACTGTGATTTTGGAATCCAGAACGAACCACGCGGAAGACCCCTACGAGTTTTCTAAGATCACGAATTGACAGTCTTGTTGAACGAGGATGCCAGCCAAACTCAACAACAGCTCGAGGATCAACTCAACACCTGCCAACAAAGCATTTTCGTACGCCTGAAAGCCATGGAATTGATTCTCAAGTCGGGTAAACGAATTTCTCATGAGTTGACCGAACAAACGCAAGAGAACAGAAAGTCTACGTATGAGATTTGCTCTCTAGACATAAAGACAAACTTTTCTCCACCGGATTGTGACCGAAAATAAAAAGTGGATCTACTTGAATAATATTAGGCTTACAAAATTGGGCAAAACCCAGCATTTCTGGATCAATTGACCGCACGGCCAAATCCTTTGGGAAATAACAACAAGTTTGCCACAAACGATAAAAGTTTCCTTAGGCGAGTAGTCCAGAGTTTCCCCAAATGATGAGAGGCATGTATAGCTAGCGATAGACAACTCTTTAAATAAAACAGTCGCTTTGAGTTTTGTGTAATAGAAACATGTTTCATATTGGTACACCTAGTATTCTTGTCTTCCTTTTGTCTTTTGAGTACTTTCTCGAAACGGAGTGCCGCATGGTCCAGCCGCGGCACGCATAAATTGTAATTTTTTATATAATGAGGCGCGTCACACGCAGATATGCTAGAAGGTGATCATGTGAAGGTCACACACTCACAGACATGTTGATTTTTTCTTTAATATCATTACTTTTTTTTCTTTTGACGTCATGTGCTAACTATCTGCCGACTTGTAAATAACCTCTCGACTTGTAATCTCTGCATGCATATATCAATAACAAGTAAGTCGTTTTTACAAAGCTGAACAAAAGTGCACAAACAAGCATTGATTTATTATCAATATGAAACCGCAACATCAACCATTGCAGGACGCTTACAGAAGAGCGGCTTCATGAGGTCCCGAGATGGACCCACCGCGGCTTCCGCCTTAATAGAATCGTCTGCTAGAGGCTCGTGGCGTTTGCACTAGTCGTAAAAAGTACCTAAATTCGAACTTTGCGAACATACTCTTGGCCGAACCGGCGACAGGAGCTCCTGGAGAGGAGTATATAAGCTCAAGGAGAGGAGGATGTGGTTGTCCCGTAGGGCCATATGCTGACACGTGAGCCACTGTCTGTCAAACCGGCGTGCCACAAATTCTTGGTGCAAGACACTGTGAGTGAAGTCACTTGCTAAAAAAGCGGTGGTAGCGAAACATGTAGTATTTATTTCGATGTCAAGCGCTGTAAATCGTGCCAGCTTAAAATAAAAAGGCTGCAATGAGAAGCAGCTATCGGAATGCAATAGGGTTCCAATATTTTGGAACTATGTTTTGGTTTTGCTCAAAGCTTCGTATCCAAACTAAGTCACCATCTTTTGTGAAGTACCGTGTGTTCCAGTGTTTTACTCCTTACAGCGTGTACGGAATGCCCGATGCCGGGAAAAATAACTTGGACCTACGCTCATGTTTAACACATTTTCTTGTAGCATAATAGCTTTACTAACCGATGGTTAGTTTACAATATTGCGCGTACAGAGGAAGCACACATTCACATATACATATATTCATCACGGTTCTAAAAATCGAATCAACAGAACTGCTCTATCGCATTGTTTAAGGTGATATAAGTCACACTGTCTCCCGCAGAGTTTGCACAAGTATAGCGAGAACATTTCATGGAACTTCTCTCGAATACAGATTTTCACGTGGAAGCCATGCACAGCAAATCGTGCAATTAAGTGTCTATTCTCATAGTTGCAGCGCTTTCACGAACTACACGTCGTTGCCTGGGTTTCAGAAAAGAGCGGGTCAATGTCTGCCATTTTATTCTCCCATTCAGACATGTACTCGTTGAAAGCTGCCGTTTTTGATAACACGAGTATTTTTTGTAAATTCTCAACAAATAGCGGAGTCGACGCCAGTGAATAGACTAATCTGTTGAGACTGGTGCAGCGGACTCTTAGCGCCTTCTTTTAACACATTTTCTTTCATGCGAGACGTTCTGTGTCATTGTTGACTGTAGAAACACAAGCGTAATTGAGGCCCGATGACTAACTGTATGTGCGGTGTTTGCAATATTCGTGAATTTTTTGGTATTGTCATTACAGCTACTCGCACACACCATACTAGCACTATCATTATTAAAGATCGATATTTAGGAGAAATTGCATATATTTTAGAGTTTTCTAAGGAAAAGCCTCTGACTAGTCGGCGCACCTTGCGCTGTCATGCTTAAAGAGGTTGTTTTCAATTCGAGACAATCCTTTGTCCCCACGGGCGTGAAACCGCCTTGCGTTATATCCTTAATGCACCAACGGCTGGCTATGCTAAGATATCTAGGGTTTTCCCAGCAGTCCTTGTGGCAGCCTGGCCGCTACCGTCTGTTCTCAGTGAGCATCGCTCAAGGAAAATTCGATCAACACCGGGGGTCGAACCGGCGACAGCCCGGTAATTGACAACCATAATTAGCGCGCTACTCTTCTGCCTAAATCACGGAGCCACATGCATAGACACCAAGACATGCCACACGCGAGGGGAGAGATCTAGAGATGGTCATGTGCAGATCCTTGTAGACATTTTGGCATTTCCCACGCGCTCCGGCTATAGAACACTCCATCTCCCCATCATCGGCAGCTGCGTTTTATTTGCCAGGTATGAGTAGATCTTATGATTTGAGAACCAGGCCGCAGTTGAATGCTGCGGTTGGTGTCTTCGAAGCACAGACAGCTTTTTCAGTACAGTGGCAAAATGGCAGAATCCATGGAGACCACGATTCTTCCCAAAACAGGTTTTGAGCGGTTAGTCCTGGCGGCCCTCGCAGAGACTAGAATTACGCCAAGCTGCGCTTTCCGGAAGGTATAACGAGGAAGACATACACCCTCCGTCTGTTGAGTACTTTTTCGAAACGGAGTACCACATGCATCAGTCACCAATCGGCCACGGCACGAATAAATTGCTATCTTTGATGGAATGAGGCGCACCACACGCAAATGAGTTAGATATGATCGTGTGGAGGTTCTCATAGCCTTTTGGATTTATTCTTTAATGTTTTATAGTAACGGAAAATTATGATTGTAGCGTGTTTGTATTACGTTTTGGCGCCATAAGCTAATGATATGCTGACTATATAAATAGCCGTGATAACATAAGTTTGCATGCATATGTTCATAATAAAGTGAGTCGTTTTTGCAAGGCTGAATAAAAGTGCACACACAAGCATTGATTTATTATAAATATGGAACCAAACATTGACCATTTCAAGACGCTTACAAAAGAGTGGCTTCATGAAGATCTGAGGGCAACTCGCCATGGCTTTCGCCTCAATTAAGTCGTCTGCTACAGCCGCGTGAAGCTTGCACCAGTTGCAAGAAGTGCCTAGATTCTGACGTTGTCAGCCTATTGAGACGTACCTATAGTAAAACGTAACACTAGGCATGTTATAGTAATGTAAACGTCCATATTTAGTCTTTGATTATGTTATTTCTGCTTGAAAACTTATCCAGAGAGCTTGCGAAGTTAACAGCGAACATACTCTTGGCCGGACCGGCGACAGGAGCTTTTGGAGAGGAGTATATAAGATTAGAGGAGAGCACGGTGTAGTTGTCCCGTAGGGCCACATGCTTACACGTGAGCCACTGTCTGTCAAATTGGGGTGCCACAAATTCGTGATACAATGCACTGTGAATGAAGGCACTTGCTAAAAAAGCGGTGGTAGCGCAATAGGTAAAATTTCTTCCTGTGTTAAGCGCTGTAAATCGTGTTGGCTTCTAAAAAAGAAAAAGGCTGCGATGTGAAGCAGCTATGGAATGCGACACTATTCCAACATTTTGGTTTTACTCAACGCTTCGTATTCAAACTATATTATCATCTTTCTCGACAAATGCGTGAGTGCCGTGTGTTCTTGTGCCTGCGTCAGGTATCGGGCGGCTATTGCTTCTATTCACACAAAGGTGAGAGACCGTCCAAGACTGTTCTTTTGAGCTTAAGATTGTGCCAATGTTAGCTGCCAGACGCATCAGTGGTCTTTGCACTTTTTCGCCCGGTGGGTCCAAATTGTATATAATGAGGAATATATCATAATTATTATTATTATTTATATACTATATATTCTAACTATGTACCATGTTAGGATGCAAAGTTGTTGCGAATCAAATACGATGTATGTAAGAAGTTCAAAAACAGTGAACTAGAAATCAAGAACGAACGCAGTCCGGCAATACATACACAAAGCGGCTTCTCCCTCCGATTGCAAGGCAACGTACTCGATTCCTGTATAGTGTAAAGCACTTCTCAAGCAAACTAAAATTCGTTTGGGTCGAACATACCCAAACGAATTTTAGTTTTCACTTTTTCGCCCGGTGGGACGGTTCGCTGAAGTGTTTAAATTGTATAAAATGAATGAATTGTATTGAAATCGTTTGAGATAGTTGTTGCTACACTCTGTCTAAACTATACGCCAATTTTGGCAGAGCCTTTAGCATAGACAAGCGCACTGCCGTACCGACAGACAATCGCCTTACATCTTTGACCCCTCCTTAGAGAGCTGCTAGTGCCGAGTTAACACTGTACTCGACGTTCCCTTGTAATGAATCCAGGGACCCAATTATGGGCTTGAATAGGCCTCCCACAGCAACGAATAACGTCGTTTGCAACTAAAAGTCCTCTACGACGAAACTTAGTCGCCTTGGTTTTATGTGAGTTTATCTCCAGCCCTTGTTTCATGACTCTCGCCTCTACCATGGCGGTAATGCGCGAGATGGCACCAATGTTACGGTGCGCAGCAGCGATGTCATCAGCATACATAACCACTATGGCATGTTGAAACCCTTGGCGCACGTATTGCACAAATTCGATCAGAAGCAGCGAAAACGATATGCAGCTTAGTGGGTTCCCTCTGAAGAGTTCCAACATTCTGCGTTAGCTCAAGCACACCGCTTCCTTCTCTCCACCAACAGCATGTCATCGTCGAAAAAATTGGAAATATATATTAACAACCCAGCATGGCGTTCGAAGTCAATTAGGGAGTTTGCGATAATCATGAATTTCACTAAATATTCTGAGCACTGAGCATACTGGCTTGTGCGCAGACACCGCCCTATCTACCTACGTGCTCGCGACACAGTATATTGTAGGCCTGATTTTACAGCATCATTTGTGAATTGTTTTTCAACGATCTTGCAGTTAGTGATATGCGCGTGAATTACTTCGACATACGTTATTTAACTAATTATCTGCCGGTCGTCATATGTACAATCCATGTTACAATCCATGTGATCCATCACAATGGGGCCTCCAGCGCATAGTCATTACAGAACATTTTTGATAGTTAATGTGCGACACCTTTCTAGCAAACGAGGTATATGTGCCAAATTGTAATCTTACCCTTTAGAAATCCCAGCGATTGCGTATATGCGTAAAGTATCATGTGATACGTAAAGCCCACATTAGTCAAACCCCAACTCGGGTGCTCTGCTAGTCCATGTCACGGGTGTATAAACAATAAAATAGATTGCTTAAACAGGCATATTGAAAACGCTTGAAAGAAAGTCAAGAGTACTCGATATCACGGAAAACCAAAATAATGTCCTATCAAACACCTGTCTGCTAAACTTTGACCTAGTCAGGAAGACATTAGCTCAAAAATGATTTCAGCGATGCCTCTCACAAAGGTATTATTAAATGCGAGTCCGTCGGTTTGGTGCTGGCGAAGACACAGATGCCTTAAAATGGTGTGGGCCACTACTGTCCAGAGTGCTAACCATTACATGACTACTACAAGAGAGATTTTCCCCATTTCCCTGTAACCCTATAATTGGATAATAATTATATAGAGAGAGAAAAATGTTCTTACACTCCCGCCGCGGCACTGAAGGTACGTATTTTCCTGTATTTGCGTGGTTAATTTTTGTAGTATCTTTAAGCGCAGAATTCCTCTTTTTGCAAAAAAACAGTTTGGTTTCTCATCCAGGTTAATATCTTTACTATGGAACCCAGCAAGCCATTGTCGGCTGGGTCGTCCCTGAAAATGGTGGAGATGTTTCTACAAGCTACAGCAGCATCGGCATCGTTTTGAAACTCGGACAGCACGCTTAGAACAATAAGTCGTCTGACACAGTGGTCTTTTCTGATAATATTCTAGAAAAAAATATAGCTCAAATTAAAATGCACATTAGAAGATTAGGTGTAAATGAAAATGTCCGAAACGACATAGTGAGTAAAATTAAAGTCTTTATTCAAGAGTAATCACCAGAGGCCAGACTACAACTATCCCACTGTTTCACGAGCTGGAGGGTTTCCTGTTTCCAGAATTATTGCGACAAAGGCCAGTTTTCCGCCTTGTTTTTTAGTTCCTCGACCGAGTTGGAATTCTTTTTTTTTTGAGGGGTTGGTGACGAAACATGCTTGCTATGTACGCTGTTTAAGTCTGTCCCTGGTTCGACGCAATAACATCAACTCTCGTAACCAGCGTCGAACCGCTTCAAAAGTGGGGCTTTCATGATTCCGAAACAATTGTTGCAGTTCTATTCCCGTACGCAGTTTCTGATTTGTCAAGCAAGTGTGTGATTTGTGATCCCCTGATTTGTCAAGCAAGCACATAGAGTTGTTCGTATATGGCCACCATTTGGCGATGAATGAACGACCGGTTGAACACCTTCCGCAATCAAAAATCGGATAACACCTCGCTGCTTCTCAGTCATCGACCTTTGCAATGGGCCGCCGCTAGAAACTCACACGCACAGCCGCTTCAATTACACGGGACACACAACTGCCTTCACAAGCACGCCGGACACTCCATTTGCGTTTCTAGATCTCTCATTTTGTTACCACAAAGAGGCATATTTATATATATGTGTGTAACGGCCTCACTGGGTTGCTAGGAGGCAAACACGAATATTGACCAAAACCACGGCTGTAGTTTTTATTCTTGTCCGACTCTACTACGCCGGTACAGCTCCGCCTCTCCGGCCTGTCTCACTTCACAACGATCCTTCCTCGACCGCGTCTCAACACCGTCTCTCTACACTGCGATCCTTCCTTGACCGCGTCTCAACACCGTCTCTACTCACTGCAGTGTCGTCAGTTCTCCTACCGGCAACAACTTAGGTCACAGCAGCAACGGCACGTTGGTGCTATTGCCGCAGCGTCTCCCCTCTCCGCTAAGGTTTGTTGATTCTACGTGCACCGATACTAGAAGACGTCGCTAAGCTATGCCACTCTCTAACTACATGCCTGCTTAACCTGCCTAATAACAATGACATTCTACAGCTTTTCTATCTTTTTCTAGCACTTGAAGGCGAATTTATTATACAAAATAAGTAGACATGTTATACTAATATGTAAACCTTATCCTGCCGTGTGATTTTGCTCTTCCTGTTGAACATTGGGTCCAGCAAACTCGCAAAGTTGGCAGCAAACATTAGCCTCAGCCGAACCGGCGACTGGAGCCAATATAATGAGGTATATAATCTCTGAAGAGAAGACACTGTGGTTGTCCCACGGTGGTAGGGGGCATATACTGACACGTGACTGATGCGAACCAGGTTTGGCGTGCGTGCAACCTGGGAAACGCTTCCGGCGCCAATCGCTGTAAATCACGTGATCGTAAAAAAATAAAAAGGCTGTGGTGATAAACAGCTATGGACTATCAAAAAGTCCAACATTTTATCGTACATCCAAATGCACTGCGTTCATGGCTCTCTGCCCCCCTACAATGTGCAACACATGTCAGCTGTCAGACAAGACACACTGGACTTATATTTATCATTTCTGTGGATAGTGTGGTATTGGACGCTATCATATACTTATATGTGCACCAATTTGCGGCACGTCCTTATCATCCAAAGTTAGATACATATTGTGAGACCGAAGTGTCACATCGTGACACCTTGTGAAACATGGATCAACTGTCTACTAATTTGATGGTGAAATAAATACTGAATTGAATATATTCATGTTTATCACCAGTACTAAAAGCTTCAACCTCCCTATTTATATACTTGAAGATTACCCGCGATACTGTACGACCCTTGCAGTGCCCCCGTCTACTAAACGAATGTTTGTCATATTCGCATTGTATCAGAGGCAGTTCAATCGATACTTGAAAAAACAAAAACCACAGGCTTTCGAACTCAATCATAATTATTTCACTCAAATAGAGTATGTACAAAATAGTTCATGCTATTATTAAACATAAATACTTGTTGTTTTGCCGTTCCACCGAGAGAAGAAGTGTAAAGATCTTCGTTGCAGTGCCGGACAATCAACCGCGTGGTACTTAGCGCATTGCTGCGAGCAGAACCGACAAATACACTGAGTAATATAGTCTTCATGAAACTCCCTACGGGAGCATACGAGGTGATGGAACCCGTGTACGATGTACCTGGTATATACATGCCTGTCATCGCAGGCCACCCCGGCCCACAACCAAGGAGACTTAAAGACGTCGAGCGTTCTTACCTCCGTCGCTGCTTCTGTGAATTTGCGTCGCCACTCTCCCAAGAAATGGTTAAGTGGCTCCGTCAATGGCATACGCAGCCTAAGCCGAAGCATCTCCACCATCGGCGCGCAGTCCGACAATACATACACGAAGCGGCTTCTCGCCTTGATTGAAAGGCAGAGTACTCGCTTCATGTTTAGTGTGAAGCACTTTTCAAGCAAATAAAAATGAGCTTAAGATAGGTGTTGCCAAACTCTATCTAAACTATACGCCAACTTTGGCAGAGTTTTTAACATAAACAAACGCACTGCCGTACCGACGGACAGTCGCCGTACATCTCCGACCCCTCCGTAGAGAGCTGCCAGTGCCGAGTTAACACTGTTCTCGATGTGTGTAGTAAACGATGTTCCCCTGTAGTGAATCCAGAGACCCAAGTATGGGAAAGAGTTTACAAACTCCAATGGCCTCCCGCAGCAACGAATAACGTCGTTTGCAGCTAAACGCCCACCGCGACGAAACTTAATCGCCTTGGTTTTGCGTGAGTTTATTTCTAGCCCTTTTTTCATGAGATACGCCTCTACCATAGCGGTAATGCGCGAGATGGCACTAATGTTACGATAAGCAACAACAACGTCATCAGCATACATCACTACCACGGCATGCTGAAACTCTTGACGCACGTATTGAACAAGGTCGGCCAGAAGCAGCGTCAACGAGATGCAGCTTAGTGGGTCCCCCTGAGGAGTCCCAACATTCTGCGTTACCTCACGCATGCCGCTCCTTCCCTCGACCAACAGTGTATCATCGTCGAAAAAACTAGAAATTACTCGCAGAAGAGCTCCACCTATGCTAATCTGTCTAAAACAATCGATCATAAGATCGCGCGGAGCCTTGTCAAAGGCTTTGACGCAGTCAATGAAGACTGCATACAGGTGGCCTCCTGGACGAGACACCACCCACTCTACTTCGGATTGCAAAACGTGGATGGCGTCGCGGGTCCCCATGCCTTTTCTAAATCCGAACTGCTCGGGAGGCAGAGCATGGTTTGCTACATTTGCAATCCTTTCAATAATCAGCTTACAGAATATTGTCTTGAGCGTTCGCTCAGACGCCACTCCCCGGTACAGATTTGGGTCACTTCTATCGTTGCCGTGTTTACCCTTGAATAACAGAGAAAGCCTAGCAATGTGCCAAACTCTGGGCATTCGCCCTTCCTCTATAATTCTATTAAAGAAATCACAGAGGATCCCCTTCAAGGGCGGCTCCGATTGCACCCAATGTTCGTAGTAGACCCGATCTGGCCCACTACTTTTTCATCTGGGAAGGGATCGGATAACTCGGCATACTTCTTCTTCCTCAAAGGGAAGAGTCACTGTGTGCTGCTCAAGTGTAAGTGGATACTCAACCTCTGCGGCCGAGTTTTTTACGTGAGGGTTGAACAGCAGATTTGTCAAGTGACGCTCTACCTGCTCGTCACTCAGTGAGTGCCGTATCCCCTTACGAGAGCGGTTTATGTAGGCATGAGGCTCCCTTTCTGCTCGTTCAAGCAGACGGGCTTCCTCTTACCTCGCATGTTCGACCCTATAGTCACGGCATAGCCTTATGTAGGACTTCTATGAGACGCGTAGTCCTGTCTTCGCCTTGCTTGGAGCTGTGGATCTAGCTGGATGGAGCTGTGGAGTAGTTCTTTATGTCGGAGGTAACAGTCCGTGTGAACCACGGCCGGGATCTCCGCGGCTTGAACTTTTTCCACTTAACTGCACTCTGCATTACTCCTTCGAGAGTCCGACAGCAGACATCTACATCACTTCCGGCCAATACACTCTCAATACCGACTGGAAGCGCGGCTAAATCGAGTTGACGGGTCGGCTTCATCTGTGAACGTTTCTGCTGTTCCTGCCCCAGAGCAGGCACGCGTACTACAGCTCGTACAGGTAGATGCTTTCTTGAAGCAAGCTCCAAAACTTCAAAGCTCTGAAACTCAGTACGATCAAGCTTCTGAAACAATAAGTCTATGGTACTCTTGCCGCTATGGCAGACGTAGGTGAAGTCATTTCGTGCATTAGCACACACAAAACCCACATCATCCAGAAGCTGCAGGAGAACTTCCCCTTTGTCGTCATTGGCTCCCTCATCTATTCTGCAATTAAAGTCACCTCCAAGAGTCCCGCGCCCTAAGGTCACCCCCCAAGAGTCCCGCGAATACGACGTCTGTAACTTCTGCAGAATTAAATGTCGGAGGGAGATAAAACACGACAATGTTAACCCTTCCGGATGAAAGTGTCATATAGTATTCATCTTTTCTTATACATCGCAAAGGGCACAAATAGTTACGTAGATAGACAGAAGAAACCCTTGCATCTCATCGAAATGCAGTTGTTCCCGCTGGAACGTCTCTACCAAGAGGGGCGATGTCTATTTCTCGAAACAAATCATCTAGCATTAGATCCATTGCCCCTTTAAGACCTTCACAGTTATACAATAGTATTCGTCGAGGTATGGTTGCCTCCGAACACACCTCTGTACCACTATCTAGTCATTTTGAGGGGTGAGGACCGTTTTTAGCCACAAAGCTTTGCATGACCATTTTCTCGAATGGAGCGGCGCCGTTTCAGCGACGGAAATACGCACCCTTCATCCAGAAGTCCTCCTTGGAGCATCGCACGAAGTCCTTACTCTCAGGTACAACGCAAAATACAGCCCATTTTCCTTTTGTATGCAATTGCATCAACTTTAACATCTTTGTCGGCCAGCCAGCCTCGCAGGTCCATTGCCGACGTATCTGCAACTAGTCCTTCTACTCGAAGAGCTTTGAAAATAGGTTTGTTGATTTTTGCAAATACTTTACATACTTTCAAATCACTATTCTCTTCAGCTGCACATCCCGCCCGGAGACGGTTGGCCGTTCTCCGTTTATATGTAACGGGAAGGAACCTTTTCTCCTTACTCTGCCTCTGCGGTACGTTGTTTTCATCCTTCTCCGCAAGTCTCACCTCAATCGCGCCGCTTTCAGCTGGAGCTGTTGTGCCGCTCGATCTCTCCTTCGCCTTCTTCCTCTTGGGACGGCTTTGCACCACCACCATCTCCGCTACTGCTTTTGATGTTGTTGTTGCTTCTCTCCGCCGAATTGGCTTTGTCGTCTGTCTCCTTGTGCATCTCCAGTGCGACGTCATCAGCTCGGCCAGCTGGACAAGCTATTGATATAGCTGTCAGTGAAGCTGCGCCGGCCGCACCATATACTGAGACGTGGGGGAGACATATCTCCATATCTTCAGTATCGCCACCGTTGGCGCCGTCTAGCGGTGTCCTGGGGAGTTTCCTTGGTGCAGTAAAATTCGCGGGATATTTCGAAACTTTCGAAACGTTCGAATCTAGCACCCTGCCACTATCGTTTGCGCTTGTTTGGCGCAATTTCCGGGTTTTGTGAGTGTGGTGTCGCGTTTGTTCTTCTTGCCTTTATTGCTGGTAGTCCCGATGTTAGTCCGAGCGTTCACCTGCTCCATGGCGTCGAAGAGCTTCAGCCTGGTGTCGAAGAGTAGCCGTGCCAGCTGCAGCAGCAGTGCTTCTGGCGTTACCACTGTGCCTGGACCCCGAGCCTAACAATCCGTGCACTTTCACGTGAATAGCCTCTTCAGAGGTTCCTCGTTCTTCACAGTCCTTGTGTATGGCCACCAAATGACAACCAGAACACAAATTCCAGGCGGAATCGGCTGAAAAACCGGAGCCGCAAACGAAGCAGCCTATGCTGGGCGCCGCCATCTTGCCAACATGAACAGGCTCTCGGACTCACTACCAATGAAAAAAAAAACCCTAACTAGTCAGCGCGTCTTGCGCCAGGTTGCTTAGGCAAGCCACGTCACATGCAAAGGAGTTGAGACATGTCATGTGCAGATTCTCATAGACATTCGGATTCTCCCCTGATGTTCCATAGCGGCGAGAAGATATGAATGCGGCGGGATTGAACCCATCTTTTGACGACATATGCTATAAATAACAACATTTTGCATGCATATGTCCATAATAAAGTAAATCGCTTTTAAAGCTGAGGTTAAGTGCGCAAACCAGCATTGATTTCTTGTCAGTAAGTTGACCGTTACGGGACTCTTACAGAAGAGCGGCTTCATGAGGTTTCCGCCTCAGTAGTATCGTGGCTAGAGGCGCGTCGGAGCTTTTTACCAGTAGCAAATCGTACCAAAGTTCTTCGAGCATAGTAAGGCGTACCTATAGTAAAAAGTAACACTAGACATGTTATAGTAATGTAGACGTCATTGGATAAGGGTTGGATTATGTCATTTTGCTAAAAAAAACTGAGCCAGGGAGCTTCCAAAGTTTACAGCGAACATACTTTTAGCCGAGTCGACGATAGGAGCCCCTTACATGAAATATAAGATTACACGAGAGGACGATGCAGTTGGTCCGTAGGGTCATATGCTCACACGTGAGCGACTGCTTTGCGGAAGCACTTGCTATAGAAGAAAGCGATGGTAGTACAACATGTAAGCTTTCTACCTGTATCAAGCGCTGTTACACTAAATCGCGTTAGCTCCTAAAAAAATGAAAAGCCGCAATGTAGAGACAACTATGGAGTACAAAAGAAGTCCAGTATTTTGTTTTGCTCAACGTGTCGGATCCATCTTTCTCGAAAATACGTGTATGTAGTGTGTTATTGGCCTTTACCCGTACAAAAGCAAAACGTG
>QVRM01000187.1:0-27810 GCA_003439945.1 Dermanyssus gallinae | reverse complement strand
GACGGATTCACTTTATTTAGGGATCGTTCTGCATAATTCACGGCCATCGATGAAGGTGGCCTTGAATGCAGGGTGGACTTCGACATTTTAACGCAAGCGTAACTTCCTTGCATTTGTAGAAGGTTGAATTCTAAAATACTACTTGAATCCTATAGCCAATCCAGTAAGCAGTTGTATTCGTTGCAATGCATATGAAAAAAGGGTGGTGGGCAATTATCGTAATGTGCGTATTCTCATGCAACTCAATCTGACGTTACTAACTATTACACGGCCAGTATATTTCATTGTGCATATAGCGCGAATAGTAGACGTGGCAGAGAAAAGCAACACAAGTATGCCGTGGCGGGCGGTATTATTAGCACTGTTCGATATGAAGGCTGCGCTGACCACTTTTTTTTGTTGCCAAATAGACCATTTATAGCTTTCTGTCTATTTCTCTCTCTTTTATTTCTCACACTTCGACTCTTAGCTTTAGTCAAAGCAAAACTTGTGTCTTACGGCATCGTGGCCAGTTCCCGAGTAGATCCCAGGATGCCTTTTTCCTTTTAGGTTCAGGTGTATTCTTAGGACGCGCACACTCACGCACACACGCATACAGCATACGCAAAACAGGCTTTCGAAGAGCATCATCACCACAATTGGGTGCCACAAATCGCTAAATAAGGATTCGTTGAGAAGGCGCCCGTGACTCGGTCACGCATTCAGCTGTGCATTCAGCCGGTTGGATGTCGTGTTGCTCAACTTGTAGCTGCGTATCATGCTGTATAGTAGTAGTAGTAGTAGTAGATATTGGTTGTAGCCCGAACCTCGTTGAAACCCGCGCCTTTCGATGGAAGCTGCCTGTAAAGTACTATATCGTTGGAAGACTCTGCGAACGGTGCATGGGTAAGCTGCAGAATGTGGACTATAGTCAAGCCCAGACAAAGCAACGCTAAATTGATTGTAGTCGCTTTTAATATAGCGTGATTCTTGGTTATATAGAATATGTCAAAAGTTAAATGTGGTGAGGGATCTCAAAAGTATATGTATGTGATTATATATATATATATATATATATAACAACCAGTAAACTGCATGATTCATACGTATTAAAATCATTCGTAACGCTTGAGAAATCCAGTCGTCTAATCGGCTATTTGTCGGGGATGGCTGCAAAACTGTGGAACACGGGAGATTAATTTACCTGGCATTTTTATTTTGCCACTAAAGCTGTTTAACTTTGTGTGGAGACTATTTTTACTTTTGCGACCAAAACCCTGCAAATAATCTCATTATCGCTCTAAGGAGCGCCTCTACAAGAGCCTGGCAAGCCAGAGGATTTCCCAGCCCTAGGTTCCAGGGGTTTCATATATCGTCAGTCTCTGCTGAGCTGCGCATACCGTTCAAAGGGTCAGCTTTATCAATGCGGTGTAGGTATTGCTGAAAAAAAAGCCACCGTGGCTCGTTAGTAGTTGTGCGAGTAGTAGGTAAGCCACACGTCCGGCGTGTGCACTATTTGTTCGATGAATGAGGATTCGAGTGAATGAAAAATGATTCGAGACCGAATTTCCGGAAACGCATTTAGGAAATCAGAAAGTACAGTATCCCGGTAACCCAGCTGAACGTCTGGGTTGCACAATGCGATATTTTCTCTTCTCCGAAAGTAAACACGTATTGTCGGTGTTCGAGACCTGAGTTACGAAACATCGAAACATAAGGCGTTTTGGTGTGCGCTTCGGACGCATGAATCAAGTGCTTCATTACATTAGTAGAACTTAATACAAATTACGACTGTGAATAAAATAAAAGCTGTACTCTATCATAGGAATTTGAAAACTTTTGGCAGGTCTCTACGTATCGGTCGAAGGGGTACTGTTTTTGATATAAGTAATATGTGCCAGTAAACATTGAGGAACTATAAACGTCGACAAATATCATGTACTGCGTATATTCCACATGATTTATCTCCACACTATATCGGGTAAAATGTACAATAGTACGGTCAATATCACTACAGCCTCGTATTGGCATTAAAATGAAAAAAATCGCTCAGTGCCAGCATTGTTAGCGAGGAAGCTGCATTGCACTTTACTGTCATGATATCTTACACATATACCATAACAATATGTACAAACACATGTGCCAGAAAACCGTGCAGAGAAAAACGGGCGAATGTATATATATGGTAGTTCAACAAGTTCCTTAAAATGAGCTTTTCAGAATTCGAATTTTGGCGCGCTTTCACCGCTATTGGAAACGGCAACTTTTCGAATGCTAGCAGTCAAAATATTATGGTGATTGGCCGTTGCTATTTCGTTTGATCGCTTTTCCCGTGCAACGTATCGGCGTGATTTTGAAAAATTGAGAAAAAGAGTTTCGAGTGGTTATCAAGCATTTTATTTCAAAGGTTGGAATGCGACCCAAGTGAAAACTGAGTTAGACGAGGTGTACGGTGACTCGCGTCATGTTTTGCCACTGTTTCCAAAAGGATTAATGATTTAAAAAGAAGTCGCAGGAGCACCGAGGATGAACTACGTTCAGGACGCCCAAAAACGGGCAACTGATGAGGAAAACGTGGAAAAAGTGCGGAAAATCTTGCCGCAGATAAGCGAGTGAACATGAGGGAGATAGCGGAGGCCTTGGGAATCAGTTTGGGTAGAGTGCATTTCATCCTGCACGAAAACTTGAAGATGAAAAGCTCAGAGCAAAATGGGTGCCGCATTTGCTCAACCAAGGCCAAAAAGACGCGCGTGTTTCCGTTCACAGCGAAATTTGGCCAAGATGTCGAAAAATCCGATTTTTGGCGCAGATTCGTGACCGTCGATGAAAGCTGGGTCCATCACTTCACTCCCGAGACCCAAGAGGCATCTCGTCAATGGTGTGCACCTGGTGAAGGACCTCCGAAGAGGGTGCGGACAACGGCATCGGCCGGAAAGATGATGGCTACGGTTTTTGGGACCAACGTGGAATAATTCTGGTCGACTACCTTGAGAGCGGTAAAGCGATCACGGGAGAATATTATGCAAGACTGTTGGACTGCCTGAAGCAAGAACTCATCGTGAAACGGCCCGCTTTGCAGAAGAAGGTTGTCCTGTTTCACCAGGACAATGCCTCCCGCACACAAGTCGCGGCAAGCAACGGCAAAACTGGCCCAACTGAGGTTCGAACTTATTGAACAACCTTCCTATTCTCAGACCTGGCCCCCTCTGATTATTTCCTTCTTCGGACATTTGAAGAATAGTCTCGGTGGAAAGCGTTTTCCAGCAATGAAGAGGTTAAGGCTGCTGTCAATGCCTATTTTCAGTCTAAAGGCGCGGAATTCTACTCAAGAGGTATAAATGCTCTGAAATCTCGGTGGGAAAAGTGTATTGAGCTTCTCGGGGAGTATATCGAATAAGAAAAAATTAAAACAAGATTTGGAAATTCTTGGTTTGCATTTTAGAAGAACTTGTTGACTACCTGTAATGATATATATATATATACATTGTGTGAGTTTGCATCCAGGTTACATACCAATGTGCGCAGCGGGTAGAAATAAAATTTAAGAAACATCGGGAACTGTTTAGAAAACATGGGCATAACTTGTCTCAAATATTTTGGAAGCGACACAGATGAAAGCATCTGTAGGAGTAATGTAAATTGCGTAAAAAGGGTTTTATTAAAATGGGGTCTAATATATAATAAAATATATTGATAACATGAAGCAGTGTGTATATATATATATATATACAATATATATTATATATATATATATATATATATATATATATACATATATACATTATATTATATATATATATATATCATATATATTTATATATATATATTATATATATATACATATATATATATATATATATATATTATATATATATATAGGCAGGCCCTATTGTAGGTTAGTTTACCCATATGGTCAGATTGTGCGGAGGATGATTTGCAAAATGTGTGTAAATCAGATATATACTAAATAATATTGATACACATTATACTAAGTAATTGTTATGATTTTATCATGTTGTTAGGTACTACATTAATATATTTAATTGTACATAGATTAAATTCAAATAATATAGCACAAACGTATATATTGCTCTGTAGCCCTGGCCTTATGTCTACTATTTGGCATTTTCTTTTATTTTTTTAATGTTTGGCTTTTTCAAACAGTTAACCTGTGCTGACCGTATCCTACGAATTACATGCTATCTATAATATATATATATATATTATATATATATATATATATATAGATATATAATGATATCCAAATATTGCTCGCCTATTTGGTGATTAATTACGATTGTCTTACACCAGTATGTATATTAACCCTTTATGTGAAATAAAAGTGATGTTATGTATTGCGTTATGTATTGCGTATAATAGGTATCACACCGCAAGCGCTACAGTCGAGAAAAGACACTTCTTTTGTCAAGCCAGGCAGTCACCATTCATTTGCTATGATACAGGGACCCCTGTCAAATCAACTAGGATAACTATAGGGTGCATTCTTGTAGTCAGTGATATCGTCAGACATACGTCGTGGTATCGCAGTGTGTCACTGTGAAAAGATTACATTTTATTGTGTTTTTCCTTTCCTTCTCTTCTCTCTCTCTCTCTCTATATATATATATATAATATATATATATATATATATATATATATATTGCAGAATCATTTGCAGATACGATCGAAGAGCGCACTTTTTTATGAGTTGCGTAAAGGCTTTGCTTACGTATCGTCTCACAAGAGCATCTATCGATCGGTCGACGCTGCGTCTCATGTAAAGCGAAGGTTTGCGACTTTTTTTTTCTCCAAGTCGTATTCGATAAGGCATTCGACAAGCAGCTTAAAATGCCCTAATATTGGTTCGAGGTTCGAGACACAGCGCGCACGCCTGCCCTGCCTGCTGTGAACAAGGAACAATCGTAAACAATTTATTGACGCGGGACGGGAAGTAGAGGCTCAATGTATGTACATGCGATGATGAGAGCATGCGGGGGGGGGGCTTGAAGGGATGGGGAGGAGTACAAGCGCAGCATCATCGAGGCGGCTATTGAGCATTGAGGCTTATGGCGATGGCCGTTGGACAAATAAAGTGTTCAAGCACAAGTCGAACGCTCGAGGGCGCAACTGAAAGCCCAAGTCACAACCGAGTAACAAGCTGCTGTGCAAACGGTGTCGGCGCACACGGCGTCGAAATTGATCGCAACGTGGAACGTCTTGATTTGCGGTAGACGCTGAGTTGTAGCGGTAGCAAAAGTATTAGTTGACGTCGACTTTGTTGTTATTGTTGTTGTTGTTGCTGTTGTTGTTGTTGTTGTTGTTGTTGTTGTCGTAGTTGTTGTGTTGTCCTTGTTGTTGTTGTTGTCCTTGTTGTTGTTGTTGCTGCTGTTGTCGTGTTGTTGTTGTTGTTGTTGCTGTTATCGTGTTGTTGTTGCTGCTGTTGTCGTTGTTGTTGTTGCTGTTGTTGTTGTCGTGTCGTCGTTGTGGCCGTTCGCAACAACTATCCGGAAGGGGAGGGGGATGGCAATCAAAGTGAACGGACGCGGCTTTGACCATCGTTCAGATCTGGCCCACCACCACCGGTCAGGGGCGGCGATGGGGCGTGAGAGGAGCACTTTTTGTTGCTCGTCGTCTTAGTTTTTTTTTGGAGAGCAAGAGAGATAGAAAGGAAGAAGAAAACGAAAATGAAGAAGACGATCCGATCCGGTGCAGACGCGACGAAAGACGGAGAAGGCGAGATGGTTCTTGCAATAGTATGTGTCACATCCGGATCCTGGGATGAGTTCAAGGAGTCGTTTCCGGCGCCGGAAGCTGAAGCCGCAAGCTCAAAAGTTGGCTTCGAAAAGCCCGAAGAAGGTCATCCCGCCTCATTGGTTAGCACAGGCGCGCCGCGTTTCTCTGCCGCGTTCGCGCGGCCGGCCCGATTCGGTCGCCGACCTGCTCTGTGCTTACTGTCGTAGCTGTGGCTTCTGCAGCGGAACGTCGCAGTGCGTCGAAACCCGCAACCGCACATTTTCCAACTGGCGATTCGCTCTCGGGGACAAAGCTGTTCCTGCGGAAACCGAACAGGTGATTCGCAATTTTCCACTATTGTCACTGAGTGGAGCCCGTGGATGGCTCCAGGGTGGGCCACACGATATGGCCAGCTTACTGCCAGATGAGCCAAGATCATATCTATAGGGCCGGAGGAAAAACTCTGCTGATACCCGTCGACCCCAACGTTGTTCATCGCTCAACGAACGAATAACCGAGCTGATGGGCCTAAATAAACAGATTACACGTTGCTCTGTTCGTTTATATCTGGACACGATGCGATCATGGTTAAAATGGTCGTATTTACATTTCGCAAGGAAGATATATATATATATATATATATATATATATATATATATATATATATATATATATATGATAAAATAAGGCAAGTCTCTAGGATACGTTGCTCCTAGTAAATACGATATTTTCTGCTTTCTACCTGTATCTTTTTTTTTAATGATAATGATCACACAGCTAAACGTACGTCAATATACTGGCACAATATATACGTTACTTGATTCCTTTTGCTGACGCTTACAAAATACACATAATTATCTTAAATGCACAATTTCAATAAGCGACAATAAAGTTGAAATGAGAAGTTTTTCTCAATTAAATTTAAAGGTATGCTTCGTACATACACTTTTGCACTACTAGTGCTGGACGAAAAAGATCAAATGAACTCTATTTAATAAAGTAGCTTTTGTAAATCATGCTGATCAAATCATCTCCAGCAAATATGATAAGTAAATATGACTTTTTGCCGTCAAAATGACTTTATGATATGAGCAGTTTAAAAGCAATTTCGCTCAAACTTATTATTGTATGCAAATCAATTAAAGGTAAAAATAGCATCTGCTGAAGTCCAGAAAAAGCTATGGAAGTAAATGTAGTAGCAGGAGGAGTAGAAGCAAAACAAGTTTTTGACTAATAAAGTGCATAATGCTGTGGTCAGTTACTAGGTTCTTTACGCAGGCCTCTCATCTCATTCTGTCTGAGGTCTAAAGCTTGACAGAAAATACGCGACGCAATGCACAGCCAGCCGATCAAACTCCGATTCTCCACAAATAAATACAACGTAATCCTCAATCTCGCAGAGCAGAAGTGGTTGTGACTAAGGCTGAGATCAGAGAAGAGCTGAAACGTGGTGCTTTTGATTAGATTCTGGGGCTAAACGTCGGACGTTTAAGACATGCGAGGGCCTAGGTAGATCGGTCGATACTTCAATGGAAATGCCCAAGGAAACATCGAGACAGTGAAACACAACCGCTCGAGTTGCCAGAACTTCGTGGACATTTAGCGAGAGCCGCTATTGCAATAATACATTCGGTAGGTATTGATGTGTGAGAGGAGGTATAATATATATATATATATATTATATATACATATATATTATGTATATATATATATATATATATATATATATATATATATATATATATATATATTGTATCTAGTACAAGCAATAGTTACAAGAATCTTGTAATTAATACATATAAATACTGATAGCAAATTGGTTGACAATAATCTATTTTAATTGAACTCTGCTTTGCATGTATATTACCACATCATCTAAAATCTGATCCCTCTTCAGCGGAACATCTATGAGGTGATACATTAAATCTACCGTTCGTCTAATTAGCGATTTTGCTAGCTTAGGCCAAAATGTTTAGGGAAGGTCCGACACACGCACTAATGTCGATTAACAATAATTCAACCAGAAATCGCATGCAAATATATTGCCCGTGATGTTCTAAAGTCGTCCGTAATTGACAATATCCGTTTATCTTGAGCATGGTCTCACACACACACACAAGCGCATATTGCATGCGAATGCCTAATTAGACACCCGTCTCAGTCGAGCCGAGAGAAGTGCACGGCGCCAAACAGCCTACTACTGAAAGAGGTATATAGAGTGAGTTTTTGAGAACAGCGTGCGTTAATTTATTACGACTTATGCCTATGCAATGGGTGCTTCGTAATAATGTGGTGTCTTTTTGGGCGCTTCGTGGCGGTTGGTGGTGTGTGGACCCATTCGGACCCTCACTCAGCAGCATTAAGCAAAGGCGTAAATTGTGTTGTCCAACTAATTGGCTTGCCTACTGGAGTTATCTTCCGACCACGGCTAGATGATATAACGCTATCGTAGATAAGCTAGTGTGATTAAGCGTCGCGTTCGCGGTTAACGAGGGGTCGTAACTAACACTGAGGCTAATCATCTCACACTAATCGCAACCTTTGAGGTGGGCTATATGGGCAACGTCATTACCGAAGCTGTGCTCATTGCGTTTAGCTGCATCCTTTTTTTTCATTGTCTTTTTTGTTTATGTTTTTTTTTTGTTGAGTTAGCTGAGGCTTCGTAGATCGTAATCGGCAAACGTGGCCCTCTACCTTGTAGAATTACACAAGTTAGCCCTACTTAACGCTAATGACTTCTCTCTCTGTACGAGCCCAAAACAAATATGACAGGACAACAAACGACAGGAGCACTACATATATATATATATATATATATATATATATTGAAGGCGAGCACTGCCGAGTGTGCAAATGTATTGTAATTATTAAAATATAGATATATATATATATATATATATATATATATATATATATATATATATATATATATTACGTGCACTACATTTACAACAAAGGCTTTATAGCACTTATCTAGCCCGCTGAGGGAGGTGTCAGAACAAACTTTAGTGGTTAGGTGTAGCTGTAGTAGAAGTTGTATACGTGTACTTTATAATAACAATAGAACACGAGTAACTATGCGTTATGCGTCGCTTTCTATTCGTTCACCGAGCTCATCTATCTAATCGATTTGTATGCCACGGCGAGTGCTAGGGTAATCACTTGCTGAAGGAGCTCGATCACTGATTATCGTGTGGTGCACGTGGCAACGACGTTTGTTCAAGCGTGGTTGTTGTCACGGCCCGGTGGTTCTAATTATTGGACGGTTTTGGTACTTACGAATCCGCGGCTTACTCTTCCCTGGCAAGGTCAACGTACTCTTCCGCATGGACTCGCGTGGTGATAACGTTCGACCTGCATACGTGCTTCATCATCTAACTACCCCTCGTGCAAAGTCGGTGCACGCCATGCTACTTCAAAGTCTCAACTACTTATGCGAAGGATGGAGTCGCTCTACCAATGGCAATAGGCCTGATGCACAAAAGTGGAGACACGTTTGTAAAGGAAGTAACCTGCAAGTGATAACTTTCTCGTCCCTTCAGAATAGTCATTCGTTTTGCAATGGCAATATCAGGGTAACTTACGTAATTGTATATCGAAACTCTGTCCTGTTGTCGAAAAACAGTTGTGCAGCGAATCTTTAGAAGACGTCAAGCAAAGGGGGCTCTATTGGCGCTAGATGCGCCGATATGTGGTAACAAATTTCACTCGTGCCGGACGTTTTGATTATAGGCTTAAGAGACACGCAAGTCCATGCAAATCTCACCACCTTTCTGCCCACTGACATTTAAAACAGCTGAGGGCACAGGTCCCAGAACTGAGAGTCTTTTGCATAAAAATAGCACGCGTATAGTCAAAGTTACAAAGAACAAGGGATGCTTAAATGTAGCGGTTGTTTTTAGGGTTTGGAGGGGTAAGGTCTACGCAAGCCTTGGGCAGAACGAAGATAAATTTAAGCTTCTTCTGATAGCACTAGGATTGTGCTCAAATAGCATGGTAAAGGAATGAGTGCACGTATGTGTGCTGCGAAACTGATATGATGATGATGATGATAAGGTTGCACTCAATAATATCATAGTTAAGACGATTATATATATATATATATATATATATATATCTTCGCTGAAAAAAGCTTCATAATAAAACATTACTGTAGAACAGTAAAACACCTCCGTTGTGCTGGAAAACTGGCAGACGGTCAGGAGAGGAGAGCAGCCACAATTGCGGTGTCAAGCGTCACAGATCGAAGACGTCGTCAACCGAAACTGGGATGCAGGAGAGAGCGACTGATAACGATTCGACAGATATACACAGTGAGAATGACGATCAACCGTTCAAAACTGGTAATGGCATCTCTCACGTTGCCAATAAGAGAGATTTGTGGACTCACATCTCAACTCGGCAAGAGAAAGCGACGAACGTCGCTGCTAAGAAAGTAGCCAAGGAGATCGCTTCTAGGGCTACTCAAAGCATACTAAAGATTATCTCTCCGACGGCTCTGGCGGAACTAATTTTCACTCTCTAGGTAGCCCCGACGACAACACTAAGACCTCTTAGTGTTTTTCACATAACTGCAGAGCTTAGCAAGTTTTTTTGTCCAGGAATGAGAATATGCCATTCGCCTCAAAGATCTAGCGTATACAGTAACTACAACGGAGCAAGATAGCATCTGTAGTGTGAAAAAAACACTGCTCAGACACATCAGCGTTCTGGGACCAAATCAATGGAGATAACCCTCAATTCACCACGGAAAACATAGATTGCCTTCGGCATTAAGATGTCGACGAAGTGAAAAGAGAAAAATATGCTATTGCCGCACGAAATAAAAAAAGGAACACAATAAATCAGCGTTCTGGGACCGAATCAATGGAGATAACCCTCAATTCACCACGGAAGACATAGATTGCCTTCGGCATTAAGATGTCGACGAAGTGCAAAGAGAAAAATATGCTATTGCCGCACGAAATAAAAAAGGGAACACAATAAACGCGTGGAAAAATTCGGGCAGGGTGCGACTCTGTGAAAAACCAATCGCTGAAGTACGCATGGTTGGCAAGATCTTTTAGGTGACATTGTGTGCAGTGGTCTCTGATGCAATGCTTACGACCCTACCTGCAGAAAATGTAGTTGTCTCGGGCATGGAACGTGAGAGTGCCAAAATCAGCTCGTTGTGCCAGTTGTGGAAACGATCACGCATTGAACGATAGCCGTTGCGGGGTTAAAAATATACCCAAAGAAGCGGAACGATTAGAGATCTGCGAAAAAGTGTCCAGACGGCTTCCTGTCTCAGACGATTCTCCATTGCTCCTCATCAAAGCGTCACAGGATGCCAGCTCTGAATCTGTTAGCGGAGAGAAGTCATTCACAAATGTCGCCAAACCAACCACCGTTCAAGTTCCCACACAAGTTTTGCATAAAGATGGTAAAACTGTACTGTACAATCTTCCACTGCCCATTGTCCCCAACAAACACAGTCTGATGCAACAGAAAGACAGAGCTCAGGAAAAACGCTTATGAAGTCACATTCAGGGGAGGAAAGAACAGACCATTATATTACTCTCTGCACATTGGTATCGCGATTCTAAAAACATGGAAGAAAAATAAACCCATGCTTTCCAATTGGCTGGATCAAAATCCAGTTATCAATGGTGTTTTGTGATATCCAGAATCCAAGACTGGGATTCCTAAGGGCCCGAAAATTCACATTACACGCAAACACTCTCAAGCTTCTTGTCGAAGCCTCCGTATGAATAACTCTCCAGGCTCGAGTTAGCAGATAGCCACTACATCAAACAGTGATGCCCAACCTGATTCGAAATAAGTAGTACGAGTCTTATCACATGCTCGCAGATGTTTAAGCGGTGCCTTACGCTTCAAATTCTCACTGATTCGACTATACCTAGCATGGTCGGCAAAAGGCTTTACTCCACTAACGACCCAACGCAACGTGCGCCAGGCATAGACGAAATTAGCAGAGGGCGATATTCGTTCTGCTGCTCAATCGCTACTGTTCTTGGACACATTGACACATTGAAGATAAACATGCGGAGTCTAAGCTACGAAGCAAACATCCGTTTTTTGTCACCCGGTGCCAAGTTAACAGTAGGACTTTCTACTTGTCTTCTGCGGTGCAAGCTTAACAGCCCTCTAAAGGATAATTCCATTAAGTTTCACTCAATAAGAAGGGATATGCATGCCCGCTAGAGGATATGAATGCCCACTCGTTGGCCAGCGAGAGATCTACGTGGGATTTCCTCCCTGCACATAAGAACGTCGGAACATCGCCGTCTTTGATAGCCATAAACTCCTGTTCTGCTATCCATTCTAGTAAAATCTGTCCTCTTTCCGAAGTGTTACGACTACCCTACGCAGTACTGGCCAGGTTGAGGTGCCCGGTGAAATCCTACTTGGCGTTGCCGTCTCCTGTCCGCATCGATGCGTTCGTCGGACCTCATAGCGCTCTTCTTCCTCGTTCACTTCTTGTTTGGTTCCGAAAGAACGCGTAGTGCTATAACGCTCTCCCTGCGCTCTCCTGTTCCTTTGTGTTCTCAAGCGCCATGTCTGCTCATACTGAAGCCGCGTATAGCGGTACCGACTCTGCTACACTGGCCAGTAGGCGCCGATTGCCTTCTGTGCAGCCACAGGCTCTGGGCATTAGCTGCGCCATGCTGGACGCGACCTCGTGGGCCTTACCAGCCGCATGCTGGATATGCGCCAATCCACTGAGACTTTTGTCGAGCACCACTCCGAGGTACTTTGCTGTCCGAGAGAGCCTAACAGCCTGTAAGATACAGTGCTTCCGTTTTGTGCAGAGCCAGTCTTAAATAGCGGTCTTCTATGTATTCGGCCACTTGCTCTAAGCTTCATTAGCGGGATACTCCAGGACCTCACTTTCCCGTGCCGCGATAACCAGCGCCAACGCATCGGCATAGGCTATCATCTAAGCGCCCTCTAGTAAATCCGGCAGTTCGAGGACCCCGTCATAGACTAGGTTCCACAGAATCGGCCCCAGAACCGACTCTTGAGGAACCTCCGCAGAGTTCTCATGTTCTGGTCGCCGGCCGACAGCCTTCTTTGCGATAGGTAGGGCGAAATCATCCAGCAAAGGTATGGCGAGATGTCCTTGCGCTTCATCGCATCCATGGCTACCTACCAGCTCATCGAGTTAAAGGCATTCTCGACATCCAGGAGGATGAGCACAACAACGTCTCTTTTCTTCGGGGTCCTCGTTAACTGCTCGGCCGCCCGTTCCAAAACTTATGTTAGGGCGCTAAACGTGGATTTTTCTTACGTAAAACGTACGGAGGGCATCTGACAGGGCCTCTTTAAGTTCATTCTCGGCATTAAGCCACTCAACGATAACATTCTCCGAAGATCTTGCTCCTCGAATTAAGGAGACAGAGGGGCCGAAAAGCAGCGTTCCTCTCTTAGAAAGCGCGTCACCAAGGACTGAAACAGCTCCGGCCATCGCTTCAGCGGCAGTCTCGCTGCTCAGAGGATACTCAATCTGAGCCGGGTGCTTTACTGGGTGTCAACCATTGCCGTGCTCGCTCGACCTCCTTTAACGTCAGCTCGCAACAATTCTTCTTGGCAGCCAGGGGCTTCTCCCCAACGCCTCTCCACGGGTGGACCGGGAACAAGCTATAGACCCTTAAACTTTTCAAGTGTGTGGCCGATTGCTAGTCAACGTCTAGCTTCGTCTTCCCTCAGTTCACTTTTGCACTCAGTCATCTGCATTGCCTAGTATACGCTCTGTTTAGCCTTGTGCATCGCTTTCTCGCTTTCCCGATCTCATCGCTCTACTAGCAAACGGACTGCTACAGTCGACCACCTCGTCGTTCGGGTGGGGACGGACCGGCCCGTTGTACATGCGGCAGTAAGGGGTTCGGTGAGTTGATTTTTATCCATCGTTTCCACTTTAATTGTCCGGCACCTTGCGTCGATCTCTTCTACTAGCGCTTTTTCTAGCTGCCTTATTTGCTATGTCTGCCCCGGCCAGGTGGTGCTGCAAGCATCCTAGTTAGGGCCGCACCTTGAAGTAGATGTAGCAGTAGTCTCTGTGGTTATGTACCGTGTCGACCCTCCATCCGGCTATCGTTGTGATTGCCCGCCCGTTGGCCAGCGTGAGATCTACGTGGGATTCCCTCCATGCCCGTGAGAACGTCGGAACATCCCCGGCGTTGACAGCCATAAGCCCTTGCTCTGCTATCCATTTCAGATAAATCTGTCCTCTTTCCGAGGTGTTACGACTACCCTATGCAGTACTGACTTGAGTTGAAGTCTCCACTTGGCGTTGCCCTCTCATGTCCACCAGGTTGCTGCACTTATACCTTCGTTGGCCTTCATTGCGTTTTTATTTCCCGTTTGCTTCCTGTTTGGTTCCGAATAAATGCGTTATGATATGCCTCTCTTCCAGACTGTCTTCTCAAGTAGGTCGTACGCAGCTCTGCACCCGTTAAGGTTTGCTCGAAGTACTCTAATAACTAGGACTTCCATACGTGTTCTCGTCTGCTGGTTGCAGCAGCAGCGACAGCGGCGCTGGTGACCCCAAGCTCTCCTGCTGTAGCCCTCGCGATCTGTAGTCAACTGTTTAGCTTTGTTGCGCTGTGGCTTCTTTTTGGCCGCTCCCTGGCGCACCCTAGCCAACTGCTCCGACACTTCTCTTGGCTTTGTCTCAACCTCGAGCTTGTCGAGGTTACTCTTGCGAGCAGCCTCCTTCAGTTCCTCGAGCATTTTTGCCGGCACTGGGCAGTTGCTTGACGAGACCGAGTGCTAAAGCGACGACTTTACAGATGTCACAACGCCCGGTTTCGCTAGTGTATGCACTATGGAGGTGCCCGACATCGCCGCACAGATCACAGCGCTGGCCCTGTGCTTTCTCATCCTTGCCGGACCGCGGATCTTTTGTACGCATGCTCAGTTTTGCTCTAGTCGTTCGATGCTGTCTTTTCCGTAAACGGGGTCATGTCTTGCGGCACAATCGTACTTGGCGGTCTCCCAGTGTCTCGGCAATTACCTTTTGCATTGATCGATCGAGATAGCGCTTCAGCAAAGGTGCCGGTTGATTATTTCATCCGATCATCTTCATGAGAACATCCCCACGTTCGGTCGTGACTAGTCCTCCTCGCGCGGCGAATATTGCATCCACCGCACCGCGGCCAGCATTTTTTCGCACGCGGCGAGCGCTCATGAGCGTTTCTGTAGCAGTTTTACTCCCAATCTTCCTAACCTGGACCGCTGTATTAATTGCCTACGTCTGGTTTGAGTTTTTTGTCTTTCCATTTAGCTCGGTCATCCCGTTCATTCTAGGAAGCTCTGAAACTTCTTCCCCGATCTCGGCCTTAGCCTTGCGTAAAGCCTCCTCTTCATTGCTACCTGGAGTCTGCGTGGGTGTCCGCCTTCTTTCGGCCTTAAACCTTCCTATCTACGATTGTATTTCTTGGAAAACTTACCTGTCTTCCCAACAGCGTCCCTGATGCACATCTGGGTGTGCGGGTATCGCACAATTATTCTCTATTCTTCTAATTAGCCAGGCCCTTACAGGCAACTCAAGCACGGTCCTGCACGGGACCCCGTTTTATTTTGGACTGAAGATATTCCAGCCATGGCCCATTATTCTCTAAGCCCCCATTATTCTTATTGGCCTCACCATAGCATGCGCCTGTAGGTATTTCAGTCTTTCCGCTTTACTTCGGGTCTCTTTCGGCGTCTTTTCCAGGTTAATCCCGTTTTTAAAAAAGAAAATGGAAAGACGCCGCATTTTCCCAATCGTTTTCTCCTTCTTTGTCTGTTCCCTGTTTTTCTGCGTAGTGTTGGTCGTTATCAACTGAGCTGGATGTGTGCATAAACTCAGAGCTCTCCTTGGTTGGCTCTATTTTATTCTTCCCTAGCTCGCCTCTGCCTCTCCCGTTTTTTCGCCCTTATACCCTTGCGTTGGCGTTCTTTGCGTATGCCCTTAGGAAGCAAATATCCCCGGCATTATTTGCCTATTGTCCCCATCCTGGGAGCTTAATGTGTGTGGCTTTGATACAATGTCAAAGTTGCTCGAACTCGACTTCCTAGTTTGCGCGCACCATCCGTATCTCCTGACCAAATCCCAGCTTCGTGGGCGAGGCAGGAGACTCTCTGGAGGGGTTAGAATGTAGCAGGAAAAGCGGATTTAGTGAGAACTTCGCGCGTTGTAGAAACCGTCAGATGGGTCTCCCACGCCTTTCAAGGAGCGATAGGAGACACTGAAGTTAAACGTCTCTTTGCCACCCACGTCGATACCCTGTTTTTCCTGCGCCTCTATTAAGTCCCCTTTGCTTCGTCACCACACTTTCCTCATTTCCTCAACTCTGCCCCCGTTTCGCCGCGCCTGGCTTAACGGGTGCCTATATAAGGTGAGATCGTTTTATTGCTAATTGGTGCTGTAGCCTCCTGGTCGCCGGACGCCGGCAGAGGGCGTGATCAAATTATGGAAAGCACCGCCCATTGGGCGAAGTCTCACCGATTGAAACGCTACCTAGTGGCCAAAATCCGAACTTGCCTGCGTCACTCGCCTCTCGGCCTCGAAGGCCGGTTAAACGAACCTATGACACCGTCTTGCACAAAGTTTACAGAGTTCACTATATCGCCACTTGAATTCACTGCAGTGTCTTAGAAATTGCCTTTAATTGCCTTAAACTCACCAACTCGCCGAGCGACACGTCCGTTGATTACGGTAGTCAGCAAGCAATTAGTCGCATAAACTCTAGGGACCTTCAAGGAACTCTATGTGTTAAGAAAACAACTTTTGCAGTGTAAGCATATATTATAAACAAGAATAGCTGGTAAAAAATTTGGATTCTTTAGATGATATTGATCTACATCGTACTGCTGAACGATGGTTTTCGCATATCAAATCAGCTACGAAGCACCTCACGTGTCTACTGAGGACATATTCGGCTAGAATACTAATAGAGTCCGCCTTAAAAAAGCCGACCATCCGAGTTGGATCCGGGGTTCCGCCCCATATGAGCTGCACCTAGGCTGTATACGCGTTAGGCGACTAACACCAGATGAACATGGATCGTGAATGATGTGTCAAATTTATATGGATATAGGCTTGCATATATATATATATTCAGAGGAAGGCGTTCATAGGAAAGATAGAGCGCCTCAACAATACGTGACCTGCTAGTGCGGTACAAGTTATCGCTCAGAGCGAGTGTAATGCACACCACCGCAAAAAGCTCTTAACGCTAATGCGGGGCTATGAAGCATATCTGCGCGCGGCAACCTTGTGCGCCAACGTATGCTTCTACCCTATGTTAACCTTTGCTCACAGTAATATGATTTAAGAGCAGCATGTCGGGTCATTTGATGATTCTCCAAATGACAGATTCTCCAGCCATCTGTTGTCAGCTCGTTTTACCACGTAGCACTGACTGGTACAAACGTGCACGCTTGCAGCTTCCTATCATTTTTTTTGGTATATAGCAATATGCAACTCCTTAAGCAATGTAGTTTTGAAAAACACGTTGTACGTACAGTGAGCTATAGGCCATGTATTATACGAGCCATTTCCTTAGTGTTGTCGTATTGCAAGAACGCGGGAGGCGAGCGCGTATTGAGCGCGCCAATCATCCGGGTACGCGATCTAGTCGTGCATTGACAGCGTAGGCGTATTTGCTCATACTGCTGTACTAGCCCATTCCGTTTACAAAGAACAGAAGGAAGAGGTGTATGACGCAGGATCCATTCGTAATAGTGGTCCTTACTCACCTGCGCGTAACGAGTCGGCGCGCAGATAGATACGATATATTTCTGTCCGATATCGATATCGACAGTTGATGTCTATATCAAGTTGGTGCTGTTATATGTATGTATATATATATATATATATACATATACAGGTAAGTTCAATAAGTTCTTAGAATGAGCTTTTTAGAATTCGAATTTTGGCACGCTTTCACCGCTAATAGGAACTGCAACTTTTCGACTGCTAGCACTCAATATATTATGGTGATTGGCCGTTGCGATTTCGTTTGATAGCTTTTCCCGTGCAACGTATCGGCGTGATTTTTAAAAATGGAGAAAAAAGAGTTTTCGAGTGGTTATCAAGCATTTTTATTTCAAAGGTTGGAATGCGACCCAAGTAAAAATTGAGTTAGACGAGACGTACAGTGACTCTGCGCCATGTTTTGCCACTGTTTCCAACTGGATTAATGTGTTAAAAAGAGGGTCGCAGGAGCACCGAGGATGAACTACGTCCAGGAGGCCAAAAAACGGCAACTGATGAGGAAAACGTAGAGAAAGTGCGAAAAAATTCTTGGCACAGATAAGCGAATGAACATTAAGGAAATAGCGGAGGCATTAGGGATTAGTTTAGGCAGTGTGCATTTTATCCTACACGAAAACTTGAAGATGAAAGAGCTTAGAGCAAAATGGCTGCCACATTTGCTGAACCAAGGCCAAAAAGACGCGCCTGTTTTGGCTTTACAGCGAAATTTGGCCAAGATGTCGAACAATCTGTCGGATTTTTGGTGCAGATTCATGACCGTCGATAAAAGCCGGGTTCATCACTACACTCCCGAGACCCAAGAAGCATCTTGCCAATGGTGTGCACCTGATGAAGGACCTCCGAAGAGGGTGCGGACAACGGCATTGACCGGAAAGGTGATGGCTACAGTTTTTTAAGACCAACGTAGAATAATGCTGGTCGACTACCTTGAGAGCTGTAAAACGATCACAGGAGAATATTATGCAAGACTGTTGGACTGCCGTTAGCAAGAACTCATCGTGAAACGGCTCGCTTTGCAGAAGAAGGTTGTCCCGTTTCACCAGGGCAATGCTCCTGCACACAAGTCCCGGCAAGCATCGGCAAAACTGGCCCAACTGAGGTTCGAACTTATTGAACAACCCTCCTATTCTCCAGACCTGCCCCCCTCTGATTATTTCCTCTTCGGACATTTGAAGAATAGTCTCGGTGGAAAGCGTTTTTCCAGCAATGAAGAGGTTAAGGCTGCTGTCAATGCCTATTTTCAGTCTAACGACGCGGAATTCTCTTCAAGAGGTATGAAAGCTCTGAAATCTCGGTGGGAAAAGTGTATTGAGCTTCTCGGGGAGTATATCGAATAAAAAAAAATTAAAAATATGAATTGGAAAATTCTCGGTTTTCATTTTAAGAACTATTGAACTACCTGTATATATAATATATATATAGTATATATATATATATATATATATATATATATATATATATATATATAATATATCTATATATATATATATATATATATATATATATACATATATATATATATACATAAGTGTATATATATATAAGTGTATATATATATACACAAAACTCCTACCTCCTACCACGCCATAGAAGGGTGCTGAATGCCGACTGGAGCCAAACGTCGCAGGTTGTTGCGTTTCTGTTTAGGCTCGTCTCTGGACGCCGCCGTTACTTCTGTGAGTTTCTGGAGCGACCTCGACCACGCGAAGCCTCGGGCACGTCGTAGTATGTGCTTTGCATCGGAAAGCGACATGCAATTAATGCCGGCTGTTTTGTTTTGACATCGCTGTTGTTGTTGTTGTTGCTGTGGCTGCTGTCGCTACTGGGGGGGGGGGGGGTGGTGATCTTTGTCACTGCTGTGCCCAGACCTCCAGACCGTCTGGCTGCAGACGGGTTTGATCGGGTCGCGAACACGTCGGCAAATAAGCATGCGCAGCGCGTTTGTAATAACTATGGGCCATCGTCAGGAATGTGGGTCTGCCGACCCCGGACATCATGAGGGGCAAGCTGGTGAAGCGATGGAGAACGATACCATCATGATACAAATGATTGCAACGGTGATAGCATTGGTGGTGGTGATGATGATGATGATGTTGGCGATTTGACCACGATGACCTACGATACGGGGAACGATGGCTATCATGGCCATACACATAATTTGAATAGTAATAATAATATTAATAATAATAATAGTTATTATGAATACTATTTTGACGACGACAAGAGCAACAACATCTACAATTCGGACAACGTCAGTTGATACACGGCAGCGACAGCCACAGCAGCAGCATAAGCGGCGGCATTAGTTGGCAATGGCAATGACAAAACACCTTGAGCTGGTTTTTCCCCTCAGCTTTATCTCTCTCTCTCTCTCTCTCCATCTCTCACAGGCTCTAACACACAGTTTCGAGTGTGTTAGAGTGCATTATGTGTGTTTGAGTGTATAGAGTGTGTGTTAGAGTGTATAGAGCGTGTGTTAGAGTGTATAGAGCGTGTGTCAGAGTGTATAGAGCGTGTGTTAGAGTATGTGTGTGTGAGTGTATTAGCGTGTGTGATTTTACACCCCCTCTCTCTCTCGCTCTCTCTCTGCCTGTCTCTCCAGACAGCTCTCTTGCTACGGATGACTAGTACGGATTGGCTGAGCATGGGGTGGACCAGCCGGTTAATGGCAGAGACCAGCCGCGTAGAAGCCAGACATGAGTGTGTTTCTTCTTCGTCGCCGTTGTCGTCGTCGTCGTCGTCGTTGGTGAGATGAACGTGCCGCCGGGCTACGGGCTGCCTGGAAAGAGTTAAATAGAAGGGGGGGGGGGGGGGAGAGAGAGCGACTCGTTGGCCAACGTTGGGAGCACGTTGCGTCTCATTGGAGAAACCGACCACACACACACGAATTATGCGTATCCCTTGTTTAGCCATGCATGCGTAGACGGATATACACGTATCTGGATGCGCACAGATGATGATACATGCATGTAGGCAGGTATGTAGGTCAATATGTATGTATGTATGTACATGTATGCATGTGTGCTGGTATGTATGTACGAGCCAAAATGTACTCTATGTACTCTGTATTTGGTGTACACGTCTACGCACGTACGGACATAGTGGCTGCTATGGTCGAGCTGAAGCACCAGCAGCAGCAGAACGAGCCCGGCACAGCGAGGAGGTAGAGATTCTTTATCTTCGTGGCCGCCGTTGCTCTGTTGTTGTTATGGCTGTTGTCGTTTTTGTGGTTGTTGTTGCCACCATTGCTGCTGCTGTTGTTGATAATGTTGTTGTTGTTTTTGTTGTTGTTGTTGTGGCTGTTGTTGTTGTTGTTGTTGTGGCTGTTGTTGTTGTTGTGGCTGTTGCTGTTGTTGTTGTTGTGGCTGTTGTTGTTGCCACCATTGCTGCTGCTGTAGTTGTTGGTGTCGTTGTCGCTGGCCGAAATATTGCTGTCCTTCGAACCGCTCACCTCGCTCCCCCAGTAGGCGATGAAGGTGAAACACGGTCGACTACCTCCCCAACCGCCCCCGCCACCGCTGTCGCCGCCGCCGCCGCCGCCACCATCAGCCCATCACCACCAACACTACGCACAACACCACCAGTCGGCCGTTTGGTGGACCTTCGACAGGATCGCGTGGGGCCGCACCGCCGCCCGATGGCCGGGGACGAGGCGAAGGGACGAGGCGTTGGCAATAGCTGATGGTGTATGGAAGTGACGGTGCCAGTCGGGGCCACGTCGATCGAAGGGCACTGGTGGTCTGTTTAGCCACGCTCTGTTTAGTTCCCTCACGTGTAGAGATGGGCACTATTACTACTACAACTACTACTACTACTACTACTATTACTGCTGCTACTGCCGCCTCTGCTGCCCCCCCCCCCCACCCTACAAGGACTACTTCTACTGCGCCATCTACTGTGGTTTTACCAGCTACAATGAGTACGACGGCGGCCACCCCCACCCCCCACCGACACGGCCACCCCCACAAGAGCCAGAACTACAAATGCCACTGCTTGGTACAGTCTCGTAGAGTGAGTTTTGACGCGACCAGCAGACTTTTGCTGATGTTCATGCTCACCCTCAGAGCTGACTCACTGGCTGGGCACGTCGGAACCGTCGGGACAGTTAGTTAAGCAGGCGGAGGAGTAGGTTACCATGAGCGGCGCCAACAACAACAACAACAACAACAACAGCAACAACAACACAACAACAACACAACAACAAGCACAGCACCTCGAAATGAGTAGAACACATTCGGTCACAATCCAATATCTCTTCATTCATTTGCCGGACGTGCCAAATGCAAAGTAATGGGCACGCGACGAGAAGCAGCTACGGTACCAATGGTCTTTGTAGTTGTAGTAGCAGGCCCACCAGTAGGCCGTCTACATGGCAGATCAACCACACGCGTGGCAAACCAAAATTTTCCGGGACTAAATTGGAGACGATTGCTAGACATGTGGACGTTTTGCTTTGGTATCACGAACTAAATAATATCGCAGCTACATTGCAGGCTCAGTTTCACTTCGCATACCTAATATATATTACTTTTTGTCACCTCCTACCAATTTATGCCTCAAGTTGTTAGAAATATATTAGTTAGCGGGTATGCATATATATATATATATATATATATATATCGTCATATTTATATGACCTAGTGGGACGTGACATTCACCCCTAAAATTTATAGATTTGGTCTGGTCCGCTGATTATCCAATCTCACTGGCAACCTACATAGTCAAGCCTGGCCAGCGTCTCCTGTACCTGGAGTCGCTTTGTCCCTAAAATGACTAGGTCATTTCCATATAGAAGTACGTGAGCGAACGCTCAAGTGCCTTGTATTCTCTCAAGTAGACTAGTCAGAGGAGCTGAGATGAGTATGGGGCTCCTACGTTCCTTTGACACATCTGATATTTGGCATATGAACGAAATTTCCGATAACCTATCATTATAATTCGCTTTATTTTTTATATATTTGAAATTTCAAAAGCAAATTTGTTATGTAAGACTTTGACAAGCGCGAGGTTCTTGAAAACTGCATTCCGGAATATGTATTGAAGGCGGCCCTAAAATTCACAAGCACTAGGTACACGTAAACCTTGGCGTTTTCTAAAAAAAGTCTTACAGTTTCGTAAACTGCTCTTACTAGAGTTAGTTCTCCTCTCTAGAGATCACGTTCGTATTTTTCGGCGACACAGTTTTTGGCAAACACTTTTGCTGGGAATTCATTGTCAGGACGCTGGGACCATACCTTAACAAGGGCACTGCCCATTGTAAAAATGACAGCACTAACAATAAATTCCTCTCATTGCACAATAGTGCCGTACTTGTCCAAGCTTCAATATAAATGTTGAAAGCATCATATCATCAGGATATGTCTGTGCGACGTCGGGTGTTTCTTAAAGATTCAGATTCGGACTGCTGCTACGTTTGGCATTTTGCTAGGGCCTTAAGACGCTTGCAAAACGAACCTGTGCAGTATAGTGTTAGAGTATAGCAGATGACCTAAACCTATAGAGTGAAACCAAATTTGACGCTGAAAACAGCGCTGCAAAGAGCTGTACATTTGATATTGCAACAGTCTGAGTGCAACAAGATGAAGAGATCCCTCGTCATGAATGTGCTTTTATAAATGCCAATACAAATAATGACTGGTACATAATGCGAAAAAAAACAACATATTGCAAAGAAGAGTGTAGGTATACAAACTTGTTGAGCAATTTTTCTAACCAAGCGACTGGCGAAGCGTCTCTTAATGTCGTGGATGGCTTGCCGAAAAAACAGCACGGATTTAGAAAAGAAACGTCGACAATGATTGCTTGATCCGTGCTTCTCAGTGAGGTCCGGTCGTATCTCTCCAGAAGAGGTTGCCATTTTACACCGTTTTTATACACATTAAATTTACTACTGACGCAGCCTCGTGGAAACTGGTTGTGAAATATTTTGCAGTTTCGCTCATATTTATCCAGCTAGTTGCCTTAATCCTTCAACAGGGCACCATTATCCCTGACGACGGAGTTTCCGAGCACAAACCTTTGGTGCACACAACCATGGGGATGGCCCAAGGAAACAATGTCAGCCCCCTGTTGTGTTTTAGCTACACGGCCAGGAAAGTACCCGTAAGTGTCTCATGTCATCTTACAGAATCCAAACGCTAGTGAGGCTGTCTTTACTAGCAACTGTACGGCCATTTGACCTAAAGATAGGTCCCACAGCTCGTTATGGGATACAAGTTATATGATCTTACTTCAGCGAGCGAACCTTGCCGATCTCGATAGAATCAAAGCTGCACTTCTTGCACGTATCCTGCGTGTCCACAGAACAAACCGCAACATGTTTTTCTAACTGTCGAGCCCGGCGGCGTGGTGCATTCGCGTGCGCCTCGCAACCGGAGACACAAGGGTGCGCGGGTTCGAGCCCCACCGTTGCACATTTGTGTCTATGGGGTCCGTCTTACGAAGCAATGCGAAAGCAGTTGATGCCATGGACGTTAAACGTTGGCTGAGGGTCAGTCCGAAGAGAAAAGAGCAGGACGACACATATTTGTCTAACTGGCGGCTGGAACACATTTTCTCTTAGAGACTAAGGCGCTCAAGCAACACATTCAGATTGGGAGAGGAAAATGTCCGATGTCGACCCAGTCGTCTTTATGATGCCAACTGCTTTGCCATATTACTCTTCGATTGGCTGTCCATTATATGGATGGGTTAAACGAAGGGGTTGATTATATAGAAGAGGGTGCGCTAATAGCATGTAACATGTCAGAATTGACAATGGTCTGGTATAACTTTTCTACTTTTTAAGCAGATTTAAACAACAAATTTAAATACAGATTTTCCTTCAGTTACAATTTAACAGATCAAAATTGCAACAACAGCGCCAATCACTAGTGTGTTGTTTAGTGGTTTCATTACATAAGAGAAATATCACTGAATGAGCCAGTGTTTAGGAAATTTGTCATCACCAATGACAACAGGCATGGCAGTATGATAGAACTCATTCAGCACCTTATAAAGGTTTCAAGTAGGGTTCAAAAATTCTGTTCACAAGCAGCAATAAAATAGGCTCTGCGTGCACGCTCCAACAACTAGTCTGTTCCGCCAATGATACTGAGCGTTGAAAAACGAAAAACAAGTATGTTAATGATAATAATAATAATAATAATAATAATAATAATAATAATAATAATAATAATAATAATAATAATTATATATTATTATTATTATTATTATTATTATTATTATTTATTGTTGTACCTTCGAATATCGCAATTGTTTTTGGTGTTTTTAATTAAACCTAGTCAAGTCCAGAGCGAGTCCATAAACGTTAACCAAAAAGAATGTCAAAATAAACTTATTGCTGCGAGGTTTAGACGCCATACATCAAGAGACACATTGAAGCAATTAAGTGCATGCAATACAGGTTCACTAAGCGTGTCTCGCTAAGGCGTTTCATTAAAGGGAGTGTTTGGTAGATGGCTATCCAACAAAGTGACTAGGTGATGGTAGTCATTAACTATGTTTATGGTATAGATGTGGCGATTGTCACATGCAAGACCCGATCAGAAGTGAGAGGCGCTGAAATTATCCGGGTCTCCAGCCTCTCGTCGGACTTGTTCAACTTGATTTTCTTATTCAGAGATTAAGTTGTGAATGGTACTGTACGCAACGTTTTTAACCTCAGTCAAATTATCTCAACACCCGGCGCGTAGCCTGACAGTAGGCACAGAATTAACCTACATCTGCAAACCTGAGCATAGGTCGCTTCAAAAGGGCACGCCGGCGAAGTTCTCGATTGCGTCTTACCAAAAACATGATTACTGTAATATATATATATATATATATATATGCTTCGTTTAAACCTGAAATACTGTATACGGTTCCCATCAGCGTCACGTGTCGCTAAGCATGGCCGGGGTTGGCCTTTTACCAACGTTAGCCTCGCCACCTGATTGAAAGACCTGATTCAAAATTCGAGCTAACGTTCACCAACGTCGCTTCAAGGTCGGTGCAAAAATGGACATCTATGAGCACCAGACTCTCACACTACTGACATGTTCAGTAAATTATGATCACGCCGTTTTTGCCGGTTGTCCCTAGAATGCTTCGAATTTGACCTAAACAGCACTGCTGTCTGCCTACATCCAACCTATTTTTGTCGAATGTATGTAGACTTTTGTCGATGACGCTAGGCGTACAGGATAGCTTAATAATCGGCTCAAGCTTTAGAATATCAGGAACTCCCCAGGCGACACGGCCACCTCATCACTCGTTATCGCCTCGCCGGCTCGCTAAATGACTGCTATATATAATATCTATATAAATATATATATATATATATATATATATATATAATATATATATATATATATATATATATATATATATATATATGGTTTGGCTTGACAGTCAATTACACGCTACGCTATATATTTATAGTCCGCATAGTCCGGTAGTTCCCGCGCCGAGGCGTAATGACCTACGCTTCGTCAACCGCGCGATCAGTACCAGTATCAGAGAGGCAACGGAGAAGGCCATTAAGGAATTGATTAAGGACATGTTAAAGTTCTGTTTACATTTTGGAATTTTAAATTGATTGAACTCTCTAAAAACGACAATTGGTTGATTGTAAGCCACGACACGTTCGAGAGCACAGCGTGCAGAAGCCTATAGGCATTACAAAAATTCTTTTTTTTGTGACCACTTCCGAGGAAAGGGTCCGTGGCTGTGACTCCACGAGCCGGTTTTCGGTACTTACTAAGAGGTGCCAGCTATCTGTAGCCAGACACCTTTGAATCTTGTCGGGAATTTTAGCAATCTTTATAGACTCGGGTCAACAATGCTGCCAACAATAGTCGTGACAGTGATAACAACAACAGCCATTTATTTCTTGCAATACATATTTCTGTCTACGATTGCGTATCTACGTAGTATTGTTGACCAACTTGAATAAAAACTAGTTTACTCAGACACATATCATATTCCAATTTGTGCGCAATAGAGATCCATAATGCAGCGACGAATCAAGCAGAACATATTTCACTGTAAAACCAACATCGTCTCGGCAGGAACAAAAACTAGACGCTTTCATCCATATCATCCTAGACGTTTCGACCTTAGCGAATGGCTTGCCATTTATCATAAATCGGGCAGCAAAAGGCCCATGTCTAACGTACAAGACAGCCTCGCCTCCGAAAAACTCATTAGATTCGATTCGATCTTCTTCTTCTTCTTGACTTGTGTCGTATATTCATACATGGATGTATATAAAAGTGCACGTACCTGGCTTTTTGTGCACGCACCCTATCGTCTCGTTTTGCAGGCTGCGTGTTTTAACTGGACACATCTATCCATCTACCGAACTCGTGCGTGGAAGCACTGATGTTTTCGTGCAACTGCTTTCGTTTCAGCCTGCCGAGGCTGAGACAGATGGATTCAGTTAGCCGGCGCCACCGGGCGGCCTAAAGCTCGGCATGTTTTCTGTCTTTCTGCCTGCCCACGAAACGCACGGCTACAACTCGAACTGGAATCAATAATTGACACAAGATCTACAGCCAGAAACTAGACGGCGGCGACCGGCCAAAGTGTTGCCAACGATTAGCTGTGCGTATGTATACTATACTACACTACGTGTATAGTTGGAGCTGACTTGAAGCCGGCGAACTGTTTTATGTAGGATGGCTTGAAAGGAGGTTTTCGATGCCAACGGCAATTCGTCTGTCGGGCTGTGAGTTTGTGGTGCAACACACGGATTTTTGAGAGTGTTGAGATTGAATACGTTCGAAGCAAATGCAGCAAATAAGGTAGATGGTCAGGGAAGTGAGTCAGGGTGAGACCGTCAGGTTCTTTTCCATCGTACCTGGATAGACTCCGGACCGGATTCCAGTACAACACGGAAAGCCAGCAGGTCTCAGTGCCTAACTAAAAATGTCATTCATAGCCGAGTGCCGTGCTCCTCGGCCTGCCGCAAGGCGCATGACAAGCCATGATGGGCCAACGCAACTACCAGGAAACCACAACGACATCGGTGGGGAACGACTAACTAGGTCAATACTAAGCCGCAGTCCTATACTATGTGCGTCGTCATGTCATTCAAAAGAATCCCTATTGTGACAGATAGGGCAGACCACGTTCCAGTCCCTTGACTACTGCTACTATGCGACATGCAACTACCTTCCGCAGGGTCTCGACGCAGCCCCGGTTCTTAAGTAAGAGAAGCGACTCACGGCCTCGAAGTAGCACCACACAATTCCGAACCTTGGGGGTTGCGGACGAAAACGGTTTTAGTGGGTGAGAGTGCCTCACTTAAGCTGACGGTTACATCCGTGTTTCATACATCGTTTTACTTGTCA
>QVRM01000186.1:0-83059 GCA_003439945.1 Dermanyssus gallinae | reverse complement strand
TACGAATGCAGACTCTCAGCTGTAAAAAAATCGCCGAAAAATCGATTCTTTCCATGATTGTCTATTTTCTACTCTAGGCGACGACGCATTGCCTTCCTGAGATAGAAATGTTTATGCAAAAATTGAATTCGTTTGGATAAAGCCGTTGGCCTGCTAAATTGCTACTCAGAATAAAGCCTATTTGTTTCGACTATATGACCAATCTCAATGCGTTTATGCGTATTGCTGCAATATTTGCTTTTCAAGGAGCTTGTTTATATATATATATATAATATATATATATATATTATATATTTAATGTTGACGTTGTAAGTTACTGTCATTTACCGATCATATGCTTAAAAAAAACATAATATATATATATATATATATATATACTGATGACGTACCAGTGTCTCTACAAGATGGCGTCACAATTATCATCTCTTTACATAACGGGAAAGTTACTCTTTACACTGGCACATGTCAAGTTCTGAGCGAAGGCAACCTTTAAATTGTGTGTGGCAGATAACTGGGCTAAGCAGGTCAGCATTTGTCGTAGACATTGAGAACGCGAATGTTGGGCAGTGAATCAGAGTTTTCTATATAAAGAAATGACGGCTGCGCAAAGCCGAGTTGGTTCAAAGGTGCCTGCGTTGCCAACTATTTATTTCTTAGATTCACTCAAACGTGGCCGGACATCAACCAATGTTGAAGCGAGCCGTCATACTTCCAGTTAAAGTATCATAGAGACATCCCACTATAGTCATAAATGATCACTGAATGATTTATATATATATTTATAAATTATTCAGTGATCATTTATGAGGTGTGACGTCTCTATGATACTTCAGCTGGAAGTATATATATATATATATGTTTTCACAGGCAAAAAATCTAGCAGCGCAGAAATATATATATTTAAGAGGGCGAATCGATAAAATAAACAAACCTTTAAATTTAAAAACATTTAACCGACACACCAATAGTCCCTCACCAAAAAGCACTCTTTCGCTTCACGCGGACCAATTTCGCGCCAATGAATAGCGACGTTTATTATTGTAGCTTGGTTCAAAGTAGTGAGGAAAACAAGGTTTGTCGATTCTAAGGAGCTGAAATGAAAAGGCAACGAACCTACATAAAGTTCTGTGGTTAAAACCAAATCATATATTTTAAAGTAGTGGAAATGTAACGAACTGCTTATGGTAATCAGCAGGTACCCCGAAATCTGTGTGTACTGTAGATTTCGCGACGCACTGGAGAGACCTGTTATGACTCTCACTTGGGAGGCTGTTGACGTCAATAACAGAGAAAACGTTGAAAACTTGTGATGTTGTGCTCAACAATCACCGAACATTAGATAGCTGAGGAATTGGACATCTTATGAATCAGTTGTTAACAGTCTTGAAATATATTTTATGCGTCAGACGACTAAAAGCGGAGTTTGTTTCAAAAGTGTTAAAACATGCAGCAAATGAGTGCCCGTAATGAACCTTCAGGCGAGACCAGGGCACCCTGGATTGCTTCACAGAGTGAGGGACAGAACGACAAGTCTTGCGTATATGGTTTACGACATCGGGACTCAAGCTAAATCCTCCCACTGGTGCTTTCAAGGAGCGAGCCGATCGAACCACCAAGGTTCTTTTGACTGTTCTCTGACTACAAAGCAATCTTCCATTTTGCCACCTGATTCTGCGGTAAGTAGGGAATCTTACCACGAAAATTTAAGAATATTGTGGTTCTGACTCCAAAAAAAACGTTAACAAATGTTTCGAAGAGTGGAAAAGAAGATGATACAACTGGATTGCAGTGGGTGGGAGTTATTTTTAAGGAAGTCTCACATTTGGCTTAGTCTTTAATATTTCACTTTCAAGTCACTTTGGCTTAGTCTTCGCCGTTTACCAATAATGTGCCCCCAAAAAACAGACTTGCTTTTACACTCAAGAGAGAACCCCCCCCACGCTCATGCTTTTTGGAATGCAGATAGCAAAGGACTTTGTCAAATGTACTGACGCAGTCAACAAAGGCTGCATACAGATGACCTCTGAATTCTGCCACAGCTCGTTTGATATCTCACTGGAAACCGTAGATTGCATCACGGGTGCCTCGGCCTTTCTAAAGCCGAATTGTTCCGTGGAAAGATCTGTTCAGCCACGTACTTATTCCGTCGAATAACCAACTTGCAGAAAATCTTTATCAATGTGCGCTTTGACGCTAAAGATTTAGATATTGTTTGTCAGAAGAAGAAAGGCTTGGCGATATGCCAAACTTTAGGGATCTGCCCCTCTTTTTATAATTGCACAAAGCATTTCCGTCAAGATAGGTAGTGACTGGTTGCAGTGTTCATAGTATATTTGATTGGGCCCTGATCTCCTTATTTTGACCAATCAGACTCAAAGTAGTCTCGTTTACGCCTTGCTTGCAGTGATAATGGTGATCAGCGTGCAAGCTCGAAAAGACCACGTACATGATCTCTTCTGTCATAATCCTTTCCATTTCACTGCACTTTTATTCGTCCTCTCCAGAAATTCACAGACCTTATCGATGTCGGAGCTTACCTCATGATCAAGCTGCGACTCTTAGATCAATTTGTCTAATTGCAGTCCGACGCGGCGTATTGTGTCGGTCTCGCTAAATACCGGTCCACACTGGTCACTGTTTCCGGGCCCAAGCAACGGCCAACACTGGTCAGTGTTTTGGGCCCTTTCCTCGATAAAATCGAAGCTTTTAATATCAAGGTTGACAAGGCTGTGAAACAGCAACATGCCGATGATGCTGCGTCCATTGTGATTTAAATATGTATAGTTCTCATGCGGGTTGCACATCTTAGACCAATCTATCCATCTAGCTATAAAATTCTATCACTAGAAGCAGCAGCAGCAGCTCGCCTTTGTTATTGCTGGCCCCACAATCCATTCTGGCATTGAAACCACCGACCGCCGACGATAGTTGGCATGATCAGCGATAATCCTGAGGGTCCAACGCTTACCGTCTCAGCAACCTCCGCGGATTCCGTACAGCAACGTTTACCCTCCCAGTAGGATGGCACTACACTGTAGTCATCTTTCCTGACGCATAGCGTCGGGGCAAGCGTTTATGTAGGTAGATAGACAGCACACCTGCAGGTCTTCCTGAACCTACTACAGGTAAGACAGCCAGCCGGGTAAAGCCCCCGGCGTATCGCTGACATGCAACTCGTCCCGCTGAAATGTTTCCGCCAGGAGTGGATGTCAACCAATTTAAACATTTCATCGCGTGCAAGATTTAGTGCCCGTCTTTTCTCCCTCTTGTCTACAGAGGAGCACTTGTAAAGGTACCTTAGAGACGATGGAATCTAAAGGAAACGAGCGCCGTTGACGTTTATATGCGGAACTGACAAACCAAATTAGTGAGGTAAACATAGGATTTTATGGGACATAATTTAACCTTTGGAATTTAACCTTCTAGTCTAGAATAGCTCCGATTGCGTTCCACACTCTGGAAAGTGCAACCGTAGCGGAAACTGCTCGGAAGCAACAATTTGATGATATAATGAAAGATATATTAGTGCTCTTATAGAACCAAAAACAAAAAATCATAAGCGGCAATCTATCATTTGAATACAACTTGACGAAAAAAGGAAATAAAACTGTCTAGCATAGTGTCTGCAATATTATTTGCTTTAAATGTTCATTTTCTATTGGTTCTGGCTTTTTCCTCCAGGCATCCTTCAATTGCCCTTAAAACTTCTTCGATTGTGACTGCATGAGCTGCCCATTTCCGTGCGGATAATAATTTTGGGGGTAGTGTCAGTTTTTTTCTGCTGGAAATAATCACCATGAAGACCAAGGCTATGAAATTCAGAAGAGGAAATCGATTGGCTTCTAAAAACGTTATACGGTGCGGCGGCCAATCCTTGGAATTTGTCAACTCTTTCCGGTATTTGGGGCTTCGGCTTCATTATACTAAGACGACCCTTCACTGCCCACATTCTCGAGACAGCGCGCGCAGCCCTAATCTCTCTTTATGGAGAAGGTAGGCGATGTCCGGCGACTAGTCGTCCCGACGGCAGTGGCGCTTTCTACCTCACGATTGTTCCAGCGCTGATGTACGGTCTTGACCGGGTATGGGAACACCTCACTCGGGCAAACTTTGGTTTGCTTGAAAGGTGTTTCACAATTTACATGAAGCGAGTACTTTGTCTGTCAAGGGCAAGGAGCCTCTTTGTGTACCTAATGTCAGGCTGTGCACCGGTTGTTGAGATAAGTTCATTGAGGTTGGAAGAGGCCGCGTACAGTACCATTCAAGAGCTTTCTCTCGGAATGGGAAAATAAAGTTGAACAAGTCCGACGAGAGGTTGGAGACCTGGATATTTTCAGTGCCTCTCACCTCTAATCTGCTCTTGCATGTGACAATCGCCACGTCCATACCAGATACATAGTTTATGGCTATCATCACCTGGTCTTTTAGAATACGAGCTTCCACGAGGAGTACACCGAGTGCGCCTGTCGACTGTGCTCTCAGGTGTGAACGAAGTTTCATGCGTCTGCCTGTCTGGCCCTTGCGAAGGGATCGCTGCACTGCCTCTCTCGAATAACATACCGCGAGTAGCTGACTGTATAATTGTATAATCTGTATAATTGTCTATGTTATATGCATACTCAATATGAGTGAACTAAATAACGTTGTGTCCGGTTGGACTGTTGGCTCTCCTCATTTTATCGTTGCATTACACGTTACAGGACGTTGAATCAAGGGGTTGAAGTAATATTAAAGAATGGTTCCAGCTCAATTGAGGTCATTTAGGTGAGAGGTTTTTAGTAGGTATTATGCCAACAACATCGGCATCAAGTCTAAAAAAAAAGGACGTTAACCAAGGTCTTCTTTCTTCATTCTAGATGCGGTTGCACGATTGCACTTCCTAGCAGATTTGCCAGTTTATACTAATAACATTATGTTCAAATCTTCCTTGATGAAAACACCATTCAAGAAGGTCCCAGTTTTGTCGCGGTCTCTAGCCTACGAACTGCGCTCTTCCGTACTGCCGCTAACCTTGAATGCCATCTCCAAAGGTGTGTCTTCTAAGCCCCGCTTCTTTCCGAAATTATATTTCGCTTGGGGAAATACGGGAATCATTACCTAAAATGTATTTTCTTTTAGAAAAATATACATTCCTGCAAAGCACTTCGTCTACAGTATCATCTGTTGGTAGTTGCGCTGATATGCCTGGCTGTTTTTACAGGGCTGTCGGCTGTAGTTTGATACGCTTTGATCGGCATCCGCTGTATGCGTCGGAGTTACGTGTGAGTTAACGAAGTAACGTGCGTCGTCCAAATTCACGATTTTGCATCACCGCCACGTAACCTCGTTGGACGAAGTTGTCCGAACGGTTAATCCATTAAACTGGCAAGCAGAGGTTTACCTGCCGCGCAGAAGGACGTTGTATCACCATTACTTTCGCGGTAGACCTCTTCAGAATCTCCATCCTGTGGAGTCCCTGCGGGCAGATTCCCCATGTTGCTCTGTGCAAACCCGAGCACTCGCAGCTGCAAGGTGGGTTGGAGCAAGCCTAGACAAAGGTGCGTAGTAGACCCGCAGCCTCCGCACAATAGACTGGTCAGAGTACACTGATTTTATGTGATACAGGCTATAATATCGGCTTTCTATTATTCAGAAGCACTGCGTCGTGAGACTTCGAGCCCAGGGCGACTTCGGATGGGAAGTTTCCTTCCTTGAAAGTCATAATAACCTAATTGGTGGACTAAAATGCACATAACGTCGCACACATATACGTCGCGACGAAAATTCACATAATTGCGATAATTGTGGTGATTTCTGCTTTAACGCATTTTCCATATTATTGTTGATGTTTACAGGGTTTGTCCAAAAGTAATAGGACTGAGTCGATTAAAAAAATATTGAACCAATTGTTACAATTCTTTAAAAACTTTCAAAATAGGCTCCTTCTGCGTCGATGCAGCGCTGCCAGCGAGATTTCCAAGCATCGAAAGCGTCACGGTAGGCATTCTCCGGAATAGCCTTGAGAGCCGCGGTGCATGCTGCCTAGATCCCCTCTGTCGTCTCAAAATGCTTGCCTTTCATCGTCCTTTTCAAGCGAGGAAATAAAAAAAAGTCCGGGGGGGGCACATCTGGACTGTAGGACGGCTGCGGAAGCGTTGGGATGCCGGCCTTGGTCATTTACAGGGTTTGTCCGTAAAGTAATAGGACTGGGTCGATTTAAAAAAAAATATTGAACCAATTGTTATAATTCTTTAAAAACTTTCAAAATAGGCTCCTGTACCTGTCAAGGTGAATTTAACATCTGGGCAATTAAACGAACACTTAGTCGACGGTCTGAGTTCAACACACGAGTCACATTGTCGGTGTTTGTCGAGGTCGAAGGGTTTCCAGCACGGTCTTCATCGGCAACCTCTTTCCGGCCCTCCAAAAAGGCTTGGTGCCACCGAAACACACCACTTCTGGCTAAAGCAACATCTGGGTAAGCCTGCTTGACCATTTCAAACGTCTCTGTTGCAGATTTACCGAGTTTCACACAGAATTTAATCGCGTACCTCTGGTCTAACGAACGCTGCATTTTCGGCTTGCACCACTAACAGAAACACGTCGCGCGAAAATGGATGTCCTGATTCTCCCGTTGCTAGGAGACAACCGAACAGCCGCTCGTTCGTTAGCTAGGAGCGCCCTCTACCGAATCCAGTCGGCGCGCGCACGCTCCGAAGTACAGTCGCGGCGGAAAAAAATCAGTCGTATTACTTTTTGGACAAACCTTGTATTCACCATTATTGGTAGATTCTCACAATATTTACGGGCTATCCCGCTCAAGTACGTCAATTACAGCAGCTGTTAATAAGCTGGTATTCAGTTCTATACGTTTCGTCACGTGATATCGGTCGATGTCAATTTCACCACAATATTTACAAACACATTCGTTGATTTGGAAACATTTTCCCTTTAGGCAGAGGTATTGGTGGTATCCGTGCCAAGTTATTTTGCAGATCACTGCTCTGTTCTGTTGCAGATCTTTTTTCCATCTGCTGCTAAGAAAAGCGGGTCCGTCTGTAAAATTGTTGATTACAAAGTTCCAGTTTTGCCGTTCTCTGTGTTGCTTGTATTTTTCATATTAGCTTTCCCGTATTGACCTTGATTTTAGTTAGCGTTATAGTCAAATCAAGCTTTAACAGGAATCAAGCACTTGTCGTTTTTTTACGTACTTTTTAAACTGTAAATGTATATATATATATATATATATATATATATATATATAGAGCGAGAGAGAAAGAGAAAGTAGCGGCTGTATATCTGCCTTACATTCTGGTCTCTGGCATACTAATCAGTTTCCCGCCGGGCATTATGACAGACCTGCAATTTGTCTAATGTGTGTATCTTTATATTCTGGCTGTGGCCCTTCTTATAATTTGTAGTACCATTATTCTGACGGGTCTATCCTTATCTCAGATGAACGACGAGCATAAAGACGATAGCGGTCATTTGTCAACGTGTTCCATAAATGGCCGATAGTCGGGTGAAGTATCTTTCTCTCTGAACGGGTTCTCTATAACGTGTCTCGAGATAGCTTCGCTGTCTTGACCTTGATTTTGGTTAGCGTCATAGTCAGGGCAGGCCTCAGCGGGAATAAGTAACGTTTTGAAAAACAAGAATCTCAAGTATATATATATATATACATACATCATCCTTAAGAGCCGCTGGCGGCTGTACATTTTCCTGACATTCTATCCTCTGGTATGTTTACAAATGACTTACAGCGCATCAGTTTGGCAGGCCTGCAATTTGTCCAAAGGAGTAGCATCTACGTCGCGATGCCGTAGAGCTAGTGCAGATAGAACTCGGAAAGTTTCAAACTTGCCGCGTTAGCAAAGTGCCGCTAGAGAGAAGATCAAAGAAGGCCACACACCAGGCTGACTATGAGGGGCCAGATGTCTGTCTATGTAGTATTTCATGGTGTGGTATTTTTTAATAAAAGCAGTAGTACGCTAGAGATGGTATGCTGGTACACTCAATTTCACCACGCGTTTAATGTGGACGAATGCAATAAGCCATAATACAGCATCGTGGGTCTAACGCGGAAACTTAAAGTGTCGTACAGGGGCGACCAAGATGGAATGATATGATTAAGCTCGTATCTACATTGTCTCCGCTAAGCCTCTCTACACAATGCCTGCAGCAATGAATAGACTCTGATTCACATTGAGTGTCAGAGATACCTTGCTGTTGGACATCCTTGCTAAACATTGTACATTGTGTCTAAAGCGTAGAGTGTCTAAAAGTAGGGTGAGGTAGTTTCGTGACGACAATGACGGGTCTGACGGGTGTACAAATAATAGTTTAGCTAAATAAATAAATTACAATGCTCTAGTTAAAATTAGTGTAATTAATGTAAGAAAAACTGATTATTTCGCGCTAGTATGTAAGGAAGATACGTATTAGTTCTTAGCAGACCTTTTGGGTACATATATTCAAATTATTCTCCTGCATTTAGTTGCGTGTTTGTAAACATTATATGAATATAATTATGCGGTTTTTGTACGTTATTTTTTTAAGATAACTTATTTTAAAATTGTAGCATGCAGTTCAAGTATTTCAAAAGGTAGTAAAATGTATAGCCGTATCCATGTGAGTCCTTGTATATATATATATATATATATATATATATATATATATATATATATATATATATATATATATTAATCTAGTAAGCATAGGTGCGCTAAAATCTGTTATTATCAAGTGTCCGTTTTGTGCTGCTTTAACTGTAAATTTTTAAAGTAATTAATTCGATTCTGCGCCACAAAAGACTCACTCGGTATATGTTTGCAATTCCAAAGGTATTCGACGAGTTTTTAGTTAATTATTAAAATTAATTGTTCCTGTTTAACGAGGTGTCATATAGCCGTGTACTGCTCTTTGCTTGTATCTGGAAATTGTTTCATCTCAATTGATATGTACGTGTTAGCCTATGTGCACAGCAATTGGAATAATTATACTACGTGGATAAATAAGTTGCATTGCATGTATATAATTTTAAAAAGCCTATTCATACCGACTACAGCGCCGGAGAGAGATGTCATTCGGAAGTAACATGAAAAGTATAATGTGGATTGGCTTTGAATTGCGTTTGTAGCAGGTCACGCAACTGACGCGCGTGTATCCGCATCAATCTTGGAGAGCAATTTGGAACTTTTGATGCGAAATCCGCAGGACTTTTAAGGCAGATTCGTCCTCTACAGAACATGGATTCACCACTTAACCACTTACAATCGGAAGATGCCACAAAGGAGTAGAACGTATGTGGCAAAAGGGCTCTCACTAAAATAATGAAGCACATGTCGAAAGGTTTTAGCAGCCGTTTTTTGGGATGAAAAAAGTTGTTCTATTATTTGACTACCTTTCTTCAGAAAGAGCGATAACCGGGGAGCACTACACTATACGCTTGAACCAGCTGAAGAAACGCATCATAACACTACAACCCGCGATGCAGAAGAGGACTATGATGTTCCACCACGACGACCCAGACGCCCGTCAAAACATCTTCTCTACCATGGCCGAAAAACGCGAACTGAAGTTCCAAATTGTCGAGAATCCCCTATATTTTCTAGGCCCGGCCCGTACGACTATTATCTATTTGGAAATCTCACAAAAATATTTCCGGAACAAAATTATGATAACAACAATGATGTAATATGCACCGTAGGCGTATTTGAAGTTGAAAGGCTTTGAACATTTTGATCGTCGTATAAAAGCTAACTTTTTAGTCCATCTATATAAAGAAAGAAATATATATATATATATATATATATATATATATATATATATATATCACAAGAGAGAGAGATAGAGAGAAACGGAAAAGCTACAATAAGTACACGCGTATATTTTGGCTGGTCGTAAACACGATAAAAAAGGAAAGGTGTGTTAACTTACTGGACAGCGGTGGACTGATAAGACGGGCAACCTTGCCGCAGTTGACGCCCTGGACACAGGGTCTCTGCCGAACGAATGAGCCGCTCTGATCTGAAACACGAACCAACAGAAACACCACCAGTACACGAAATCAGCGTAAGCAAGTTTTGGTTAGTGAAGCTCGTCGGTGTACTTTCGTCGTATATACAACAGTATTAAGACTAGGCCGCGAATATAAGCTTGATTTATATTCCCAGTACCCGCGCAGCAGATTGCGATATAGATTCAACTATATATATATATATATTTATATATATATATATGTGCTGCTTCAGGGGACCCATAAACTAGCGATACACATTTGCATTTCACAATTGAATTGTTCTAACACATATATATATATATATATATATATATATATATAATATATATAAAGGGTGCTCAAATGAAAAGGTATTAAACGTCGTAACAACCAAACCTGGTGAAATTCATTATGACGCTTTGAAATTACGTAGTAAGGCAAGGAACTTCTAGGAACGCGAATGGAGTATTTGGCGTGGTTGTGCGCGTGCGCGGGCGCCGAAGAGAAAAGCAGTCAGTTGTGTGTCCCGTCCAATTGACGCGGCAAGGCGTGTGAGGACATCGTGGCGTTCCCATTGCAAAATCCGATGATTAAGGAGGGTAGCGAGGTATTATCAGATTTCTGACGGCGCAAAGTGTTCAACCGGCCCATATTCACCGCTGGATGATGGGTGTGTACGAACTAGACTGTATGCCTGACAAGCGACAGTGAGAAATAGAGTGCCCCATTTCGTGAAGGCTGCGAGTGTTTGGTTGCTGGCGCGAGACCAGGCCTGGCAAACACTGCAATCAAGGCCGAACTTATCGACAAGGTGAGCGACCAGGCGAGAAGTGATTGACACGTCATAATGCGAATGTTGACAGTGATGGTAGAAGCCAGCGTTGGAACAATGTAGACAGCAATTATGCCCAACAGGTTGGTTTACCGGAAGGTATACGCGCAGCGGGTTCCGAAGAAGCTCAGCGAACTGCAAAAAGAATTGCGTACGGGGCTAGCAAGAAACTGCAAGACTTGTTCCGATATAATAAAGACCCTACGCTTTTTTGGAACATATCGTCACTGATGACGAGAGTTGCCAACCTCACGTCGAGCCAGAGAGCCAAAGCGGGACAGCATGCAATGAACGCATACATCGTTATCCTTTTTCCTAAAAAGAATCAAAGCTAGTCGTCCGTCAGCAGGCAAAATGATGCTCACCGCATTTTTGTGGTTCGAGGTCCGATATATTGATCGAAATCCTCGAGCACAAAAAAAAAACGGCAACATTGAGGTTTGCTGCGAGACGTGCCGTAGCCTACACAACTCCATCAAACGCAAACCACCGAGGCTTATCGACGAATATCGAACCACCTAGGCCTGCTCACAGAGGGCGTGATTTCGCTTCACGATAACGCGCGTCCACACGTCTCACACAAAGTGTGCTGACTAACTTAAAGCGAAAGCAAGCTTAAGCATCCGCCCTACAGTCTGGACATGTCGCTCAGCGACTTCTAACAGTTTGGTCCGCAAAAACCTCCTTAACGGGAGGCGCTTCAACTCGGACGACGAGCTAAAGGGCACAGTCAAAGACTGGCTTTTGTCACAGCCGCGGGAATCCTGGCAACAGGAAATTCTTCAGCTCAAGAGACAGTGGGATAGTTATGTTCAGGCCTCTGGTGATTACTTTTGAATAAAAACTTCAAATATACCTACGGTGTCGTCCCGTATATGTATGTATATATATATATATATATATATATATATATATATATATATATATATATATATATATATATATATATATACTAGGCGGATGAAGGAATTAGCATCGCCTGTTTATAACTTTAATTTCTACAATTTAAAAAGCTAATGCCGACTAGAGCGACGAATATAGACATTCTTCGGAAGTAACAAAAATGTGGATTGGTTTCGAATTGCGTTTGTAGCAGGTCGCGCAACTGTGAAATGTCAAACCCTCCAGTGACAATGGAGCAGAAGGAGTACCGTGATAAAAAAAAAATGATAATTTTTTAGACAGCTTAATTTCATCAAAATTAAAAAAAATAGACGCAGTGTACGAAGCGAATGCACCAGCGTTTAGTACTATTAGCAATTCGATCGTCTCATTTAGTAGCAGTAGTATGACCACTAAGAATGCTCCGCGCTCTGGTCGGCCAGAAACCGCTTCGGGTGAGAAAACTGTGCCAGAAGTCTACAAATTCGTGACGACTGACCGCTCATTGCAGCTGCGCGAAATAGCGAAAAAGATGGGCATGGAATGGGAGTTTAGTAACCTTTGCTGATATACCCGCTGTATCAGATAGACGTTCATCTGCCATTTTTTGTAGCAAATAAAGCCTTTTTTCGCATAGAGAGAAAAGGTGCACCAATCATGGCGGATGCAAGTATATATATATATATATATATATATATATTGACTTACCTGTGGCAACGTAGAAGTCAAAAGCAGATTTAGGATCTCGTTCATAGCCGCACGTCCAATTCAATGGGCCACATTGCGCCTTACCTGTAATGATAGTTAAATGTAATAAGACTGCTCTTTCTAGACACTTATTTTCCACCTAAAATGCTAATGCTTATATATATATATATATATATATATCGTATATTATTTACGATATATATATATATATATATATATATATATATATATATATATATATATATATATATCGTATATTATTTAGGATATCGTAACTTCCGAACACCAATGACAAGTAATTCACCTTGCACACTTATTGCATAGGGAGTATCGTTTAATTTCTCTATTTGAAAGTTTAAGAAGTCTGGAAACAAGAAAACGCCGGTTCATTAAGATAGATAGACGATAAGCAACTAATCCGCTGAGAGTCAGCGACCTTGCTGCTGCCGCAAGAACTGTTGGGGAAACCCTACGTATCTCAACATGTCCGCTTATGCTGCCGCTCTAAGCATCCCTGATAGCAAAAGGGGGGTGGCGTGTGTATTTGTAAATAGTATATCAAGCAGATAATAAATTCCATCCACCCACACACGTTTGGGGCGTCACGTTTTTGAATTTCCTTCCCTTTAGATACACGCAGCAAAGAAAAGCCTCATGTAGCGAACGTGGTGGTGGTGGTGGTAATTAAATTCGACTCGCATAAGCCTACGTCTCTGTCTCAGCTTTGAGTCTTCGAGTGTCTCTAGTGGCGCATTTGTCCTCGATGAACGAACGCCTTTATCGCTATAGGCATGTATGTTCTCTATCTACTTCAACGGTCGCCTGCCATAACAGCGCCGCAGTGCTAACGATGTGCCGGAAGCACTAAAGCAGCTGCCAAACGAGTGCCTGGTTTCGAGCATTTTCTCTCTCTCGTGTCTAAGATGGCCGAAAAAACTCGCCGACAATTCAAAAACCGAGACAGCATTTTTAGGGAAGCGACGTGTGAACTATGCTTGCGGCCCCGACGACAACGACGACCATGGCACCACACCTCGACGTGCGCTTGCATGTGGAACGTGTCAAGCTTACGGTCATGTATGATGACGCGTGCAAACTTCAGGTTGGTTCGAGTGCGCTTACGTTGAAGACCGTAGACACTCACCTAGAACTCATAACCCACACCACCTCATCCGGCTCGACATTCGGTGACTATCGCAATCGACAGTCGTTGCGGTCTCTGAAAATGTTCAGACTTGGACACGCAAACGTGTTCTACTCTTCTCTATGTTGGGCACGCAAGTTTCAACTCAGATCTTTCTCTATCTCTTAGCTTACCCGAATATATATATATATAAATATATATATATATATATATATATATATATATATATTCGCTCCCCACAAGCCCTAGTGTTGATAGTTAATTACATCTCGCTGTAACACTTATATGTCATTTTAATAATAAAACCGTACAGGTTTTTCATTTTATATGTATATATATATATATTGTTCGCTTGGCATGTATGCCTAAATACACATGTCACCCTTTTATATCAGGGGCGCTTAGAGCGGCGGCATATATATTACCTACGCATCCATATAATCCATGTCTACTTCAATACCTTATATATAAGGTATTGAAATAGACATATATATATATATATGCATGTATATATATATATATATATATATATATATATATATATATACATATTTATACATGCATATATATACTTGCATATATATATATGCGTATGTATGAATGCGCCTCATTTTTTATGCCCGTGCTGTTTTTCGTTCCGAGGCTTCTGATATTCTTCAAGCGCCGAAGCCCTTCATCCCCGAAAATGATGTCCGCGCTGCCCGAACTTGACGTACTCAGCACGGGCCAAAGATGCTTCGCTTGATTGCTGGATTACCACTTCTGGCGGCATCGTGCGTCGTGGGGCGGCCGCGATGGCCAAATTACCATCGGCAGCGGACTAGCATCCAATTTGCATACTTAGTCCAGGGTGAAGCGACTGCCTACCGGCTAGGGCGAGCTTAGGAAGCGTATCAAAATCCACCTCTACTTGTCTCTCCACCAGAGCGTTGTAATGAGTGAGATATTGAGATTGGCAAGACTGCCCTGTCCAGATGTCTACCGTTTACAAACACGACAATCGAAACTGGCTAGCATTCTTCTTAGTTGTTGACGTCTTCAGCAGGCAGTCTGTTGGGTTCAGTTAGGCTTCTTGTTTGAGTCAGGACAGAAATTGCCTCGAGACAACTTTTGCCCAAGGCGAAACCATGACAAATGCCTCCGATAAGCAACTCAAATGTAAGATTGTTTTGAATTTCGTACAGCTTCACAGGGACACAAGTGGACTATATAAGGCATGCATAACATTGCTTGATTGATTGATTGCTTTAGAAACGTTACGCGTAGACCGTTGTGCTACACTGCTTTCATTTAAACGGACTCCATGTGAATAAGATATATGCATTCATTCACACAATATATATATATATATATATATATAAGAACAAGCTCGATGTGTACTACCAACAGTCACGCAGGCAAGATTCTTTAATAGCTCCTGTAATAATCTATTGGCTACTTGTTAACACCAATATGAACTGTTTTCCCGTCTGGGAGCCTTAGCCGAAAAAAGAAATGCAACTGCTTGAGGGCGTACAATGTAGACGTTTACATCAGTTGGGCTGGACATGCTAAGTCGATGCATCGACCTTAAGACTCCCATTTTAAACACTGTTAATTAACTGAGCGTTCTGTGCCGGCTTGGACAAGCAAACCCGCTAGAGCACTTCTTTGACACCAAATCAACTTATCTAATATTTTAAAATTCCTTGAATCCGGCTCACATCATCAAATCGTGCACGTGTTCACAATCCTCTGAAGACGATAATAAAGGTGCATTTAGAGCGGAAATTTCTTTTTTGGATTGAGAACCGAATTACCAACAATTGCTGTGCGAGCTTTTTATCCTGACATACACATCAAAACGAATGCATGCATTTTAACTTGCGTTATGAAATTGCGCATTTTTTCTTCTTCTTACGAACAATGTCTGTAATTTAATTACAAACATTGTTCCAAAGAGCCTCCTCTTGCTATTATACACATTTAGTAGCGGTAGCAGAGGTTTTTTAGACGCGTTCCATAATTTTCCAGGCTAATAACAAATATTCCAGGCATGTTTCTAACGTCTTTAACCGCGGCGTTTATTTTTTGGAGTCAACAGGGATCGTGCAAACGGGACTCTTCAGATGGCTCCAAAAGAAAAATTCAAGGCTTGAAAGGTCGGAAGATCGCGCAAACGATGGGCCCACCCCGGCCAATTTACCGATTCGAGAAGGTCGCGCTTAGGTGCGTCTGTGTGGTTTCACTCTTACTCCAAAGGAATCCATTTCTACCTCCTCGCTCCACTGGAAATGACCGAGTTGTACTAGCCCTCGAAGCTTGTGGCATGAATTTTGGCAGACCGTATATATATATATATATATATATATATACGGTATATATATATCGACAGAGAGAGAGGGGGAAAGGGGGGAGAGAGAGAGTCTCCCAGAATTCGTTCAACAAACTTTGTGGTCTAGTACAATTCGGCGAAATGCTTTTTCAATGGAATACAGGGCGGAAATGTCTTCTTTTAGACTGAAAAATAAACTACCAAAGGTGGTTGTGTCAAGCTTTTTATCCTGACCTATCTTCACTTAATCTGCGATCGCAAGAGCCCTACTCATTCAGTCCCGGCAAACCAGTCATACCTGCGTGTTTGGAGGAAAATTTTACATCAGTTAAATTGCATTCTACGTTGGCTCAAAGTAGAGCAAATGTTGTACTAAAAATAATTTCCAAAAAATGATTTTTTTTGGCAATTCCTATATTTTAACTTTCACGCACAACTACCTATTTTTAGAAGACATTTCTGTCCCTTCTTCCATTGGAAAAAAAAATTCCTTTCGCCGAGTTGTACTATATCTTAAAGTTTGTGGGACGAATTCTGGGTGACCCATCTCTGTCGCGTCTGTCTTTCTTGAGTCGCCCCAGGTGCCCTTTTCTAACCAGTCCTCTTTTTATGACTTCTCTCAATCCGGCAATTCGCCTTTCGCTAGCTTGCGTTGGGTGTCATTTAGATTATGCAGAATCGCTAAACACGCTGGATTGAGCGGCATACCTTTATGTATGACGACTTCCCGCAAACGTAGTTTTCACACAACTGTGTTTATATATATATATATATATATATATATATATTGGGTCAGTCAGAAATCAGCCCTGCTAGACTCTATATTTGGAGAACTAGTCAATAAACTTTACTTGACGGACCCTGGTGGAGGCAGACGTGTGTTCCTAACCTGTTATGGCCAAATCTATGGAGTGTCAATTCCTACTGAACGTATTATATAGTGTATTGCAAAAATGTGGTCTCTTTACATGAAGCATTTAATTATTGTATTAGAAAGTTTGATGCAGGTGTGTATGATGTGCGATGAGTAAGTGCTAAAGTTAGTCGAGGACTGGGCTAAGCTGCACCCGAATGTCTCTGAATGTATCTACACACTTGAGAAACGGCCAGAAGGTTTTCTGAAGCCGGTGATAAACCTTGCCGGTGATTTACCCTGCCGCAAAATGATCTTGAGTCGAGCTACACTGTTAACTATGTCAGCGTTTTGTCGCTAGCTCCTAAACAGACTATCATTTGCGCCCTGTTTAGCAGCTTAGAAAAATCGGAGCAGTGTAGTGGAAATCCTCCTTCTTATTGTGACGAATTTCCCAGTCATGTCTTATCTGAACAAGCTGTGTGGACGCGGTTCGCCCTCTTGTAATTCCATGATGAGTCTAATCGATGAAAATGTTTTCTATGATTAGATGTGTTTAATAGTATTTTTTTTATGTGATGCATTGATCAAATATATATATATATATATATATATATATATATATATATATATATATATATATATATATATATATATATATATATATCTATATATATATATATATATATATATATATATATTTATTTCAATAGCTCCGCAATCAACAAGGAGGCCTGCTTATAGAAATATAGGGAACATTTTGATGACTAGAAGGTGAGTTGTGAGCCACAGGGACAAAAACAAAGACAAAATAAACTGAAACACGACCCGTTTTGCTAGAATCGTCTATAATCAGACACCCAACCTTTCAAAAGAGGTTATGGATCTGATCCACGTACTATATGATTTGCGTATTAATAAAAGTATTTCACATCCTTGAATAAGAGATTGGATTCCTTCAGTGCCCGAAACTCCATAAACGCTTTGCGGACCTCAATGTTGAGTTTATTATTCCGTAACGTTCCATAATGTACACAATTGTACAATACATATGAATACGTGAATGTAGTTTCAGAATTTCTCATACATGCCTTCAGTATTCGGGTAGCTGCCCAAAAAAAATCAATTCGTGGTCGCACCATTTGCACAAATGGCATCATATTGCCTTTACGAATGCTAGTGCAAGACTCACGGTAGTCGGTATAGCGTGCGGAACTGAAATTATGAACTGAATAATATACGTCTATATTTACCGACGAAAAAACTTCCGAGCTAACAAGTCGGATGGAGCCATCCTGCGCTGACTAGAAAAACTCACACGCATTAATCATCCTCTTATAATTACTGGATATATTAATTTTATAAATCAACGTTTAATCAGCTGGCATACACTTACGATCCCCTGATGCCGAAGGATTTAAGCAAAATCTTATAACAATGTTTTTTTTTGTCACTAATGCTCTTTTTTGCCAAGAGGTAGTTACTGCCGCGAGAGAACAAAACATTATCGAACCCGTAATTACGAACGCCAACGACTTAAATTAACACGACTTAATATTCTGGCTACCACACGTCCATTACGATCACTTGGCAGTCGAATTTAATTAGGCTATTCAAAAGTATCGTCATCAGAGAGACTTAACTATGTAAGAGCTGATTTGGAAGCCATTTCCGTCAATCTAGCTTTAAGTGAGTGGTCATGCTCCTTCTCTGATTGTACCTCCATTCAGAGTCAATAGATGAAGTTAGTAAATATAATGACGTCGTATCTAGTCGAGGGCTTTACTCCCACTTGTCACGCTACATCGCCCCTGTCTATGTAGAGGAGACGCAACATGCCTTGCTAATTAACCCCATCTGCTATCAGAAGTAGACGAGTAGATAGGGGACGTTTGGACAAACGTGCCGAGAGCTTTTTCCAATATGCAAATAACTGTCTGAATCTGTACAGCGCTGTTGATCCTCTGAAAGTTTGGGATGTAACCTCCGTTGAAAACCCAGATAAGTTCGACGTTCTCTGGCAGTACTTTGAGCGCGTTTATATTTTATCCAGTTAAATTACCCCCCCCCCCCCCCCCCCAGCGGCTAGATAGCGCAACTCAATGACCCAGAACGGATGGTTTGAAACTTTTCAACTGATGCTGTCTTCTATAAGTTGCCGTCGTTAAGGAGGATACCAAATTTCATACCAGAAGCTCTTCCACCTAATACATTTGCCAAAATGGCGGACTTTTTAACTAACCCGCTCTCTCTGATTCTGACTCGGTCGTTTGAACATGATGAGGTGTTAACTTTGGTCAACGAATCGATTGTGTCGGCAGTCGAAAACTAAGAAGCTCTCTGCCCTGTAGCGCAATGTGTCATTCCATGTTTAGTTATGGATGAGATTGCTGTTGACAACATCACGATCATTCTGTGAATTCAGCGAATGGACCCATTGAACATGGGTTTAGTAAAATACGTTGAACTCAAACCCACCTTCTAGAAGTATGCTATGAATGGGCCTTGGCGCGACGTAGACTCTTCACGTTGCATCTTTTGAATTCTCGCGCGCTTTTTACAGAGTTGACCATAAGCGGTTTCTAGATAAACTAACTTTATTCGGTATCAGTCCTCGAAGAAGCAATTGGCGTAGGGCGTATCTGTCGCATGGAACATTTAGAGTGAAGACTGAGAACTTGTTATTGAACAGCGGGCGGTGCACGTCTAATGTATGCCAGATTTTCTAGAGACCTAAGTCGTGTTTCCGGCTTAGATCTCTATAAATAGTGCGGCTTTTACGTCATACACAAGATTGAGTCGTTGAAATTTACACAGTACCAAATATAGACACAGAAGACAAGTACAGAGCTGCAGAAAGCTATCAATTGTATATCATGTTAGACATGAAGACTTTCGTGCTAAAATGTGCAGCTGTGAAAACCATTCCAGACGACACTAGGTAGTACCTGAGGGGAGATACCATAGACGAAATGACTCAGCATAATATTTGGAAATATCTTTCGGTCGGCAGTTAAGGTCCCGTTAACATATTTAGAAACCACAGTGACGTGTGCAGTCTTCTTCTTGGATTGGTGTTCATTCTGCAAGATCATGAAATGCGTTTTGGATAATACACATGTAGTAGAGTAATACAAATTGGACTTACTGCGTGCACGTCTTCATACTATTCTATAGGTAATACGTGGAGCTACCTCGTAGCGCGTACAAGACACATTTATAAAGCGCCTATTATGGTCGTATGTAATATGTGCTTGAGACGAACTTGTACTTGCAAAGGTGAAGGAATACCAGCATCGAGTCGAATTTCGTATTTATAAGCAAATTATTAACGACAATCGGACAACAATTTTAGAATAGTGTGCTCTAGGATCGAATAACCTGCAGGGTGGAGTGTCTGTTCATGCTCTTGACGTATAGCACTTTTCATTCAAGCATTTAAAAAATATCCATAAAATAAACCGGTTAATACTGTCGTCAATAGTGCCTTTTGCTGTCGACTGGCGGCGCCGCCTATGTGATTTTGATCGAAATGTGTTTAGCCATAGTTCAGTCACCATAACTAGACATAAATGGCACGCAACAAGCTGGCTTAGTGGCAAAACCTGGCAAGATGGCTTAGTGGCAAAACTGAGCAAGATGGCTTTGTGGCAAAGCCTTTGTTTTGCATTTGGGAGGACCCAGACCGGCCACTCTTAAATTGGTTTGCATGGTTTCGAATTTAGACAAGGTTTTGGGCATTAGCCTTACAAAAAACTTTAAAAAAAATTTAATTTTTAAGTACACCAATTACGGCATTGCGGTTTGTCGAGACATCTAGTATTGAAAGACAGACAAACGAGATCGAGCTTTCCGGATACCGAACCTCCATTTCCGAATGTCTGCTTGTGTTATCGGCTGGCTCGAGTGAGCGCACAATGGACGAAGCCGGTCGGAGCCCAAGTGAAAGGAAATCCGGTAGATAGTTCCAAACTAATAGAGAAAGCGCGATGTCTTAAAAAGAGGGAGAGAGAGAGAGAGAGTCGGTGCGAGTGGGACCATGATTAGAACGAAGAGGGCGTCCGGGAGAGGTAGTTTTAGTTTGACGTTGGCCTGAATCTTCTGGATTCGGCATCGTGACGTTTTTTTACCTGACGCCGAAACCGGCGGCCTAGTGGCCAAACGTGCACGGTCGTCGATTGAACAATTTGCTCATACTTCTACTGTACTATTTCCTCTGCGACGGAAATCGGAATCACAATGGCCGCTAGAAGGGCGCATTTGCGTGCGATTATGCTTGCATACCAAGCTTCCACAATAGTTCAAAATGCGGCTGCCTCGCCGTCGGCGAAGATTTGTACTGCTTCGACGGGCCTCAAACTGTGAGCAACATTACTACAAAGCAGTGCTTTTTTTTATCGTGTTTGTAATGGAAGTTTTACTGTGACATATCATCAAACCGACAGACGGGGGCCGGTCGTAGATAGGTACTGATGAACCATAAGGACGGTAGATAAAGATGACATAGAGGCTCTCGTATGATCGTACGATTATAATTCATTATTGATACTCGGTGAGATCTAATATCGAAAGTGAAAATATGGCGAAACGTCGTCGCATGGATTCGTTCGCTTGCACCTAACTAGCCGTGAGTACGTGAAACGTGGCGATGTATTGTTGGCTTCGATTAAGCTTTTCTACCAACCCGACGGCTAGACGGGAAGGCTGGTTCCGGATAGTCTCACCAAGCAGCATCATAGCCAAAACTCAAGAAGTTCCGTTGTCCTTGAAACCGTTGTTGGCCGCGACATGACCAGGTGCAGTTTGCGCCCACTGCCACACCACCAGGTCAACCGTGCGACTTCAACACGGCAAAATGACGCGAGTAATAACTAGATGTCATTTCTTTTGATCACATGAGAGGGCTGTTTGCAGTTGCTGCAAATTATTTGACAATTAAGGCGAAGAAAGCGAAGGGCAACTGTCGCGGAACCAGCTTATCATACGCCACTTGTGCATTGAAATTGTACATTCAAAATGTACATTCTTAAAAGTATTTATGTAAAAACACTTAAGCCTAACGTTTACAAAGTTAATTCATATATATATATATATATATATATACAACAATCCAATTTATTTAGATAATTCACTACGTTAGCACTTTGGAATGGACAATTGTCTCCGCGGGAACGTGTGATCACGGGTTCTCTAACTTAGGGTTAGCCCAGTTCAACAATGTGCCCCGAACAGATAAATATATATATCTATGTATATATATATATATATATAAATACAAATTTACACATTGCCGTTATGCAGGCTATTAGAGTCGACAAATCGGTGTCGTTAGCCACACCGTAGATTCGTAATCATGCCGATAAAAACAATCAAACGTACGTCGTTACACTGATTGTTCTATATTTTCACCAGTTGTCACGGTCAGGCCGACCACATACAGCATTTCGGGGCATACGCCGTCCCGCCAACTTCCGTTTCTCTTTCCATCATTACTATTATGCGCCGGGCGGGCAACCAAGTTTAGTTTGGAGCGGCAAACTAACCTTGCTTCGTTAGAGCCACAACATGGCTTTGCTCGAAATTCATTGTGGGTGATGTCGTGCACATGTCGCGTTATCGCATACTGTAATATATCGCATCTGTATAATCGGCGATGTTCGAATATTCTAGCCCCGCGCAATCTACATAAATGCATACATACATAAAGGTTTTCGAATACCTTTGGTCTCGCACAATTTGTATATATATATATATTAATGTACGTCCAGAAACGCATGTGTACAGACACGCGTACGAAACCACGCTTACGTGTACATGTATATATATATATATATATATATATACACATAAGCAGACGTATAAAATTGTACTAGGTATGGTTCACCGGAAAGCTCATCGCGGTCGCGACTGATCACGCCCATAATTAATATATCACGGCTGTTTATCTGGTTTTCGTGGTCGGCCGGTCAGTAGGCCCGGTTCTCAACGTAGCATAGCGTCAGTATCACGACCACCCACATCAGCTCCCTTTCTGGGAGTCAGTCTGGAAGTAAGTCGTGATGGCCGTGATGAGCCTTTCAATATTAAGATAGCAATGCTAATTGAATTCGAACGATGCTCATCATTCATTATCGCATGATGAACGGTGTCGGACCGCGCAGATCACAATCGACTTTTCGCGTGTAATCTCATATGTTGACAGACGTGTGATGGCGTGAATAATGGCTCTGGCAAACGATACCGTCAGTCGCCCTGTAAGCGCATCCGTCACCACGTAAGAGCTATTCCAGCCCACTGTTGTGCCTTTCAAGAGCTATTCTAGCCCACTGTTGTGCCTTTCAAGAGCTATTCTAGCCGCCCACTGTTGTGCCTTATAAGAGCTATTCTAGCCCACTGTTGTGCCTTGTAAGAGTCATTTTAGCCCACTTTTGTGCCTTGTAAGAGCCATTCTAGCCCACTGTTGTGCCTTGTAAGAGCTATTCTAGCCCACTGTTGTGCCTTGTAAGAGCTATTCTAGCCCACTGTTGTTTCTCGTATGAGCTTTTCTAGCCCACCCTTGTGTCTTGTAAATTCTAAATTGCCTAGACGTATGAGATCATACCGTAGAAGCTTATTTGCACACAATTGACGGAGTTTACAAAATTGGAAAGTAGGTTTCTCAGACGATGACTGATGCGCAAGAACTGCGGATCGGAGATTGCTTCTCGCTGCTCTAGTGTGTCTGCTAGTTCGATTTCAGGGCGTATGCACAAATGTGCGCACAATTGAGAATACATGTGTAAACCTTTGTCCCACGCACAATAAACTCTTGCCATATTCACCACTGTTTGTGTATTTTACTATAGTAAAACCGCAATATAAGAAACTCGATTAACAAATGACACATGCTCTTAAAAAGTATTTTGCACAAACTAAGACATCTAAATTTTGAAAAAATATGAACGATATAGTTTTTAACCCTGCAGGTTTGTTTGAATAAATATTGCATTGTATGATTAAGTAAGCTATCGTAAGAAGAGCTTGCAATGTATTTATTTACCGCTAGCTGCTGTACACATACTTTAGCATAATATTTAATTTGCTTCAGTTCTTTTTATGGTCATTATTTTAAATTTTTATTTATATAATTTCACTATGTTAGCACTTTGGAGTGGACAATTGTCCCCGCGCGAACGTGTGATCACGGGTTCTCTAACCCAGGATTAGCCCAGTTCAACAATGTGCCCCGAACAGACGCTGCGTTTCCTCGTTGAATGTCGAGCGACAGCCTCTGACGCAAGAATTCGGAGTTCTTTTTATTCCTTTTATTATTAAATTTTACAAACAACAATATAATATGCTTCATTTACTTTCTATTACTTCATTTTTTAAGTATAAGTTACTGTGATATATATATATTAATAAACGGGCTCTTTTCCAGAGTAGTCTGTACGAATGGCATATATTGTCTGCGGGACGGAGTGGGCAAGGCGGACGCCGACGACTCAGCGCAAGAAGAAGCCGAGTTTCAAGAGTAACAAGAAAGTGAAAATATTGCGTTATCACCTCATAGCGCCAACTTGGAATCTCGTTACCCAACTGAAACGCAACCAAATGCGTGTGCAGTACGCATTTGGTGGCGTGTCAAATGTGTAATGCTACTACTATGTATATACTATGACACACAATACTATGACACGACAGTACGTTATGTTACGATAGTGTGGAAATACAAAATGTTACATTACGATACTATGAAAATACAATACGATTGTAGTAACGATGATACTATGATCATGTTAATAGTGCTTGAGGTCCGAAATGAGTCATGTTTGTTTCGTTTACTGCGACATCTTGCAATGTTTTGCTCACCTACACTCAACATACACATACACATACTCACATACACCCACAGAGCCAGACGAAAAAGAACTAAAGCAAAATAATATGTGCAAAGCAAACAAATCGTGCATTTGGTGTGTGCCATAATATGTATCAAATAGAAGAAGAATAAGAAGAATAGATGTTGCACCCCGGGGAACTGTTTGATCAAATTATTGAACAACGACCAAGTCTAGCTTTTTGTCATGGACGTTTTTGCTCGTATGGCCCGAGATTGGGGCGGGATTGGGGTGGTGTGGAAGACACGATATTGTACACGTGTGCCCGGCTACGTTATTCTTCGGAGCAATGTAGTGTAGGTAAACGTCAGGTTAAACAGGATTGTAGCTGAACTTGGTAGCACGAACGTTTGTCCGAAGCGTCCCTGGGCGTACCCGTTGCGACAATTGCAGAGGCCATTCCTTGTCATTTGCGAAGACTTTTCAGATCAATGCGATGACAACATATACAACGACACGAATTTAATGTTATCTGACTCCATGACCCCTCGCTTGTTTACCAAAAAAACAATAATAAAAACGATTTTCCAAGTTAACAACGTGGCAACGAAACAGCAGCGGAAACATCAGAATTCCTGGGGTAAACGAGCAACCGCCTCAAATGTCTCAACCCCGTCATCAGCTGTGTGTCAAACCTGGAGAGCCGAATTAAGCGAGCGTGTTCAAATTGACACGAGAGCTAACTTCTTCCGATGCCCGACATGGTAAAATGTTTGCGTTGGTTGTCGTGAAAGCGCGCGAAAAATGTTATATATATATATATATATATATATAGAAAATATTGCGATGATTTATTAATAATTTACAATACATTTGCACACTTGGCAGTGCTCGTCTATATATATATATATATATATATATATATAATCCGATTTGTCTTTCGCCATCAACCTTATATTGTATTTTCGAATACTGTTGTTGTTGCTGTTGTTTGATGATGACGTAGCTCGACAGCTCGAAAGCACAAGTCATGTCTAGAGCATTTAGATCCATTTGGCGACACTTGAGCAATCTACTAGTTCCTCCATTGGCATACTCTACCCTGCAGCCCTATCGAGTCGATTACTTGACGCAAGGCCAACAAGATTTTGTTTTGGCTCGTGCTTCGGTTTTACACAATATTTAAGTTGCAAAAGCTAAAAAATACTCAATTTTTTGAGAATTTGATCAAAGTAAAGTGAACGATGGCCAAGGACACTAGCGTGGAGTTTGTCGCTATTGACTAAATGCAGCCAATGTGGTCGCTAATGGCTGAGATCAGCCTTCGTTTTTCAGACTGCCTGACTGACGTACAACACACGTCCCCTTCCGGGATCCAGCTCATGGAAACGCATGGTGGGCCGACTAAAGCCAGCCCCTACTCTAAGGATGATGGATGACGCAACGGAGTGAAGCCGTATGCGGATGGTGGGTGGCTAGTAGGAAAAAAACGTTTCGCCTTGAGAACTCGAGACTCACTAAAGACCTTAGGGTTTTCGCGGAGCAAACTGCCTTCGTTTATACAAGGCTGCTAGTTCCATTTGCGCATGACGAGACGTCCCGATAAATAGAGCACACATGTCAATAACAGTTAACGAAAATAAATGGCCTGATAAACAACGCTTATATAACTACTTAATAGGCTTAAATTAATACGTTTCTTGTCGCCATAACTTACATCATCATATTTGCCATAACTTACAAACTAGGATAGGCGGACAGTGACCAACAATATGCACTGCGATACGCAAATAATTATGTAGTTGTTGTTGTTGATAATAATCCAGCTCTGGCAACGCGACAATTGCAATGGAACAATAGCAATAGCCGGGCTTTCATTATGTATGCATTGGGTTAATTGTATCGTAGATAACGCTCGTACAAAGCCAAGCTTTAATCCGCACTTCGGAGTAGGTTGTTTTTAATGTAGAGATTATGATTGAATGTAATGAAGGTCTTACCTCGAGTAACGCAGAGGATTATGGTCAGAGCTGCTAGTGTGACACTCGTATGTTGAGTTGATTTTGCGGCGCGCGTTTGAAGCGCTAAGAAGGCCGCCGAAATCACCATCGTGCATCGACAACCATCTATAGTCAGAAGGCAACACCGGTTGCTTTCGAGCGCGTTGCTGGTTCGCCACCGAGTGGTAACTATCTCCGGTGGTTTCATACGCCGCAGTTCCAGCTGCCGCAGAGTCGCAGATTCAAAGTACTAAAACACGCGGCGATCTCCGATAGCCCCCAGCACAACGGGAAAACGATTCTCGGCCTCAGACAGCTTATCTGCTCAGTTCAGACAGCTTATCTGCTCAGTTCAGACAGATTCATTCCGCACAATAGAGAGTCTGAGAAGGCAGATTGCGACGGTGGGTGACATGAGGTATCCGTAAAGTGAAAATGCCTTTGAGACGTCCGAAGCGCTCGCCCTCTCCCATGGGGGCATGGCATCTGGTACGCGGCGCATCTTGTTGCAACAAAGAGCTGAGTTGTAACTCCCCGTAGGAGTATACGGTGCAGCATGGTACCCCCCCCCCCCTTCCCATTACGTGCACAGACTCGGCAGTCTAGGCCAGCCTTCTCTTAGTTTGTATTAGATGAATCATTAGCTTTTAGCGTTGCTGCTATCATTCCTGCTGCTGCTGCGGCGACGACGACAACATAAACGACGACAACAATAACAATTGCAACAGCAATAACACACGCGCTGTTGTCAATTACGTTGTTGTTGTTGTTGTTGCTGCTATTGTCCTTGTATGCTCCTCAATCTGTAAGCCAAATGCACAGCAACAGCGGCGGCGGCGCCGCACACGGAGACACTATGCTGCACCGACGACCAAAGTAACGTAACTAAGCCAGCACTTTTGGGTTGGTATTCGGCGCGGAGACGCCGTCTGTTGTCCTTGTACCATTTACCTGCTACTAGACCAGGTAGGGCGCCGGGTCGAACGCGCCATTGTTGTGACGCGTGCTGCGTAAGTTCATGTAGATAGACCTCCCTCCCCGTACGCGACGCCGTATTCAGGACATTGGTGGAACGGCCAGCGTGTGTGAACGGAGTCTCTGCCAAGAATCACCGCCACCACCCGCACCCCCACCACCATACCTGCAAAACGACCTTGACTGCATCGACCACCATAGCATGGAACTCTCCCCCAGTCTGCCGCGACAGCCAGCCGCCGTGCGAAACAACCACGGCAGCGCATGCCAACAGCCATATGATGGAGATGGATCATCAACGCGCTCGACAAGCGGGCCTTTGCGGTTGGTAGTTGAGCATTATATGTATAGCCCAACTGCTAAGCGTGCCCCGTGCCCCGCCTCCCCCGAGTTTGGCAGCGCTGAGACCGAGTTTTGAGACCGCCTTCTTCTTCTCCGCCTCGTCCCTCGACGCATCGACGTAATGGCTCGATTGATATCAAAGTAAGCCTTCAAACCTTACTGTACCGCACCCCGTTCGACGACCTTAGTATCGATTTGTTCGATCCCTTCGAATCAATGTTAACGCGAGCCGGCAATCCCGTACAATTGTTCATCGGGGATCATGTGTATGTATATATGCATATGGGTGTAAGCAAGCGGTGGTGAATACCTACCCTACGTGCCCCATTGCTTATCGCGTGGCGCGACAAACTCGACACGAGAAACCCGTGCTCAACGCTCGAAGCCTGAGTCGAGACCCTTTCGAGCGATTGCTTGCGTTGAGCGTTTGCTTGCGCGTCTTTTAGACGGCAACTAGCGGAGTCGATTCGACGAGATGCTACATGCGTAATGCGTGCGATAGGGTGCGGTCATTCACATTGTGTAAACTTGCCCTTTTTTCATGTATTTGTAAGAAACATGACATACGTATATCGAAAGACGAAACACGCCCGCGTAAAGTCGTGGAATGCGACTACCTACATTGTATTGACAATTTGTATTTTGATTATTTATTCGTCAGAAACACGACTCACGTCTCCAAAGAGACCGGCTGTTCATATTGTGTTGACTACTTATTTTTCATTTGTGTGAAACATGGCACACACATACACACATATCTTTAAAGATACTCTCGTAGTTGCGATAGCATTGTATTTGACATATGGCGCAATATCATTCGTACGATTTTCTTTATGTTTGGAATATGGCGTAATATTACAATTAACAATTAAATATTACCTAAACTAACAACTATGGCGATAATTTTAGTAAAGCAATAAATTGACAAATTGCATACAGTGGTAGAACAACCGCGGTACTGATAAAATCGCTGCATAAACCTAAGTGCCTCTATAATTCCATGTGTAAGTTCACTTAATAGTAGGTTTAGGAAAATTGATTCTTTTAGCAAGTAGTTTGCGTATTATTTTTAATATATTTTAAAAAGTGTATCTGTTTGAAATATCGCATCCCATTGTATTTCATTGGCATAGGAAAGCCATACAAAGAGCATATGCTTAGTGGTCATGACGCGTAAGAGTCGTACACATTATATTACAAAAAAACAAATATTACCTAAATACCAACTAATCCTAAACGTGTTTGCGCAAATTGCCTAATCTTATGTGATTTTCTAGTTTCGAGGAGACTAATGGAAAGTGTTGGACAATTGCCGTTAAAGAGATTCCTTAGCTAGCGTAATGCACATGCAGGGGTTTACTGTAAAATGAGTCGACTTGAATCGGCCCGCGCTGAGGCGGCGGATCGGGTCAGACGAAGGCGGATCGGGTCAGGCAAAGGCGGATTAGAAGTGGCAAAGACGGTGGCTGAGATCAGCCCACCAGTTTGTCCTTTGAGCACGCCTGGGGCGCCGCCGGTAGCGTGCGAGAACTGGAGCGAGGTCGTCGAAACGTACCTGCAAACGCAGTCTATTGAGACAGTCCCTGTCGACGGCCACCCCCCGACACCAGGAGCGGCCGTCGAGCCAGGCGGGAGGGGGGGGGTGCGGCCAGACTGGACAGCGCGTCACCCTCGGCTGGACACCTTAGTGTGCGTCAGACTGAAGACGCGATTTACCGTGAACTAAGGGTTGGCGGCCGCATGGCACGAACTATCTTACCCTCAGACACAGCATCTAGAAAAGCCGCTGATGAAATTTGCGGCCAACTTACGGCCTCTGCTGCCCCAGTGCGAGTTCAACAATTACGCACCCGGCAACCAAACCCTTGAGGAGTCAATTCGATCGAGTACGATCGTCTGAGCTAACTGAGTGCGGGAGCAGTTGCTCATGCAGGGAGATGATTCAAGGCCAGTCCCTCCACCAGAAAAGATAAACTACAGGGCATTTCTGGGAGTCTCCGCCGAGAGAGGAGCGGAGGATTACAGGATGTGCGCGTACTGGGCTGGCGCGGGACAATCGAAGGATCAACGAACGGAGCGGGAGCGTTCTGAATACATTAATTGCGGGTAACAGGACTAAGCCACGTGGCCGGGCACAGGGAATGTCTAACCCGTGAGAGACGATACGACTACTGTGGCCAAATAGGTCACATGACAAAGGCCTGCTGGCGAATGGAGCTCAAACCGGGAGAGAGGCCGAGCGGACCGCATCGATGGGCGAACATCGAGAGCGACGACTCGAAAAACGGTAGCGGCTAGAAACGAACCGTCGTGCAAGGAGCAAACAGATGGTCGTATGCTCAGCGCCTTCTTACCGCACAGATCTGGCTAGCGTAATCCACGTCAATCGCGGGACGCCAGTAACGTTAGTGATAATTACGATAGCCGCGCTCACAATAATTTAATCTGACACCGATATACAGGTAGTTCAATAAGTTCTTAGAATGAAAACCGAGAATTCTCCAAATCATGTTTTTAAATTTTTCTTCTTCGATATACTCCCCGAGAAGCTCAATACACTTTTCCCACCGAGATTTCAGAGCTTTTATACCTCTTGAGTAGAATTCCGCGTCGTTAGACTGAAAATAGGCATTGACAGCAGCCTTAACCTCTTCATTGCTGGAAAAACGCTTTCCACCGAGACTATTCTTCAAATGTCCGAAGAGGAAATAATCAGAGGGGGCCAGGTCTGGAGAATAGGAGGGTTGTTCAATAAGTTCGAACCTCAGTTGGGCCAGTTTTGCCGATGCTTGCCGGGACTTGTGTGCAGGAGCATTGCCCTGGTGAAACGGGACAACCTTCTTCTGCAAAGCGGGCTGTTTCACGATGAGTTCTTGCTAACGGCAGTCCAACAGTCTTGCATAATATTCTCCTGTGATCGTTTTACAGCTCTCAAGGTAGTCGACCAGCATTATTCTACGTTGGTCTTAAAAAACTGTAGCCATCACCTTTCCGGTCAATGCCGTTGTCCGCACCCTCTTCGGAGGTCCTTCATCAGGTGCACACCATTGGCAAGATGCTTCTTGGGTCTCGGGAGTGTAGTGATGAACCCGGCTTTCATCGACGATTATGAATCTGCACCAAAAATCCGACAGATTGTTCGACATCTTGGCCAAATTTCGCTGTAAAGCCAAAACAGGCGCGTCTTTTTGGCCTTGGTTGAGCAAATGCGGCAGCCATTTTGCTCTAAGCTCTTTCATCTTCAAGTTTTCGTGTAGGATAAAATGCACACTGCCTAAACTAATCCCTAATGCCTCCGCTATTTCCTTAATGTTCATTCGCTTATCTGTGCCAAGAATTTTTCGCACTTTCTCTACGTTTTCCTCATCAGTTGCCGTTTTTTGGCCTCCTAGACGTAGTTTATCCTCGGTGCTCCTTTTTTTTTTTTTTTTTTTACAGGGGCCCGGAACAAAAATGCATAACGCACACCCTTTGGTCTGGGTAGTGTGGGACTCTCAAACCCACTAAAAACCTGGTGACCCCCTAACCTACATGACCGGGATACTTGTGGTATTACTTCAGTGCATGTAGGGAGCCGCTAGTCTGGCTCTCAATCTTCGGCCTGGCGGCGCTCCATGCGTTGCCGCCTCTCTTCCGTCACCTTTATCTTCTCTCTCATAACAGTCTCCACAAAATCAGAGCCCGCCTCCCAACTTTTTTCCGAGCTGAGCATCCCTGAGAGTAGGTCTCTCGTCGTATTGCACTGCACGTCTAGCCGTGAGCGGGTTGTCTGTCTCGTGATCTCAAGAGCTCTGCATGCAAAAAGCGTGTGATCCACGTCGTCGGTCTCGCCGGCATCGCACAAGACACATATGTCTACCTCAGTCTTTCCAATCTTCACCATGTAGGTCTGGAAGCTGCCATGACCGGTGAGAACTTGGGTTAGGTAGTACGTCGTCTCCGCGTACTCGCATCGGTACCATTTGATGAGATCTGGGATTATTGACCTCGTCCACGACCCTGGTGCATCTCGTTTAGCCCCAGTCCACTCAGCCTCCCAGCTTTCCAGAGTCTTTATTCTTGCATCTTCTTTTCTAAGTGTCTGGTCCCGGTATAAGAGGATATTCTCCTCTATCCGTTTTGGCCAAGGTATCATGCGGGAAATTACCAGCACAGCGTCTGTAGACACCGTCCTGTACGCTCTGGCGACCCTGATGGCCAGCACTCTCTGCGCCTTCCTTCGCTTTTTCTTATTCTTCTTGGTCTTCAATGCAGCTGGTCCCCACACTGCTGACCCGTAGAGCAGAATTGAATCGGCGACTGATGCTAGAAGACGGCGCTTTTTCTCCGAGGGCCCTCTTGTTCTTGGCATTAGCCTGGCGAGCTTGCCCGCAACCTGATGCGTTTTGGCCGTTGCATAATCAATGTGGGCTGTACAGCTTAAGTTTCTGTCGAGCATAACACCCAGGTATTTGACCTGCTTGTGTATTTGGATCATGTGACCGTCCACACGGATATCCAGCTCCCGGCAGTGCTTTCTGCCAATAAGCAAAACCGCCTCGCTCTTTTCCGGTGCCAGCATCAGGTGGTGCGACTTCATCCACCGGCTAACCCCATCTAAGGCGTCATTTGCTCGGTCCTCCAACAGCTCTGCATCCCTTGCGGTGACTAAGATTGCCAGGTCGTTGGCATAGGCGACGAACTCAACACCGCGAGGCCTGCTTATCTCTAGCACGCCGTCGTACGCTAAGTTCCATAGCGTAGGTCCTAGCACGGAGCCTTGTGGTACACCTGCAGTCATCGCGTATTCCCTGCCGTCGTAGCTCACACTTCGTTTGGCCAGATACGACGCTATCATACGCCGAATGTACGCTGGTACTCCCTTTTTCTCCATCGCATTTAGAATCACCCTCCAATTTGCGCTGTTAAACGCATTCTTTACATCCAGCAATATCAGGAGGCATAGATTACGAACTCTGGGGCTTTTCTGTCTCTCCTCTTCGGCCTTAGCGAGTATCTTGCTAATGGGCTGGAGTGTGGACCTTCCTTTACGAAACCCGTACTGATCCACTGAGAGCGAGATTTGCTTTTCCTCGATTGCGTCATTGAGCCTGCTCGCGAGTATTGACTCCACGGCCTTGGCAACTGTGTCAAGAAGACAGATGGGCCTGTAGGCTGAGGCCGAGCATGGCTCCTTCCCCGGCTTTGGGATAAGAGCCAGGCGGGCCTTCTTCCATTCTTCTGGGAACCGTCCCTCTCTTAGAAGTGCGTCTACGACCGTTTTAAAGGCCGATGGGCACTCCTTCATTAGACATTTGATCGCCTCCGGGGGTATGCCGTCGGGTCCTGGAGCCGTGCCCTCTGACACCCTTTCAGCCGCTCGCTGGACCTCCTCGAGCGTTACAGGAGGAATATCCTCCTCATTCACCGTAATAGGGTCTCTGCCTTCCTCCGTCTGCACCGGAAAAAGGTGAGCCACAATGGCTTCTACGAGATCAGGTGGGATCGTTAGAGCTCTCTTGCCCAGTTTGTCCATCACAATTTTGTAGGGCTTTCCCCACACGTCCTGCTCGATCTCCTTGATCAGTTGGTTCCAGCACCGAAGCTTACTCTTTCTGATGGTGGTCTTCAGGTTCACGCGTGTTGCCTTGTATTCGGACCAGCGATCATCTGCTTTATCCCGCCACTCCTGCTCAGACGATTCCGTTCTCGCCTTTTTGGCCTTCCCACGGGCCCTAGTGTATCGGCGCCGGGCTCCAATGCACTCTCTCCGTGCAGCGGCCACCTCGGGGGACCACCAGTACTTTGGTGCAGCGTTTCTCCGCCGCGGATGTACTGGAGCTGGCATTGCCTTCTCACATGCTTTACGGAGGATTTTGCCTAAGCTTTTCTCGTTGAAGGTGTCCTCCAGTTCGTTACAGCCCCGAACTATCTCCTCCTTGAGCTTCTCCTTCCTCATCCTGCGAGCCGACCATCTGGGCCTGTGGCATCTAGCGGCAGGCACCGTGCTTTTGAGTGATCCGTCGTTTGTCACCGTGTATGTAATATATCGGTGGTCACTAAGGTTCTCTTCGTGTTCGAGGACATCCCAGTTCACTACTCTGTAGGGTGTGTTCGCGGCGCTGATCGTCAGGTCTATAAAGGCTTCCTGATCTCTGCGAGCGAACGTCGCGGCCGCTTTTGGGTTGTTCATAACCAGAAGGTTCCGTTTGGCCAACCATTCCATCAGGGACTGTCCCCGAAAGTTGGTGCGCCTACTACCCCAAAGCACAGACGCCGCGTTGAAGTCTCCCGTGATAATCTGGGCCTGATGATCCTGCGTTCTGACGCTGACGTCCAGCGCCTCAAGGTATTCTGCAAATTCCTCTTGGCCTCTGTTGGGGGAGAAGTAGCAGCTATAGAATACTGCGCCCCCATCGATCTGTATCCAGGTGAACCCCTTTCCCTGGCCCCTGTCCCGGATTGCGGATCCACCAGATCGCGGTGTCCGTTCTTTCGTCTACTATCCATACCCTTTTATCCGCTGCCTTTGCCAGGGCCTCGTTTGGCTCTGACAAGAGACATAGGTCAACTCCCAACCGGTCTACTGCTGCCGCAAGAAGGTCATGCGCGGCCCTGCATCTATTAAGATTAACCTGCAAGACCTTAATTTTTATAGCTTGATTTCCTGATCCGTTCTTGCCGCCATAGCTGCATCTGCCGTTGCATTTCTGGCTAAGGTGGGAAACTTCGTCGTGTGTCTCCTACTTGGTCTCTTCCAACCACTTTCCTCCGTTTCGTGGTTTGCCCTAGTCTCCTCTATTGTCGGGCAACTGGCACTCTTCTGCGGTCCCTCTTGTCGGAGTAGTAGACCTATCTTCTTCCTTCGCAGATCGTCCACCCCTTTTCTGTAGGCAGGACATGCCATTGAGTTCGCTGAGTGCCCTGCCACAGAGCATACGTAGCACTTTCTGATCTCAGCAGTGCAATTTCTCGCTAGATGTCCAGTGGCTCCGCAGCGATAGCATCTGCGGTCTTGAGGCATTTCTTCAGCACAATCCTTTGCCGTATGGCCCATCCCCTGGCATCTCGTGCAGCATGGGAGATCGATCCGTTCGGTCACCCGGCAGGTTGACCAACCCACACTAAGTCGTCCTCTCTTCAGTAGGGCCTCGCCGATCCTTCTACTTATGACCAGGGCAGAGATCCAGCCTCCATTTGCCGCTTTGCGTGGGACCTCTGCTGTTACCTCGCCCTCCTCCTGGACCTGGTTTTTGACGGCTTGCTCCAGTTCCTCCTTAGAAGTGCCCTGTTCAAGGCCGTGGAGGATCAGCTTCATTTGTGCGTCCCTTTGCCAGGTTTCGACACTAACGTTCGATGAGACCTTTAGCTGATTTGCGAATTTTTCGCACCCCCCGGCCTCTCTTTCTCGTACTTTGAGCCGGATGTCTCCGTTAGCAGCTCCCTCGACCTGAACCTGTACTCCGAATTGGTCCGGGCAGACTTTGGTTTGCATTTCTTTAAGGGTGTCGGCGTAGGAGCCACCTCCCGTTTGGACCACCACTGTGTTCGTTCTGGTGGTTCTGTGCGTGCTTTTGACGCTTTCTTTCTTTCTCTCTCCTTTTTTCTGGCCTTTCTTGAGGCAGAAATCTACTGAAGCGGCGAGTTGTCCTCCCCAACATGCCTCTGCGGCCTTTCGGGCTATTACCGTGTCCAGGTCTTCCGGGAAGTGGACCGCTATCGGGCGTCTCTTCTGGCTCGTTTGACCGGCGTCTCGCTCCTGCGGCCCTGCGTCTTGTTCAGCTCGCTGTAGATGCGTGGTCATTTGTCGGAAGAGCCTTACGACGCTTTTGATCTCAACTTCTCCTTCCTCTAGTTTTCCGACCACGAGAGTTCTAGTGATCTCTGGTAATTCCTCTGCGGCGGAATCTCCGTCTTCCGGTACCATTTCAGCACGGGTTCGAAATACTGCCACGTTTCCAGGTTTGACGACCTTTACTCGGGTTACCGCCGGGAATTGCGGCGTCAAGCTAGCAAGGAGTTCTGAGTCTTTGGCCGACCCTTCGCGTATGACCACCGACCTTACTTCTCTTTCTGTCAAAATGCTACCGTGAACATTCTTTGTCATGCTATAGAGTCGTATAGGCCAATTATCTTTGACCAGCGTGACCACCTCCTCCTCACTCGTTGCCTCGTTCATGCGCCTGTGCAGCTCTGCTGCGCGCTGATCCTCTTTCTCTTTCCTAATCTCCTCGGCGCTGATCTCCGTCTTACATCTGTTGCAGATTTGCGGATCTCCAGATGCCTTTGTGACTAGGGTCGCCTCTGAAGCATCTGCTGGCTGGAGCTCCATCGCCAGCTTTAAAGTCTCTTTTAGCTTACTTCGCAGCTCTGCCAGTTCGATACGGCCATCTTCATGCAGTCTCCTGGCAGCCCTGTGGAGCTTCTCTGAAACCCTTTTGATGTCAGTTTGGGTCTTGGTGTGCTTCACGGTAAGTGCTTCCAATTCGGACGCACTTTCTAGTAGTGCTTCAATCATGGAGTCCAGTCTATAAGTTGCTTCGGTCGCCTTTTTCACTTCCTTGTGGCCGGTTTCGTCGGGCTTCTCTGGAGCGTCCTGGATCATTCGCTCAGCTCCAGCTCCTGCCGTTTCTTGATCAATGGGGATCCTAGTCGTGGCCACCGAGCCAGTCTCCAGTCCGCCGCAAGTCTCTTCTATCTGAACTCCCGTTGGGCTAGCATCCGGGGCTCTTGTTAAGGCCTTTCCTTGGGGAGGATTTTCTCCGTCCATACAGGCCGTAATGGAATCTTCGTCCATGGTCAGGTTACGCTCATTCACTCCTTAGCCCCTTGTCCGGGCGTAGGTTGCCTGGTAGGCAGCAGCGGTGAGTTTTCTCCACCTGTGTCTTTTATAAACCTATATCGGTACTGAAGCACTATCACGCATACATATACACATATAAATACACACTGTTCGGTGCAATACTACCACATATAGTGTACTGCGTTTATAGACTGTGTGATACAATATTGCGATATATAATGAGCCATATATAATACACAATATCTACACGCCAGTCTGTATATATATATATATACAGAGCGTGGTACAGTTATTTGCTTTTTTGCTATCTATCTGTACCCACGCCAGACACTTTTTATATAATGCAGTGTTACCCTGCGTTAGTTGAGCTGCCGTTAGAATTCAAATTTGAATGCTCGGCGGACCGCTCGGAGCCTTCCGACCGCTGCGCGGGTGGTTTCGTTTTGCTTCAGCCTGCCGAGAAGGACTTGTTTGAACTTCACTGCAGCCTGGCTCCTTACAGCTTCGTCGCACGGTCACGCACAATACACCAAAATGGTCACTGAGTTTCACACATCACTACGGTATGTCACTCTCTAGGTTTACCTGCCTGTATACACACGAGCAAGCAAAACCTCTCGGAGCTCCGTAGGCACACGTCCGCACTCTTTGGCGCCAAACCAGCTTCTATCCTCGGTGCTCCTGCGACCTCTTTTTAACACATTAATCCAGTTGGAAACAGTGGCAAAACATGGCGCAGAGTCACTGTACATTTTACTTGGGTCGCATTCCAACCTTTGAAATAAAAATGCTTGATAACCACTCGAAACTCTTTTTTCTCCATTTTTAAAAATCACGCCGATACGTTGCACGGGAAAAGCTATCAAACGAAATCGCAACGGCCAATCACCATAATATATTGAGTGCTAGCAGTCGAAAAGTTGCAGTTCCTATTAGCGGTGAAAGCGTGCCAAAATTCGAATTCTAAAAAGCTCATTCTAAGAACTTATTGAACTACCTGTATATATATATATAGGCGAACTCTTAGTGCGTTAGGAAAAGTAAGGTAATTATCGAGGATCTACCAGGGAAACGATATCGCAAGGTGAAACGAAACGGCGTGCCAATTGGCGCTGGGAGGGCAAACAGCTCATCATATGTAGCGTTTTTGTAGTAACGGGACAGTTAAAATTAGGACGCGATGCAGATGGGAAGAATGAATGTTTTCTAGTACCCTCAGAGAAGCTAATGGATATATACGTCAGATGTGGGTAAGCGAGTCGGCACGCTCTTGTCGGCGAGAGCTGAAAAGAATGCCGATCACCGAAAGAAGAAACGATTCTAGGGAATGATATGGTGGTTTTGAAACGTTTGCAAAACTTGTACGATTAGAAGTTATCTCGATAATTGGCGAATTCGGCAGGTGGGAGAATAGTAAATTGCAGTATAATCAATATTATGAAAAATGCACTCAAACAAAGTACATACAGCAAAATATATGTTTATATTTTAATGTTGCCAGTTGCGTCCTATTGTCTGCCATCCAAACGAGATAGAATGCAGAAACGCTTCTTCTTCTTCTTCGGACAGCCAAACAGACAGCGAGTGGTACACAGCGCAATGCTGCAGTCAAAACCGACAAATGCATTAAAAATGGTGCTCGGTGTATACCTAACCGTCGTCGCAAGCTGGTACGATCCACTATCAAGCGGATAAAAATACCTCAAGTCTCGATCACCGAGGCTGACTTCGCAGCTTTTCCGCGGCTGGCCTTGACGGGAATCCATACAGCCCGATGTAGATGCGGCGTGAGACACCTTTCAAGAAAATAAAGTTCGCCTCTGTCAGGTGCTTAGTTATAATGGTGGAGTGATGACTCTTGCAAGTGGTGTTGCCTTCATATCCTAATGGCTTTGAAACTTTAGATATATATATATATATATATATATATATATATATATATATATATATATATATATATATATATATATATATATATATATATATATATATATAATCTAGTAATAGAGTAATAATAAATAGAGTCTATATATAGAGTTCTAATAAAAACGCACAAAACGTCGTAACAACCAAACTGGTTGGAATGTGAATATTCCGCTTCACCATAGCCTAGTAAGACATCTAAGAACGGGAATGGAGTCTCCGGCGGGGCTGTGCGCCTTCGAATTTCATTCGCATTTTGAGAAGAGATGCAGGCAATTGCGAATCCCGTCCATTTGCCCGAGCTAAGGCGGTAAGTTAGCATGCAATATCGTCACCTTCCCCAAAAAAACTCTAAGCTCTGCCCTCACCATGCGAGGTGATGCACCGCCGTTTTTTCGGCGTCGAAGGTTCGATATTCATGGAATTTCTCGAGCACGGAACACTATTAGCGGCGACGTGTACTTAGCCTACGCAACTCCATCATCATCCTACTCACGGAGGGAGTGACTCTACGCTGCAATAACGCGTGTCCACGCGTCTTCAGGGTCACACAAAGTGTACTTCCCGGACATGTTGCCCTCCGATTTCCTACGGTTTGATTGGCTAAAAAAACACATTTCAAAGGGAGGCGCTTCGGGTGACTCGGGCGACAAAGTGAAGGCCACAGTGGAAAACTGGCTATTATCACAGCCGTAGAACTGAGAAGAACTGAGGACTCTAAAGGGAATCGTTCGATTCGTGAAACCGTGGGATAGTTGTGCTCAGATCTCTGGTGATTACTTAAAAGACTTGATTTTCCCCACAGTGTCGTTTCTTAACTTTCATTTTACCTTCCACCATATTCCATAATAATGTTACTTAAAACCTATGCATAGCAGAACTTTCCCCATTTTATGTGATTTATCATTTATTAGAAATATAGGGCTAATACCGCTAATAATATTCCGTAGATAACGTAATGCTCAAATAGTGGCTATTAAATATTGACCTAAAAATGAATACGAAATTCGTTATTGCACAATATTATAGAAGTGGCTTTGTGTCTGATCATAAACGATTGAGTCAGCTCCTTTCACAAAATATAGCAAAAAAAAAACGCTTACAGTTAATAAGCACGAATGTAAGCTTTCTTCTAGACTAAATGGTATTTTCCTAGTTTATTTTCCCTAAAATTAGTTACACAGAATAGTTAAGCACTCAAATAGTGCTTCTACGGTGCTCTCAATTATGTGTTCTCGATTATCCATTTTGTAGAACTTATCCGCAATATACTTATATGGTCTGCCTTGCTAGTTCTACTTGCAGCTTTTTAAACCACTTTTGTCCTGCATGCAAATGTAGAGCATTTAAAAAGACATCAGAAATTGGCAAAAAGCGTGCAGTGGACTTTCAATTAGATATAACGGAGGACCAGCGCGAGGGAGAATATCTGAGACAGCTTCCGTCTCTCGTGGTTTGCAGAGGCAATGCCGCTTCGATAATCGGCTCCATAGGATGAGCAGCTAAATACCACTTAGTTGAATCGAGGCGACACGTCCAAACCTCACACATGTATGCTGATAATACAATACGAACCAAATAAATAATAATAAAAATGATAATATTATGATATTAATAAAGTGATCATTCGCATTTTCCTCCTTGACTTTTTAACCTTTATTCCTTAACTTTGTAGCTTATTAGCTTATTTATAGGCGAATTTTGGTTTTCTTCGGTAATACGGCGAGCTAATGTGTGAGCATCTGTACTTAATACAGATTTCTCTTTATTGTCTGTTTTAAGGTATGTAATAATACTTTTATGACCTATGAACCTATATATATACATATATATATATATATATATATATATATATATATACATACACCTATTATACAGACGCGATCGTACCGCAGGCATTTGTCCGAATATATGTATATATATACATATATATATATATATATACATATATTCGGACAAATGCCTGCGGTACGATCGCGTCTGTATAATAGGTGTATGTATATATATATCTACCCGATGTTTCAAGGCGATATATATTTGGCAGTTCGGCAACTGCTCTGTACTGCGACATTGGCACTAATGGACGTTCAGTCCTGGTCGAAGCTGCAAGTTCTGCACGCTGACGGCACCCGCAACGGACGGGTCCCCCTCCCGAACTCGCTGTCACCGAAGGAGACGTCCGCGCTGCCATTTCCCAGCAGTTATATTTCCCAACAGCTCAAGTGGCGGGCCCGACGGTCTTTGTCGTAGGTACCTGAGAGCCCTACTTGGGAACAACGAAGCCCACACCAACCGCCTTATTCAGGCCCTAATTAGGCCGCGCATCCTAGTCGTAAACGACTGCTTGCTCCCGCCGGTGAGCGACGTATTTTATGAGGTGCCTCTCTATAAGTGCCGAAAAAGAAAGATAGGAGAACTCGTGCCATAGAAGTAGGATTAACGGTTAAGCGGCTGACGTGGAAGGTGGCCATGCACAAATACTGGAATGTCACCCTAAGCTTGGTAGCACCCGCGTAGCTCAGGATAATAAGATAACGGACATCGTATGATGAAGAATAAAGTTAAGGATTGTGCAGCCAATGAGGCATTTGTTAGGCACGAAAAGGAAACCAAAAGTAAATATATTTCTGGGCTTTAAAAACGCGTGTGATTTTTTACGAAATCAAATATTCGAGACTACTCGAGCCAAAATTCCGTCGCTATAGTACACCAGACGTCTGAATGACCCAGAAGACTATTTTGTGGCTAAGAGATAACTGAGTGTAAACTGGGGGTGCAACAGGGCGACTCCTGCGGGCCGGCCCTTCTCTGTTTGAAAACTAATAACCTCCGATACCCTTAGCGGAGCATTAGCGAACGCTTTAAGAGATGTCGGCCAAGCAATTCACTTTGGGGCTCCCATCTCGGGCTGGATCTAAATGATGCAAAGTGCTAAATGCTTTTGGTGAACCCGGCAGTAAAACAAAGGCTTCTAAGCCAAATTCGCTATTTCGTTTAGTCGCACGTCAACCGGCGGTAGAAACCTAGAAACCTACTTCTAGGCGCACCCCTCACATTTAATGCCTTGAGAAGCACCCTGACAAAAAAGCACAAACTAGTCGATCTAAGGTAATCGAAGCTCGCGACTTTTAACGTCTATTCAGCCCTGAAGCTTTGCTCCGAAGCAGCCCGTCGACTTCTTGAATACAATAGGTCATTTGCTGCTGTGACGCCTTGACCGACCTTCTACGAGGAGGCGTAGAATGAGGCGAATCGGCGTAGCTCGCTAGAAGTTAGAGTTAACTTAGTGTCCGCCGACTCGGCCGCCAACCAGGCGAATCTTTCTATTGCCCACGGGGACGTTTTTGTTCTCTATTTTGCTACTACTACTGGGCATTATATCAGCGGAACTGATGGGATCGTCCGAAGTGTAGAGCGCTACGATGAGAGACACACTGGCCAAGTTGTACCGTGAAAAGGCGAGTTGGGAAGCCAGAACCGCAGCAAGGCATGCCGAGAAACGAAAGCTTACAGAACTACCGGAAGCTGGAGCCCCTGGACCTACGTGGTCGTGCCGACAAATGCGCTGGTGTATATGCTTCCTTAGAACGCATGCTTTCTTAGTGTGGTACCTTATGTAGTACCTGATGCGTGATTAAATAAAGGCACCCGGGAGAGCTATTTATGCCTTGACGGCGTGGTCTAAAGAAATGGTTTGTATACTTTTTTGTAAAAATCAAAATTTCTTATAAATGTTATCTGTAGCTAACGATTTCTAAATGCACTAGTGCACAATTAATTTCCTCCTCCTTATGATAATACCTATTCTTGTAAGGCAAAATAAGACACCAATAGGATGCCTTTAAATTATCGCCGTTATACTTTCAGCGTGTAGATATTCGATATAAAAAAGAAGAGCGAGTAATCTCTAGTTTACTCTTATGTTTCTGATGATAGAGATAAGGCAAACCTTTCTACGTGATATGCTACAGAAACAAACCTCTAGATAAAAGCTTGGGGCAGATTGTAACAACAATAAACAGATACTGAACAGATAGTACATATATTTTTACTAGATTGCGAAGACATCAGCGTTCCGTTGTTTTATGTTCCGAACGTTTCATGTAAGAATAATATTTGACAAGGGCTCGTAAGTTTATCAAAAATTACCGGCATATTGGATTACTTTTTAATGGCTTCACAATTCTAGTAAAATTTCATCTCTAGCCGCATGCATGTGTCTTAAAAATAATCAACGCCTCCAAATCGTAGCGATGATCCATAATTAAAGCCACATTTAAACCGCAGAAACGTGGATTACGACTGCGTTCACAAAAACTTTCAATTGTGGGCACTGATAGTAAACTAAAATAGCGTTTTCTATTCGAATAAACAACTGTAATTCCAGATTATTCACGATCGTGCATTTTGGAAGTTTGCCAGAGATCCTTGTTGGTTTAAATCGAGGTGTATTTCCTTATTTTATACGTCTGTACCTGGTTCATTTATTATGATTAATAATAAGTCATTAATGTTAATGATATATTATTAAAGATTTAGAGACTGCTGTAAAAAAATCCCACTAAGTAAAACTGGGATTGTAAAATTGGCGGGAACACAAGTAACTGCATTTTGCGATAAAATGTCTAAAACTGCATGATTTTTTACGCTCTAACAGTATTCTCGTTACTGGATTTTATATCGGCTTTCTCCGGAGCGGAGGTATGTAGCGGCCTGACAAGGAAAACCACGTCCAACAAATACAATCAGCAAGGCCGGTTTTCGAGCTCGCTTTGCTATCATGGTTATCAAGGTTGCGAACTTGTTTTGCTAATAATGGTTGTGAACGGTGTCTTAGCCGCTTCAAACGGTGTGTTGGCCGTTTAAGCCACCACCGCTACAAGAAAGTTTCTAGCACTATTTGCAGGGGACATAAGTCTATGTTATGGCAACTTTGCCAATGGTGACGTACGGGCCTAAAATACTATGGTCGCGTGGGACGCCCATGTAAATAGTATCACTAATATTCAATAATTATTCGATGTCACTAACAGCCAAATTAATTTACTAAGAACGAGATGACTTTAGTGCAAAGCACACAAATTTAATTTTGATGATAAACCCACGAGTGATAGACTCGGCAGATGCTATGAGGCACTTTATTAACCTCTTGTAAGTGAATTAAATGACTTGATGTTGTATGATACTTTCTTCTCGGACAAGGCGCAACACATGTCAGTACCGGTCGTTGACCGAGCACCTACATTATGACAGTACAGTATATTATATATATATATATATATATATATGCACCAACGTTGACGACCGTTTATTTCTGCATTGACGAAATCAAACGTAGCGAGATATTAACTAAGTTGATGCGATCCCCGGACGCCCAGTTAGGGTCACTACGCCAGAAATGTACCCTATAAAATATACGCCATTGCTGACCAACAACCTTCTCTTTACCAGGGCCTCAAACTTGTGCCCAAGAACTGCGGACCTTAATTTTAGCAGCATCCGCATCCATAAACTAGTTAGGGCCTCGTCCTAACTGAATAACACCATGCGATGTTCCGTTGCTCTATCGTAAAATGTATTGTATGTTTGTATAACGATTGCCTTTATAAACCCATCGACCTTCCCCAAAGTGCTTACTGTTTCGGAGCCCCACCTATTTAAACTAAGGAAATTGCTGAAAGACGTTTAAGATATGTTCTTGAGGCGCTTGTGACTGAAATGATCTCTCCACCTTTGTCTCACTGTTAGCACAAGACAACAAAATTGCATACTGTTGGAGAGCGGCTAAGTGGACACAGTTAACTGCTTCGATGCTTAATAAGAATCACACGTTAAAAATTGAGGTTATACCGTTTACCGCCGACATAGCCTATATCAATGTCTATTGTAATACGATATTAACATAACTGTACAACGCGCCCCTCTATATGAAAATGAAAGCGTGTTTTATGTTTGAGTGAAACTGAATGTTGCAAATAAAGGGTATACCGTATAACCAAAAACCTGCATACATTTATACAGTTCGATGGAGATGCTTTTCAGTATATGTGTATGAAGCGGGTTTTCTGTTTGCGGCGTTCGGCACGGAGACGTTTCTTGCACCTGCTACTGGTGGGCTGCGGGTCAGCAGTGAAAAAAATTAGAACCAGGCTGAAGTCACCAATCACTGAGCCTTACAAGCTGGCAAAAGGGCGAGGTAAAGAGGCGGAATCTGGATAAAAGGTTCCTCATGCAAATGTGCACCTCACCTGCAGGAACCTATGAAACGGAATGGCATGCACTAGTCGTCATGTGCGTGCGCAAGGGACATTATGCATGGCTATTACCACCACCACCGCCACCTGGTGTGTTCCATTCGTCGATTTCACTAGGTGGAGGACAAATTGCGCTGCCGTTTCTGTTTGCAGGAAGGCGCTAACTATCACGCCACGAACTGCTAGATGCATCGGCGGTCTTTGGATGCTAAGGAGCTTCGAGAATCAGATATATATATATATATATATATATATATGTGTGTATATATATAGACAATGCCAGATACTATTCAGTATATGCTAAATGGCCAACCCGTTCCTAAAGTCTCACTCTACAAAGACCTTGGGGTAATTTTCGACCGGCAAATGAAGTTTAGACCTCACATAGCCGAGGTTGTCAAAGCCGCGTCTCGAATGTGTAATCTCATAATGCGGTCCTTCATTATACATGATCATTATGTGTACTTAAAGCTGTATCAAGCTTTGCAGGGAGTGCAGGATACATCTGTGACACGAGTGCTCGTCCGTGTTGTCTAACACGCGAGCGTGTCACATTGCCTAGTGTTAGCGAATACCAATTCCATGCCGATTACCGCATGCTTAAACAGCTAGCGCGTCAGAATCATATTACTATGGAGCGGCGTCTCCATCCACCCTCACGAGATGTTGCTCGTGTGGACGTTGTGAACAACTCATTTGCCTGGAGGATTGCACGTCGTTCACAGATTGGAAACGACTTTGCTGCTTCTATTGTAATAGCCAGTTTCAATAAAGGTGATATGATATAATCGCTACACTGATTACTCAAGCGTTAGCTCGTCTACTATATATTTAAAGTCCCAGGTGTATTAGTAAATGTCTCTACGTGGAATTCGCACCTCATCCTAACATTTAGTCGTTAAGTGATTGAACGTATGGCAGCTAAGCATATCTAACACAGGTTGTAGGGAATAGCCAATGTAAGTTTGATTATTAACCACGCTTATCTTTACTAGAACCCGAATTTAATAGAGCAACTCGTGGTGCCCTCCCCCCCCCCCCCTCCACCAACTGATCGGACTAGCGCTCAATATACTGATTCTTGATGATAAGGAGGATGCGTAAAAAGACTTGCGTTTCAAAATCCTTTTTGGATTGAGTCAACTTCCGTAAACTTCAAATCGCTCGAGTGGGATCAGCGGTCACACTGTATATGAAACAGACACTCTGGCTGCCCATAAAAGTAAAGAGTGGAATTATCTACATCCTAGCTCACTGCGCGCCAGCTATGGAGACAATCCAACTAAGACGAGGTATATGGAACCCAAAATTGTTGCAATTCTGAATTGTTGCAAACTTAGGCATTGCAGAAATTGCTGTAAATGTCTATACTACCTAGGGACAAAAAGATGTTCACTAATTGTATACTGCACACATACTCCCAGGTTTGCCATATGACCGTGCTGATTGTCAGCCAGCCTACTAAAGCCTCTTTAACCGAGAATTTCTGTCTTTGTCTTCACTTGTAACGTGAAATACGGTAATTTGGAAACATGCCGTTTATCCTGATAAACTCGTGGCGCAGGTCCGACCACTTCTCGTTTTACCGTGCTTGCTTCATAAAGAGGCTAGTTCTAGTTATGAATTAATGCCCCCTCCCCCTAGAATTAAGATTGCAGCACGACGTCGAGGTGAGGTGCAATCTTTACGCACTGACATGTCCGGCGACCCTGTACAGCCGGCAACCCAGTTCGCTTGGCCTAGATGTTGCTTAGCCTACCCCTAGGCGCCGGAGAAGGCAGGTAACGTGAAAATTGCTCTTGCTAGCGTTGAGCTCGTGCGTCCCACCAAGCGAAGTTCTGCCCTGCTGCTGTTCTGACAGAGACGGCGGTGGCAGGCAAACGAAATGCGCCCGAATAATCTATCTAGCCGTCCCGTCTAGCTCAGATAGTAATGGGCCCTTTACGTGTAGAACGCGTATAAGCCCCTCCTCCCGCTCTCCCTCGTGTTCCTTCCCTGTTGGTCGGTTGTGGCCTTCATCAGCCCATTCGGTAGGCCGTAGTCGGACAACGGTTTCCGTCCGTTGGCCTAACGCGTCCTCGTGCGAAAGGCAGCGCAGCGAGCATTCTGCTCTTCTATTTGCAAATCAGCTGAACTGTCGTCGTCATCGTCATCGCCGTCGCCGAAACGACCGAACCACCAACGTACGCTAAACGCAGTTCCCTCGTCGACCGCATTTCCGTAACGCTTTATCTCTCCTGTCGACCTTCCTCATCAATTTTCCGTCGAGCCCCAAGAGGCTAGCGCGGAACACTAACATATTTCCTCCAGAAGGGCAGAGTTCCCTTCTCTCTCTCTCTCTCGCTCGCTCGCTATCGTCGAAAGATGTCGTGGTAAATATTCTGTAGGTCCAGCCTCGTCTAGAATGCCCTTGTTGCAGTGGCTGCACGAAGCACAACGTTGCGTTTTAAGTCAGAACATTTTACCTCGTAGTTGTATCTTTCATGGAACATAAACGCTCTACTTTACAGAGACATCCTAAAGGTAAGAGAACAGAGGTAAAGCAAAATGTACCTTTTTATAAGTATAAACTTATATAAGTGTAAGGATGTACCTGCGCCGTACGCAAGCTTCTCCCCCGGTATGACCTGCTCTAGAATCAAATGCTTATTTGGTCTAATTGTAGAAACGTAGCTCACTCTGGTTTTGCGAGAGTTACGAGATTCGCAGGCCTACTATACTTCTTCTCATATTAGCAACTTACAGAAAAACAGAAACTGACGTTTTTTTTCAAATGAAAAACCGAAATTTCCGTATTTGAAAACATTGTCATGCAATGACTTAGCGTTTTTCTCGTCTGCCTATTTTGTGCGAATATTCCGAAAAGTCGTGGCGATCTAGACGTGGTCTCGAGCCGGCAATAGATTTCGTGCTGCCAAAAAGCAGCTTTGCGACACAATCCCTCCCTAGCGCTGGCTCGGTCGTTCACATTGGCCGGTTGTCGTTTGGCCGAATGGCGTATCCTTTGCCACACTTTACTCAGTAACGTCTGCAAAGGGAGCCGAAGCCGAAGCAGTTACTGTCCAACGCTGCAACGCTGCTTCTCAGACTCTATGCTCTATTTATGTAAAAAGCTCATTACTTGAGCGGGAAACGCGACTGGTCGTCTAGCTAAAGCCCCGTAGCACCACAGAATGACGCTGTGTATGAGCGCCACGTATAATAGAAACTACTATAATCACTATGTCCCCCCCTATGAATAGACTTCAGTGTCTCAGCTGACCCAGTCTAAGTACACATAGACTACAGTCTATGTGTACCTAACTGGGCAGGTAAACAAGAAATGCCCTAAAGGCGACAGTCCTTTCACACGGCTCTCGCTACGGATCAGCGCCGGCCGACGAAACTGCCTCAGCGAATTGAGTCAGCGAATTCGAGTCGCTCGTGGTTACTTGCACATCGTCCGCGTGTTGTTTACGTCAGTGTGCTCCTCCACCTTGAACGTTACGTGCAGTGCAGGTGTGTCTGCACTCAACATAAGACAATATCGTTGCTACCCCACTGCAGCAGCAGCAGTAGCAGATTTCAGGCAATCGCCACCACTCACTAGTTAGTGCCTAGTTACGCAAACTACTGCGGTCTGCGTTTGTGGGTCGGCGGCGTAAAATATCACCCCGTCAGATCAGCAGTGTTTTGCTTTATGGAAGCTCTTGCCCGGTGGCGCATCGACAAACCCCGCGATCGACGGGTCAACTTTGAAACTGACAGACGAGGGACTAGAACTCGAATTTTTTTAAGAACGCTATTTTTATTCTAGACCATTCTCTGTCCTCTACGGGCTTTGAATCGCCGTGTGGCATATCTTCAATGCACCGAGGGCGACAGATCGCTACTGCCGGCAGCATCCATATCTACGGGTGTTATTCTGCAAGGACCCACTTTCATTATATATTTGTGACTGTCGTGCAAGTCGAATTTAAGGGAACGTAGTTAACTTAATTATTCCAGTGTTTAATTTTGGCAGCTCAATTGAAAAAAAGTATGCTTTAGTATGTGCCAAACATAACGCATATGTGGGCAATATATAGCGTATATCATGCGAATCTCGTGCATTATCATACGATAGCAACAATAGTTAGGCTAGGAAAATTTACATGCATATATATATATATATATATATATATATATATATATATATTGTATATCATTTGTAACAGCAGTGATTAACTAAAAAGTTAACTGTGACGTGCTTATTAGACCCTTTAGTACTAATTTGGCCAAAACTAGACAAGGATACAAACAGCACTGTCACGCAAAACATCCTCAACTAGCTACTATTTAATTGTGAGTTCAAAGTCATGTACACTGGTTATACTAAGTTTTGGATCTAAGTTTGCTCAATGTTGTAGAGCAGACAATAGTCACGCAGTCCTTTAAAGCGTTCTAAGTTTTACAGCTAAGGAAGCAGTCATGCATACACATTTTAACACTCTACTGGTGTTAGCCCCCCGAACCGTTTGACGCAGCCCTCAGCGAGTTCGGGCGCGTATCCTTCATCTGTTCGTTAACTTTCGTACACCTTTCAAACAGAAGACGTCTCATATAAATGCGGTCATGTTTTATTCGTCATGTCCAAGATTCGTACAATCAACTACGGTTGCCTCATTCTCACAGTCGTCGTCGTCTGCAGGAAATGGGACCACAGTTTTCGAATATGAGTAATGCAGTGTGCGAGTATAGAGGATGATGGCTTGATTATGGCCCTACCAGTCGACGGCTAGACGAAACGGCAAGCGTAAGTGCGACGAAATAAGAACTCACTGTTGTCATGCTCATCGCAGCTACAGCCGGAACAGGTTCTTGAGTTGAACTAGCCTGTTCCCACGACCGCGTCACAGATCGCATGCCAACGTGCACTTCTAAGGCGTTTTGCCGACCGGACTTGCGTGCGTTGCGGTAAATAGGTACTGCAATTGAGTTTGCAGTCCTCTGCCCTCTGCTACCCATCGGCCAACCAGCCAGCCAGTCCGACAACCAACCAGGCTACCCAGCGATTCTATGCTGCATACTACGTTCTCACGTGCCTGTGTACACAATCTTGCAGTCGATATACATTTACACGTAGCCAACAACCTTCTGGCCGTGCCGCTGCCGTTTTTGTTGTTACTTTAATCTTTGTTGTTGCTGTTGCTGCTGCTGGAGCAGTTCGTTCTTGTTCTTTTCTTTTGTCTTGCTGTCGTTATCGATTCGTTTTTTTGTAGTTGTTGATTTCGTTTTTTTTTTCAATTGACCGTCGGTCGTTCGAGGACGTCACTAGTGATATTTATGTTCCACATCCTGACTCATTGCCGTCTCATTGTCTTACCGCCTTACATCAGAGCTACTTGTTGTTGTCGTCGTTGTTGTTGTATCTGCTATACGTTTTGATTCCATTGCTGTTGTCGCTTCGTTGTGGTATCCGCTATAGGTTTTGCTTCTATTGTTGTCGTAGCCGTGATTGTAGTTGGCCTGCCGTCACGAGTACGATGACATTTGTCCACCCGAGGCCGACTTCTTCGAGTTCTGTGTCGGGGGACACAGGACATCTAGTTTTGCCAGGGGTTGCCATACGAATCTAGTGACGCTTTGATTTAAACATTTGGGCAATGTCCAAATCGTCGTTGGCCGCTGGCGGCGTGTCGACGTCGTCGTATCCCGTCTCTCCGATCGCTGCGCGTTGATGGACGCCGAGTCTTCCAGAGTTCGTCAGACGCAGCGCTTCGACGTCGTCACCTCCAAAGCGTAATGTCCGGCTTTCGCGGAATGACGTGATCGCTGTCCTCTGACCGTCCTCAAAGCCTTCCTCTGCACCACCCAGGAAAGAGACAACAAACGCCAAACATTAACAAGCGTGCGGTTAGCTAACGGTAGTTGTAAATGCCAAACGCATTCGACTGAAACAGATCTCGAGACATTTTCTTCTCCTAGTGCCACTGTAGTAGTGACACTCGTTATGAAAAAAAACGTCAAGGCTAGATGCTAATGAATTCGATTCGTTCGTGGGTTGTGCAAATATACATGCATATACATATGTGGTGTACATCGGTAATGGCGGTCAACCTGCAAGAAACCAGCGCTACAAAAGAAAGCGTATCGTCGATGTGCGCGAGCTTTAGGATTTGTCCGAAGTCGTTATTTTTTACCAACAGGAAATAACGTTTATGGCGCATAGTAGATGACTGCACTGCACGTTTGCAGTGAGAAACTACCTATTGTGATGCATTCTGAATCGATATATGCCACATGCAGTAGTGGCAGCAGCAGCAGTAGTCCACAACGAAAAGGTCATATTTAGTGGGATTCATTTGTTATTTCCTGCCGACTCCATCTATCCCAAACTGCAACGTCTGCTTGTCTGTCGGTAGAAAACATAGTGAAACTCATTTCTACGTGCCACTAGTTTGTAGAACTGATCGGAACATATTCACCACTGCGACGCTAACGAAAGTAATATGATTATTATTTTCAAATTTGAATAAAGCTTGTTTTACGACACGCTCGTCTATCAAGTAGATTGTGTTTTGTTAGCGTTCAGTCTGCTCGTCACTGTGGGAATAGCAGCAAAGTTACGATAGCAGGCGTGTTCTGCAAATAGGAATAAGCAATATATATATATATATAATGGCTTAAATCTTACCGTATGCTTTGGGAATCGTTTGCACGATACGGGCGGAGGGGAAGTATTGTTCCTCAACTCTGCCGTTGTTGATGTTGCTGTTGTCGCTGCTGAAACGGTCAAAGGGCCTGTGTCGTGGATCGGACTCGGGCCGGCGTCTCGGGAAAGCACGGACGACGTCGAACAGCCGGTCTCTGGGCGCCGACGAGATCCCGAATCGGACGTCGCTGTCGACGTCTCGTCGTCCGCCCAGCACGGCCGGCATCGGCATCATGTTGCGGAACGTCTGCACAATCGACGACGGCCGCAAATCGAGGCTGTCGCGGTACTCACGACCGCCCGGCATCGTGTGGGGCGCGAGAGCCGCACACGGACGCGTCATCGCCGCGAGCGACAGCACGGCACCCACGGTCGCCATCACCGGGCCGCACGCGACGTCAAAGCAACGCATACTTGCCAACGGTCACGAACTAGTGTCAGCCACTAACGAACGAACTCGTTTGCTAAACGAATGCTTCTTTTTTCTCTATACTTGCGGCAACGGCAGCTATCGTAGTGGTAATAGTCGTGGTGGTGGTAGTAGCAGTAAGTTATAAGTCGGCTCGACTTATAACTTTTAGTTTAGGGACTTTTTTCAGTGGCACTGCCTGCTGTGGAACCGAACGGTTTACGTTGACTTGACGTCGGCGGCGCGAGATGAGTTGCTTCTGCTGCAGCGGCAGGTTTTCTTGTTGGTGGCAACTTGACGAGTTCGTCAGCAAGAGCAGCAACGTTGAGTTGAGTTGGGCACGACTGTTCGATCACGAGCAGGCTCAGACAGAGGTTATGACAAGGTTCAAGACAAGAAAAGTCAGTACCTTACTGGCAGTCGACAGCCAGAAGACAACCAACTGAATTGTGGCCAAGTGAGCTGAGCGAAGTGTGTGTGACTCGAGAAGCGGCTTGGCCTGCTTATATACGAGGTTCTAGGTCAGTTTCGTGCCTGCTCGCCTATTCGCCCCCTCTCCTATCCGAGTTTGTGTTGAGGTTCTGTACTGAGGTCATAAGAGGCAGCTTTCTTCGTTCTCGATCATCTTCCGCCTGCTACGGGCTTGGAGCTGAAGGGTTTCCCCAGCATTGTTTGCAGCAGCATGACCGCTGACTCTCAGCAATGTGGTTGTTTATTATCTGTTCTCAATGAGCATCGCTCAAAGAACATTCGATTCGAACAGCAGATGTCACCTGGTAGAAGACACGCATGGCTAGCACACTGGCCCTCGCCGCCACTTTACAAAAGGCACCTAAACACCTAAGCATCAACGCGACGAGTTGAGAAAGAGTTGAAAAGCAGGCGGAACATGCGATGTCAGTGAGTCGCAATGAGTAAGAGAGAATACGGTAAAAACATATATATTTATATATAGAAAGAAAGCGAGAGACTGCAAAACTGAGAGAAACCTGCAAGATCAGCAAACCATGGGGGGGAGGTTCACGCAGACCACCTCCATGGGCTTGAGGCCTGACGGGGTCGCAGATTACACATAGACTGGGGGGGGTCCCAAGTATTCAACATGGTTCTGGCCGCTTTACTGTCTCTCTCGATGTCAAAAGGTTTTCGAGCACTCAGCCAAACACGCAACCATAAGTTGACCGGGGGAAAATTATGCGGGCCAGTTTTGATCGTTGCCGACCAGAAAGGAAGAAGAAGAAGAAAAAAACAGAAGGTTGACTTGTGAAGGCGAACAACTTTGCTTGTCTACACTACCGGCACTCGGTCGCAACACACTGACCTAAACAGGTCTGTAGGCAAACGAAATAAACCGTTTCTGATACCATAGTGTACGAGTATTCACGTGTATACGTGCAATGGCTGGGGTGTCGCACTCACCATCAAGTAAGGCGTGCAAGACATATCATAAGCGTCGCCAGTCAACGTTCGGATAAACACACTGTTAACTTTTAAGTACTTATTATATTGAGTGATCAATCTATATATGAAGCAGCAATTTCGACCGTAGACATTTTGCAAAATCTTAGTCATTGAGATGATATCGATCCCTTTAAAACGTATGTTCGACTCATCGCGACATACGTAAAGGGCTCAACCCGTCAGGCTCCACTGTATACTCTTGGATACCTATGTTACTCTATAGAGACAAAACGTTAACCGGGGCTAACAAAAATGTGTAGGGCTGATAACTCGGCGACCTGATTGGGTTAAAGCGACCATATAATGTAGTCGCAATATTCTATTTCGGCTTCTCTGTGTTAACTATGCATTTTCTATAGCATTTGTGCTCTAATTTACTTTAATTTCGTTACGATATCGAGCAGCTTGCGTTGGCAGTACGTCAAATTATTCACACATGATTATAATTTATTATTGCAGCCATTTATGGCAGATTATTTTTCAATTTAAATGTCTTTACTTGAATATCAGACCAGCTGTCAAACCAAGTGAAATTGCTGCATTTAGAGATTCTTGTTTGCTATATGACATTGACGTCGTTTTAATATGTGAAACATGCTTTATTGAAAACATATGTAATGCTGAAATTTGCTGAGGAATAAATATTGGACGTTTCGTAAAGATCTTCGTGACGAAGGCGTCTGTGAACTCGTCCCCAACTCGATAGGTGTCGTAAACGCAGACTTTAGCTTACCGGGTGAATACATTTCTGTTGACTTAGTCTCGAAGCTGTCTGCTGCTATGCGTTGCTATCGGGTTACAGTTCTCAAAGCGGGTAAAACGCATAGACGACATTTGTGCCGCTATCGAATAGACTGCCCTTTTGTATTGGTCGGGGACTTCAACTTCCCGAGAACTGACTGGCAATCTCAAATTATGTTCACCAACTCAATAGATTCGAAATTTAGAGCCTGCTGCTTGGCAAATGGGCTATCGAGCTAATTATCTTGCCTACTCATGCGTCTGGGTCTGCACTTGACTGTCTTCTCGTTACTGACCTGAACGAAATTGGAAATATGGCCATTGTGTTCCCCTTCCCATAAAATCTGATCATTACGCCATCATCATTACTTTTTGATTACTTGCTTTTAATGATATTGTACTGTCACATGTTCGGCTCGATCATATAAGAATAGATGCCGCTCTCATTGTGAGTATTGTTTATTTCGCAATAACTTTGCGTTTTTGCACAAGATATTACACAATTACAATATAGTCATCATTATAAACAATTTGAACACTTGAGCTACCGTCCCGCCGGGCGAGAAAGTGCAAAGACCGCCGATGCGTCTGGCAGCTCGCTGCGTAGTATTTAGATCATATCTGCGAGCAGAACCGGCAACGACATTGATCGCCAACTTGGTGAAATCCTTGGGTCGAACATACTAAGTGATGATAGCCATGCACAATGTATCTTGCGTACACGTACAAGTACGAACTAATTGGAAAATGCAGTTCGCACACACGGACACCATGGCAGGGAAGCTCAGCTGCAAATATGGGCCGGTAGTGGGGGGCTACAATCCACTAAAAACTAGTTATGTCTCCATCCCCACACTCAACTGGTAACTGCGCAAGCAATACTTCAAACAATTGAAGGGGGTGAATAGCAGCGTCCTGATCTTGGCTGCCCTGGAGTGCCTCACGGGGCCTGTCAAGCAAATACGATACTTCTCTTTGGCGTGCATAATGCTTTCGATTGTGCAAGCTATAAGATGCCAGTCATCACGTGAGTTCATAAGAAGACGTATCAACTTTTTATGGCGGCCATCACTTACTGTGGTTAAATCCGTGCGTAACAAAGCCCACGCCGGGCATAGCAATATTGTGTTGCGACGTGTCCTGCGTTGTTCATTTAAAGTGCTTGCAGAGTGGCGTATGTGCTTTTCCTGTGCGAGAAAGGTAACTCTCAAAGTTGCAATGCCCTGTGAGCGCTTAGGTCACGTAGTGCGTCAACTCGCCGCCGGGACGGTTAATCCACGCCTCAATGTCCGGAATCAGAACCTTCACTCGGGCCCCAGGTGCCCCGTCCGGTATGGTATTCTTTATAGAATGAATGAATGGCGAATGAATGGTGAATGGCATGTACATTAAATTTGTTGACTATTGTTTATTTGCATTAAACTCGTTTACTTCGCTGGCTGACCAGTGTGGTTCCATTAAGGACATTGAGGCTTATAAAAATTGTCTCGCTCATAAGCTAAAGTCATGTAGAACTGCATCTCAAGTTAACATAAGCTAATGGAAGTAATTTAAACATTCGCATTTTGTTTGAGTCCAGACTGCACATTAGGGACCCTCGCTAGCTCTTTCGGTACGCCCATAATCGACTAAAAGGAACAGAACTTCTTCCAAGCATCGCATTAGGTCCTACGGTGGCCGCTACTAATTCAAAAAAGTTAAGCGTCTCGACATTCCGGTCCAGATATTTCCGTGGCAAATAACTGACCCACTATTTCACATAAAGATGACTAGAACTAGTCTTACGGCTGAAAACATTTCTTCGACATTTTGCAAATATTTGCGGTATTTTTAGCCAAGCAACTAAAATAATCTTTGAAAGATCTTATAAACACAGGGCTGTGCTCGACTTTTTTAAGCTCAGTCTTACTCTCTCTATCCTCAAGAAAAACTCGAAACGTATGTCTAGAACATTATGTTTTGCAATATTTATACCATGTTACATGGTATTAAAAAAAAAAACTAGAAAGTTTTACTTAACCACTTTACCAATTTCCTAATTTTTAACCGCCTAATTGACCCTGCCCAGCACGGCTTTACTTTCCATCTAGGTATAAATGAGCACAGCTTTTGGAAATGACTCAAGACCGGGCTTTGTTCACAAATGCTTGAACAACGTTTTTATTTTGACGAAAAGAGCGCAATCGACAGAGTAGAACACTCTCTTTTGCTCCGGAGGGAACGTCTAGGCATCCATATCCGTACAGTGCATTGGGTGAGAGTATTTTTAAGTGACCGTCATTTTCAGGTAAAGGTGGGCACTAAACTTAGTCGGTCACATCCCGGTATGCCTCAACTGGAATTGTTCTCTCACCCTTCAATTGCGTTGTACTGAAATACGGAGCGTTTGACTACAAACATAACGACTGCATTTTGCCATCTCTCTTTTATACATGCGACCTAGGCGTATACATTACGTCTGATCATGATTTTAGCTTTACGGTTGGGAGGCATCATTGCGCCTTGTTAATATCATTCTCCGCTGCTTCATTCTAACGACCTATCATGTGTACATCTTCTAGTTAGTGCCAAACTACATATTGGTCTCCTGTTTGGTTTTCAAATATAAAAACTTAGTGAAAGGCGTCTAAGACACATTTCTAAGGCGCGTGTCAACTGATGTTGTTCCGAGAGTAGACTCACTTTTCAAGCAAAGCAACATATCTGCTCTACGTTAACAAACAAAATGTGAATTGCTAAGACATTTTTCTGATACAGGCCCCAATAATTTTAGGAGTAAGCGATCCATCACGTCACAAGCCCGTTACGAGCTCGTAAATGGATTGCTAGCTTGGCAGATGGCCAAATAGACGATAAAATGACTTTTGCCCTTTCAATATTTACCAACTCTAACAAGGATCCATACCTAACACTTTATTATTGCGCACTGCCATTTTGTCAGAATTTATGAAATTAATTTCGGGACACCGTGCGACGAGCCAGCGCGCAGCGGTTATTTAAGCAAACGGCGGATACATTCAATGAACAGATGCGCGAAGAAATACTCATTGAACACAACGTGTCATTCTAGGTGCTCTAGGATAGCAAGTATATAACGATATAGGGTGTATCAGAAAGATTTCGAAACCAACATATGGAATTGTAGAGCTCGTTATTTGCAAATAATTTTTCTATTGGAACATGGTCTCTGGGAAGTCTTGTTTCGGAGTAAGAGTGAAATTACTACAATTTGTGGCACTAGTGTTTTTGCCCGACATATGACCATAAATTGTACTGTTGCGAGACAACCAGCAAAGAAACTAAGCACATCGTTGTGTTCGTGAGAAAATTCTGCTTCTTCCAAAGGACATATAATGCCGCCCAGAAGATGCGACACGCTCGTTTAGAAGAGAATTCGTAAAAATTAAAGTTTTTTTTTACGTCCAAGATCTTAAAATCATAATCCTTCGACCATTTACAGCGCTCTGCCCTTTTGTCAGAGTTTGTAAAAATCATTTCGAGACACGGTGCGACGGACCACCGCGCAGTTTCAGCCTCTGTTTAAAGGTTATTAAGGCAAACGGTGGAAACATTCAATAAGCAGACGCGCGAAGAGTTGCTCAATAAACACAACGTGTCATTCTAGGTAACGATATATATATATATATATATATACTTTCTGGGCTGACTCTCAGCCAGGATTTAACGTCTATGGGATTGTTTTTCGCATTGCTTCATAGACGGACCCCTATAAATGCAAATGTGCAACGGTGGGGCTCGAACCCACGCACCTATGTGACTCCTCCGGTTGCGAGGCGCAGCCAAATGCACCACGCCACCGGGCTTGACATGCATAAATGACCTAGAGTGATTTATCTGATGAAGTAGGTCATTTATACGTGCACTCAATCTCGATTACTAACGCAATCGCTGCTCGAATTCCCATGTATTTGGTTTTTAAATGCTCGTCATGAAATGCGCATTTGCCTGAATGTGTGAACTTCATTTTTTGCGAACTAAATATATATATATATATATATATATATATATATATATATATATATACTAATTTTACGTACATAAACTGCTACCAATATTATGGTGAATAAATAATTCCATAAATGCTGACAAAATAGCAGTGCGCAGGAACATATTTATGCTTGGAATAGTACGCGGGTTACTTTCTTTTAGATAAATTAGAGAATATGACGGGGAAGCCTCTAGAAGGCGTTTATCGTTCTAAAAAAGATGTATTGATCGACTCCAAATACCACACCGTCGATTACACGTCGTGTGATCTAGTTCCCTGACGACAAGAAGACGTTTGGAAGTTTCGACGTTCGGGCGCTGAGAAAACTTAACTTTGTATTTATAGCGCGGAGTTGCTCCATACGTTTATTAAATAACGTCGCATGCGACGTTTTTGGATAGTGAGGGAAGACGCACTCTTGTTTATTACAACAAAAGCACGGTGGCTTGCTTGTTTAGTCCAAGCTTTAACAATAAATAGTATTTATTTTACAATTTTTTTTCTAAAAACGTTCACAGCGTTATAATCGATACAAAGAGTACGAACGCCTTTTCTAATGTTTTTGAAAGTATTACGCAATGTAGGAAGACTGTCCGTGTTCTCAGCTGTGAGGCTCTTCACACACATAATATGGTTCCCGGGTTAATAAGTGGCGTTCACAGGTTATGAAATCACCTTACGCTAGCAAATTTCAACCAACCTGTGAGCTGTTTTTCATGATCTATGAAGTGAGTACTTCATTTGCCGATGCGAGCAAGGAGCCGCTTTGTGTATCTCACGTCAGGCTGTCCACCAGCCACTGAAACAATCCGATTAAAAACGGCAAAAAAACGGCGCTAAGTACCCTACGACTTATTTTTATTTATTTCAGAGTGGAATTTAAAGCCGAACAGGCCAGCATCGCTGCACTAGCTCTCTCGCCGTAAACGTGAACAAATCAAAGGGATATGAAGACAACCTTACACATAAAGTGTAGACTATACTCAAATGAAGTGAAATAAACAGGATTCAATTTGAAAAAAAAAAGAACAAAACGGAAAACTCAGCTAGTAAACTGGATCTTAACTGTATATACAATGTATATACAATGTCTCAAGCGAAATCTCAACTAAAAACATAAGAAAGGCACCAATAATTTGTTGCTAATTGTGCCTACTCTCTAACATGCTGTCTCACGTTCAGACTAGAATATGTGAAGGACTCCCAAACGTTATTGGGCGTCGTCAACGCCTAACAGAAGCATACAGTGTCGGAATCGTCGTACCCCAATACGATGTCGAGCCCGGTGGCGTGGTGCATTCGTCTGCGCCTCCCAACCGAAGGAGACACATAGGTGCGCGGGTTCGAGCCCCACCCTTGAACATTTGTATTTATAGGGGGTCCGTCTATAAAGCAATGCGAAAAGCACTCGCGTGTACGTTATATCTTGGCTGAGGGTCAGCCCGAAAGTATTACCCCAATACGCTAGTTTTTATTTTGCACCGCCACCTGCAAGCGATGATTTTTCATCGACTTCATTCGGACCTTCGATGTAAACTTTTTCTATCGAATATAATATTTTGAAAGTTTATTAACGACTCGCTCGCAGTTGTCGGCGCGCTGAGGAATCTTTCTATCTCGTGGATCGTTCCGATGTTGGCAGATGTTCAATACGCAGGTTTTTGCAGACAAGAGAAACGAAAGGGCGAGAGAGCAATACACGAAAAAAGGAGGAGAACGGATTGAGCAAAAGAGAGAATCAAAGATGCCCGATGAGAGAAATCATAGACTACTATCTGTTATGGGCTCTGTAGCATGTTTGACAGCAGTAGCAGCATCAAAAGCCGTAGCAAACGATAATATCGATAAAGCATTAACAACAACAACAACAACAACAACAACAACAACAACAACAACACCAACAACAACAACAACAACAACAACAACACCAACAACAACAACCACAACAACAATAACTACTGTTACCACCACCAACAATAAATATCAACCTTTTTCAGCTTTAACACGAGGGTTCTCGTAAACGCATCAAGGTGGCGGATGATGAAGATGAAGAAGTTGGAGAAGAGTTAAGCCGGTCCCAGCAACTTCATTGCCGTATAGGCTTATGTCGTCTGCATGAAGTGGCGCATGGCCGAACATGACCGTCGGACCTTCGGTGAACTGCGCAAGACCTCCCACGCGTTCGGCGACGCTCCTCTTGCCTGTGTGAGGCGAGATGGTCAAGATGGGGCGAAATGGTGACGAGACACAGCAGCGGATGCAGCGGGGCACCGCGACTTCTCCGGCTCCAACTGTTCGTACTGTTACGGGACTGCGGCGCGATGCGAGAGAGGTCATCGGACTCTTGGGCTTTACTTAAACGGAACGGCATTACAACGACCTAGCTTAACCGTAGCGCTTCATAATTTAAAGTGTGCTTGTAGTTCAATGCGGCTGAACAATCGCAGCCAACAACAAGCCTGAAGTCGTAGAATGAATGTATGTGTCCCGATGCGTTGCAAGAACGAAGCACATCAGTAGTATGTACGTCTGGCATGTGGCCGGGAGTGTTCACAACAGGGCGACTGCTTTTTCGCTCTCAACCTTTATTTTGTGAATAAAGGAGTTTCGCTTCGTAAAAGCTTGTGCTCTCCTCTCCTTCTCGTGTCATTAACAGAGAGCTTGCTCAGAACACGCCCGTGCTCCTAAAAAGCACAGGCGAGCTGACAGGGACAAACAGACTGACAGTCCGTCTTCGATTGTTATGTCTGTCGGAATCCGTACTCGATATGTTGTTGCATTTGTTGTCTGATACCTAGAGAGGGAGGGCAAGCGAGATCGAGCTCTCGAGAGAAAGAGACAAAAGGCGAATACGCATCACCACGTTCAATGGCATTGCCGCCTATGGACGCGGTCGAACACATGGCCACATAAGCAGGAGGCTCCTTGTCACTGTCACGCCCCCGCTGGCTCTCCTGTCCTGTCCTGTCTTTTTTTTTACTGCTAGACAGGACTTTTTTTTACTGCATTGCCTATGCGCGAAGCTCTCGGTGTCCGATTCGGTCTGGCAGGAAAGCAACGTAATTACAACAATATACGTACTTTGAAAACTATGCTACGGCAGACCATACGTCCAGTGGCGTCGTCACGCTCGAATAAGATTGGCAGAATATAAAAAGGTGTATTCAATCTAATCCGTATCGTTAGCAATTAAAGATTTAAACTGATCACGAGCCCATAGCATTCAACATATAGCATACGTGTCTAGTCATGCCGTTTCGTGTACTTATAGCGGGTCGTGTCAAGATAAAAACAACCAAACAACGATATGCACATACAAGTTTATTAATCACCGTCCTGAGCATACACCCGATGTACAGCCAGTTCACCACTAGAGACATATGAGACAGGCTCACGCCGTGTGTACTTGTAGTCGTCTGTATTGTATGACTATTTCATCAAACAACCGAGTTTGAGGGATATGTTGACATAGTCTAAAAACGATTGAGAAAGTTCATATTAAATAATTTAACTTAACAGAGCAGCCATACGATTTCATGTTTTTCAGCATCAATGCAATAAAATGCAATAGAAATATGAACATGCAGTGTTACAAAACCTGTCTTTTTATTTTTAGTGATATATATATATATATATATATATATATATATATATATATATAATTAAATAAAAACGTAAATCACAACGACCACGGCATTAACACTAAAAAATACAAGCAGTATAAAAAAAAACAGTAATACAAAATCCTAGCAAGAGGAATAGCCATAGTTTTACGTAGCAAAGCAATCATCATGGTGACTCATAATTTAGTGTTCTAATTACACTAACACAATATGTGTAATTATATGGCGCGAAACGCTATGGTTATAGTCATTATAATATTCATTTTATAAATGTAAATTGTAATACATATTAGGATGCCGCTCCAAAAAAATTCAACATATTTGTATAGGCACTAAATATATTTAAACAAACAACAGTTATTTTGAATAATCTCCAGTTGTTTGTCGTAAAAAGTCTGCGCAAGTCTGCTATTTATATAAATCAACTCCTAGTAAACGTGTCTCAATTCGTTTTCGATGTTACTGTTTTTGTGGACATAAATAAATTAGTCTACAGCAGGCAAAAGACCACTTAAAGGAGCCAATATAATATCTCGGACGTTCCTTTCGGAAGAAATGGGCAGCCTTCTCGCAGACTTACGAAAGAAGGGTTGAAGAGTTGGTTGATTGTTGTCAAGATTTCATTGAAAGATGGAAAGACCATTTTAATGATGAAATTAACCCACATGCTTTTGCAAATTCGTGTGTTTGCTTTAGACAACGGCAAAAACTGTTGCATCAACATCTCTCTCTCTCTCTCTCTCTATATATATATATATATATATATATATATATATATATTTTTTTTTTTTAATATATATATATATATATATTTTTTTTTTTAAAATTAAAATGACATTTAAGTGTTACAGCGAGATGTAATTAACTATCAACACTAGGGCTTGTGGGGAGCGCTACCAGTCGAGCTTATCCTCGAGGTAGCCTTTCATTGTGCCTATTATTGCTGCCGCATTGCCGCGTTGAACTGCCAGCGATAGTCGCTGAAGTAGAAACTCAAGTGCTCTTTTTTCCCCTGTCGACAGTTCAATTTGTTTGCCAATCTTCTGTAAAAGCGACCATGCCTCAGGGCCGGGCCCCCCGAGTGTCTCGAATACTAGCGGCACGAAAATGAACTCGTTGGCGAGCTGGGCATATTTGTTGGTCTTTAGACGCCCAGCCTTGCGTGCTGCGGAGCCAGCGGAAGATGCACTGGCCTCCAGGTTCGACGGGGCGAGCGTGTCGGTGATAGTCGCATCCTAAACAAGCGCCTTTCCCCTTTCAAAGGGGATAAGGGTGAGACCGTCTGGTCTCTTTCCATCGCTTCTCAGGAGGCCGGCGGGCTCTCGGATGCACGGTATTAGAGCGGATCTGAAAGCCCTGGCTGTAATCTCATTAACCATGCTATGACGGCTTTGGCGTCCTTCGCTTCTACTGCAGGACAACCCGTGAGTCCCCCAGATGTCTACCTGTGTTCCACACGGACACCGGTAGTCCTCGGTTAGCCTTGTCCCCAACCTCAAACCAATGCACAGACGAAAGCTTTCGTGATCTAGTAAAGTGCCTAGGTTTGAGGAGGGGATGGCTTGGAGCCATTTGCTAGCTCCTTTCTGGACGACCGCACGTAGTCGGGCTTTGTCTGCCGTGGTTAGTGCGTCAGAGAGCAAGCGCTGGTACTTCATGGAGACGATGAGGTCGTCATAGGACCTCTGCAGGTGTTTGTTTGTCTCCGGGAGTAGGCCTGCGAGGTTCTTGAACTTCGTATCCGCAACTTCTTTGGTGTCCTGGAAAGCCTGCAGGGCCATGGGTGGGCTGATGTGCCGAACAGTGCTCTCTGAGGCGTGTAATGATGAAGCGTAGCAGCTCGCTGCTAGGTCTGCTGTAGAACGAATCCCCAGGCCTCCGAATCTAAGGGGGAGAGTAGCTTGAGCCCAGTTGTTGTCGGCCAGAGTAAGATTAAGAAGGTCACTAAGGCTGATCCTTAGGCTTTCGTCCAGGCCCCGAAGAAAATCTTGGTTTGGTCCGACGTCCGTGCTGCGGAGGATATGGACGATTCTCGCTGAGCCCAGGGACGATTTCAATAGGTATTACGCGCTGTGGGGACTGAGCAGGTTTAGCCGGGCTAGACGGGAGCGGAGGCTCTCTATCCTACCTGCGAGTTCCGGACGAATGGCGGCAGACCCCACTGGGGACCCCAGGAGCGTCATGTCTGCTGCCTCGACGAGTTTGCACCCGGGAAGAAGAGCCTCCAAGGCGGATAGGTTAGGGTGACCTTTGTAGATAAGCTCGCACTTCTCGGAGTTGAGCTCAAGCCCGCTCTTCAGTCCGAAATCGGCAACTCTCTTGATGTCTGCTAGTACTACAGGTGCTTCTCCTCCAATAGTGCCGTCGTCTAGGTACCAAAGGTTTAAGGGAGACTGGATAGAGTCGACCAGTTCCTTAATGGCCAAGCAAAACAGTGGCGGACCAAGGGGGTCTCCCTGCTGTACGCCGCTGCATGAGAAAATCGTCTTATCATCAAGTGAAAGCTCCGACCTGGATCTGTAGGCTTGGTCAACCAGGGGGGCCGCCTCTGGCCAATCGACTAGAACTGTCTTCAGTACGTGGTCACGATGGATCTGGTTAAAGGCGTTCTTGAAATCGAGTTTGGCGACTACGAAATTGTTGGAGCGCTGGCGACGAAAGCTCTTGTAGTGTGGACTGCGGCTTGGATGCCGTTGGGCGTATTGAAGCCAAGCTGGTGAGCTCCAGGCATCTCGCGCACCAAATCTGCTCCTAGTCTCACTGTGATCTTTGCCGCAATTCTGCGGAAAACTGAGGAGATGACGATTGGGCGAAGCGACCCACTCGGCTTTTTTATTGCGATGAGGCGTCCCCCAAAAGAATAGGGCGGATGGCCTCAGGAACTGTGTTATATATATATATATATATATAGCGCTGTGTTATATATATATAGAACCGCTATATATATAGCGCGTTTACCGCAAGAATATACTGTTTTGAAAGGTTAAACAGCAAAACCTAGTCGTGTATGTACAAAGTTTAAACTTATACCATGAAATTTTCATTTTCCTACTATATATTTTGCTAGGTGGCAGCCTTTCTTGTTTAGAGGGACTTGATTCAAAGCTATGCAGCTTACAAGGATTGCTTACAAACGCAAAAAAAATGCAAATATCACCGTGGTATAATAGAGCGTTTAAAAACTTTAACGATGGACAGTATAACAACAACGGGTAAAATGTGATTAGTGCGAAGGTTTCAAGATTTTATAAAATACAAACTATGCAAACGGCAAACAGAGCTGTTTATTATCCAGATAACTAAACAATATGATCGGCGGCCATAAATGGTCCTTATGTTAGTACATGCGTTTTACAGATACACTTCAGAGGATTATGCTGCAACAGCAAATCACGTTTGTTTCTTCTGTTCAGGCGGTCTATCTGTCTTACTTTGTAAGTTCTCGACTGTATGTTTAAACGTCTGGTCTCGTGGTCAATCGCCTGACTACCTAGAATTTCGTGTTGAGCTGTTTTTCATAAGAACCCCTCTGTAGAGAACAGCTGGCCCTCCGCAGTTGCAAAGGATGGTACAAAATATCAAGCTGCCAAATATCTCTTAGCACTCATTATAAAAGTGGTAGTCATACGGAAAATCTGCGTTTATTGCTCTGTTGCCAGAAAGTCTTAATACAAACTGACTCAAAGCAGAGCTGTACGTCCTACAATACATTTAAAATGCAATACTGGCAGATGCTGTAAGCTGTCAACCGCTAGCTCGCTGTCTGATGGTTGACCGCGTTCGTCGTTGGTAAAATTGCGCTTTTAATACACAAATAGAGAACGTAAGCAGAGCTAATCAATATCTTAGTCTCTTCGTGGAGCTGGGGGCCTTTCTACAGGTCGCCGAGTACACAGCTAGTATTTTCAAGCCCGAAAGCCAGCCATCTCTCTCTATTATTAATATATATACAATATACTTATATATTTATACTGTATATTATATATGTATATATATTATATATATATTATATATATATAGTATATATGATATTCTCTCTATATATGATATTATTCTATATATATTTAGAAGTTTAATATGCCTGCTTGGTGCAACGTACTAGACTATATAATAATTATATATCAATAGAGTTAAATTGCCGCTGTGGGCAACGATGCGGATGGAGTGTGTCCGCGTAATCGTGCACATGATAAAGGAGAGAAGCAGGCAGTTGTGTGTGCCATCCGATGACGCGTCATGCTTGTAAGGACATCGCCGCATTTCAATTGCAAATTCAACGATTGAGGAACGACACGCATTGAAGCAGTGTGAACAATTGTGCATGACAGGTTGGGAAGTTACCGGGAAGTGTGTGCGCATGTAGTCGTGGGGCTTCGTCCGACGAAGCTCAGCAAAACGCAAAATAACTGCGTATGTGGCTAATACTGCACCAACTGTTCCGGTAGCATAAAAAACACCATTTTTAAAGCGCATCGTCGCCGGTAACGGGAGGCGATACCGACACTTCGAGGCGGAGACAAAGCGGGATAGCATGCAATGAAAGCATACTATCCCGCTTATCTCCCCCTAAAAACCAAGCTGTGGCTTCAGTAGGCAAGCTGATGCTCATTGCCTTTTTCGACATTCCAAGATCCGATGCTCGTCAGATTCCTCGAACACAAGGAAGAAGCATTAACATTAACGTGTACTGTGAGACACTCCGTAGCCGAGGACGTCTTATTTAAAAGTGACAGCAATATTACTATGAGATTGGCCATGCATCGCTTTTTAAAAGCGCGATGCACGAAAATGAATTGTTCAGTAAGGACACCTAGAAAGCCGATGCCATCGACAAAAATGCTGATTCCCCACAGGTCATCAAGGATGAGTTAAATTATACATCAGGAAGTTAACTTTTGGGAACGTTGCTTCTTATTTTCCTTCTCCTAGACAAAAAGTGGGTAATTTTTAAATACAATTATTTCTTACGCCGATATGTTCGGTTTCTTCATGTACTCGTACTTCATGTACTTCATGTACTCGTAAAAATAAATTTTGAAAAACATTGCATTAATATTTTCCTTCCCCTAGACAAAGTTGGGTAATTTTTGAAATAAACTATTTCTTACGCCGATATGTTCGGTTTCTATCGAAAAAAATTCTACTCGTAAAAATTAATTTTAAAACACGATATATTAATCTATCTATCTAACACATATTCGAAAATTCACTGTAAGCTCTAGTAAATTCTAAATAAGACATTTTCTTTGCTTAAAAGCTGCAAAACAATTTTGCTCACCTTAGCGAGTTTTACAATCCTCTAACGTAGAGAAGATGCTAAATTTATCGACACACTGTGGGCACATATATATATATATATATATATATATATATATATATATATATATATATATATATATATATATATATATATATATATATATATGTTCATTAATTAGTAAAACTAAAAAAGATCTAGTTCTAGGTAATATAGCTCTAAATGCGAGGAAGCATTGGCAGTTGGCTGCACCCCCAGTCATAGTGGGTAGGACATGATTGAAGAGGCAGCAGGTTAAGTTTGGCAACTCTGATCGCTGAGATTATATGCATACTTTGTATTGTTACCCATTCCTGCTCAGCTTTCTTCGCCACTGCGAAGCAAGGCGTTCGCTTGTAGTATTGCTTCCTACCTTAATCAAATATCTTGAATTATTCTGAAGTTGACCACCACGCCGCATTTCTTAAAGCTTTTCAAGGCTTGACGTGGATCAACGGCAACATGGATCACATGCTCGAAAGCTAAATTCACGCAGCATCCGCAATCTTCGGACCAGCATTCTTCGGATAATGGCTACGTTGTTGTTTCGATTGTTGTTATGGTTATTGTTGATGTTGTTGTTGTTGCTGTGGTTGTTGTCTTTGTTCTTCTGTATCCCACACACAAGCGTCATAAGCAGCCGACGTGCTTGCGAAGCCTTCGTGCCGACGGTCTACTTCCATCGCATATAGCCGGAGACGAACATCTTGATTGAAAGCGTCGTCATGATGAACAAGTATGCGGCTAGCGTGAACATCATGACGAGGAAGAGCAGAAACTCAAAAAAGATATCGGCCCGCGACCCCGAGGCTGTCTGCTGACTGGCGACGGGATACGCGTTAACCGTCCGGATATTCTTACGCGGATTGGGCGGAGTAACCTGTTGCTGCTTGTTGGTATTGTTGCTATCATTGTTGCTGTTCGCAGGCACGTTAGCCGTCGAACCATGTTGTAGGTCGTTCGGCCGACCTGATCGCAGATCGGGCCCCTGACCTTGATCTGTCCTCTGACCTTGATGTGACTGCTGAAGAGGTTCCGACCCTGGGGGTAGCGAGGGTGGAGGCGCTTGTGGCAGCATTTGATCTTGACCTCCCTGCTCGGCCGCTATTAGAGTCTTGGAGTACAAGAGGGATCTGTCGGTTAAAAAGCCCTCCAGTTGGTGCTGTCGCTGTTGCTGCTTCGTTGTTGGTAACATTTCGTGTAATGTGTGAACTGTTCTTGTCGCTGAAATGTCGACCACTGTAAAACTGCCTAATTGGTAAATATACGTACACTCCTTGGTGCCGACATTTCGTTTTTGCAAACAAACTTAATATACCGTCTTGATACACATATATTATAAATCAATTTCGGATGTCGAGGGTGTGTTGCGACCTCTCTGTCGCTTTCTGTCGATCGATTCGCAATACATACCGCGTCCACTCGATCTAGCTTTTGGGTGCCAAACGTGCTGATACAGCGTTACACATGTCTGGGTCTTTTATGAGGCCGCTTTAGTTAGTGGAGCTATGTGGCTTTACGCATGGGAAGATCAGCTGGAATAGCAAAAATTAAGGATGGACACTGCGTTGGCTTTTCTCAAGTCGGCATATGAACTTAACTAGCAAAACACGCAGCCGCGGTACTCTACAGAAGAAGAGTGACGCAGCCATCCGCAGTTGGCGACATGTACGAGGAAACGACCCCGCACCAGAGGACGCGGGGGAAGGTGCGCTCGCCGAATACGAGATGATCTGGCATACTGGCGAGCTGGTAAGACACCAGGCGCCAGGATGTAACATTTAGAGCTTTGTCGTTCGGTAGTTCGCCGCGCCAAACACATAACAGACATTCCCGATGCTTGTGGGTATATGTGTGTGCTAGACCTTGCCTACCGGGCCATACAGCCCGACAACAACGGGTGGTCGATTGAGGTTCGTCTGTGCTGCTGTCAGACAGATGACTTTCCTAATTTGTATATAACATATGTCTTAGTTTAGTTTCATTTATTAATTCATATTACAATCCTATGTAAATAAACGAGTTAACTTTCAGCCTGTCAGATGCAGAACCACAAATTGTAGGGCGGAGGGTTCCGCCCATATTGTAGACGAGGGGACCGTCCCGAGGCCTCGGGAGCATATTCGGGGGACCCTGTGGATACCAACCGCAGCAGCATCAGCTGTAGAATTTAATTTGCTTGGACAAAGAATAAGCAAGTTTGACTGCCGTTTCCTCTCTCTCTCTCTCTCTCTCTCTATATATATATATATATATATATATATACAAATATACACAGTGTAGGCATAACTGTCCGCAACGTTGTGGGCAAAACGATTGCGGCTTTTCAATAGAAAACAAGACCTGACATTTGGCCTGCGTGAGCATAAGCCGTCTTCTCTGTGCTGTTGTGCGTATTTATTACCCGAGAAAAAATCTCGCATCGTCGTGTTTTGGCGTGCAGGCAAGCGGTCTAGGTCTCCTTGACGAAGACCAATGCGTAGGCGATCTGTCTTATGACACAAAGTTCTAGTAATGTTTGCTGAGATCGAGCGTGCGGGTGCGACGAAACGGAGTTTTACATTGATGCAATGTGTAGTGTGCTTGCGTGGCTGTTAGAGAATGCCCACACGTAGGGTGAAATGTTAATTGCAGTATGACCTGGTATAAAAATACAGAGCATGCAGAGCTCAATGCCCAGATTAGATTAAGACGGCATTCTATACTTGAATAACATCTATGGAGGGAACCGCTACAATACATACACGTACGATTATTTGGCTTGGATTTATTCTCACGTACTGTAGCGTTCTTTAGCAAAAACAAAGCAGCCCTAACCGCAATATCTAAGCGATACTAGCAAATATGATTATATATATAGAGTGTCCGTTGAAGGTAGGGACACACTCAAGGGTCTGGTCAATCTAAGTAAGATTTGCCGAAATGTTTGCCAATGAAAAGGCTGGGGGGTGCAAAGGTTTTGTATAGAAGTGAGATGAAAATGTTTATGACGTTAAGGTGGCTGTTTTACATAAGTTTTTAAAATGCTCACATGTAAACACCAAGCACATTGGCGCATTCGGGAGAAAATTCTACATAGCCTAAAATAAACTTGGTCTTAGCCAGAAGAAGAACTACTGTGATATTAAGAAACATTCGAAAATTATTTATATTCCATGCTCGAACTTTCATGCGGAAGCTCTCAAAATGTTTCCACGATACGTTCAGACGATTGTACGTCTAAATGTTAGTACCAAATTGGTAGTGCTGACGTCTGTGGTTTAAAGCCAGGTGTAGCAAAACCCGGACCTTTATAGACTTCAAAGCACCCCGAAATCTCCTGGTAAAGTCAATCCGACACACATCGGTTAGTGTCTATCTTCTCGGCATAATTTCGAGCTTTTCAGATGAGGACTCCTTACTAGAACAAGGTAAGCAGGATCTGTTGCTGGTAATGCAAAATGTAGGAATGGTGCAAGGGGACCCATTGAGGTGTGTCTCCTTAACTCTTCTGTTTGCCCATTTTGTCGGCTATATATTCGAGAGGAGTGCCGAAAGGCCTTCTCTACGCATGCAGATGACGTAGTGGTCGCTCAGCACGACCTAGGTGCCATCAAGAGCATCGCTTCCCTAGCAGAGGTGTTTCTTATCTTAAGGGAGTTGGAAATGTGCACCGGTTGTTGAGATAATTCTATTGAAGTTAAAAACGCCGCGTACAGTATCACTTGAAAGTTTTTCTCGAAATTGGAAATTGGACAACTCCGACGAGACGTAGGAGACTTGAATTTTTTGGTGCTTTTTACCTCTGGTCTGCTCTTGCATGTGGCAATTGTCAATACCAGATAAATAGTTGGCTATCATCACTTAGTCTTCTCCTCAAATACGAACTTCCATAAGGACTGCACAGAGTGCATCTGTTGACTGTGCTCTGAAACGTGTACGAAGTATCATGCGTCTGCCTGCCTGGCCCTTGCGTATTGGGCGGTATTCTGCAATCGATTTGTCAACATGTGGAACACCCTTCCGGTCAGCTTGCCTAACGTATTGTCCCGTCAATGAAGGGTACCAGTGCTAGTCTGTTCAAATTTCATAAATTCTGATTGCTGCCCTGTTGTAAATGTGTATATAAGCAAACAATTTGTTTTGTTTAAAATACCAACGACACGAGCTCTGCCCCCTTTTTCTAGTAGGCACTGACACGTTACAATCTAGTCCGTTCACTTCGTGAGGACATGACGCAGACTCCGCTTTTTGCCTCTGTGACCATGGCGCGACTTCACCGACAAAGCTTCGCCTATCAGCCAGCACTTCGAACAACTGGGACTGCTGATTAAGCCAAGAACCCCCGTCTCCATTCCGTCTCTTAGTATTGTATTGCCTATTCACAGATAACGTAGCGTAAATGATCCAGAATTGGTTGTAGCAGAGCAATTCAATGAGCAACAAAAAAACAAACATTGGTTATGCTCAGTCGCCGGCGGCCGAACAAAACGGATACATTTTCACACAAGAACTCGCTAAAATGCATATTATACAACGCCATGTAAAACGTGTAGTGTGTGGTATAAAATGAACCAGGATACAATGGTCATGTTAGCATTGTGCGAACGTTCCGCGTCTGCAACCGGGTGGCTGCAAAAGATACGCACAGTTCTCAAAGAAAATATGGTTTTCTCGTAGGAAATGTGCGCAAAATAAACGGCTTGCCTGCAGTATCTTGTCTAAGCAAATTCTAGTCAACTATATGCACATTACCTTTAAGCACGTATCTATAGCACTAGCATTTGAAGGCAACACACACAAAATGTGTACACAAGTTATGCCACAAGAAGTCGATACCCTTATATGCAAATAGGTAAACTCGTTTCTGAATTTGGTTACGTCGGACGTAGAGTTATACAATTGTGCTATTGACCAAAAGTTCATAAAGCTGTTTAGAAAACTGTTTGACTAAACACACGCTTGCCAGGCTGTGCAGGTTGAGCTGGTTGCTTTATTATTTTGCTAAAGTTTTTTTGAGAAACATCTAACACGGTCAATATCTCGCTAACGGCAGCGGGATCCAGTAGATACGGCAGACATACAAGCGTTGAACAAGGACCGCTAGATTCGTAATAGATATCATACTACAACAAACATACGTTTTGTTTGTCATGAATAGGAATCTCACGATAGGCGAAAACCGTCATTTCAGGCAAGAAATCTGCTTTCTCCAGCTAACGTTATCATTCTAAACTATCTCCAACCAACGATCTCATTCAAAGCTGCCTCCAGCTCCGCGGTTGTATCTTAATTAAAAACCTTAATTAAAAACAGATAATTGACCTTTGGGGAAAGGTGCCACTCCACCGACGAAAAAGAGCCACAAATAATTCAAACCTGTATTAGTTCTGCGTGTATGGCGATAGATATTATTACCATTTGTAGTTTGTAAAGGCAGTGCACGACATATCTGTAATTTAATGTAGTAACTTAAGATGTATAAATGACGGAAATAGTTGCCACGGCCTGGTTATCTGCTTTTGATACGATACTGTGTAGAAGATTGTAATATGCTGGCAAATAATCATATTAGGAAAATTAGGAACAGTTTGTCGATAACTGGAATATTATAGAGCTTCAAATATGTTTTATGCAAAAATATTATTATTATTATTATTATTATTATTATTATTATTATTATTATCATCATCATTATTATTATTATTGAGTAACTAGGTATTAAAAAACATCTAGAGAGTCGTAGTGACTATGTGAGTATGGTACAATCGATTCATATTTTTCCACACAAATAAGTTAAAGTCAGTCCAGTCAAAATTGTTTTTCGTATACGTAAAGCTTCCTGGCTGGCTTGTCAAACCTATACAAAATGCCTGCGGCATCGATGGCACATGCGATATAGATATGATGAAGCTAAGTGACGCAATTGAGCAATCATTGATCGCCTGGGGTGTTTGCTAAACATTTCTTTATCCCTAGATGATACCTATTTTGCGATCGAGATGTCGGATACTTTATGCCACGTACCCATGTAGCAACGCGGTGTTTTTTTAAAATAAAACGACCTTCATATTTGGTCGCCTTAGTCCACCGAGTGAACTAAAAGCAAGTCTTAAATTAATTATCTTAAACATTCTAGCAAAGTTAATCAGTTTGCTTTATTTTCGTTTCAATAGCATTGATATTTCGTTCGTATAAGGTTGGATAGATAGGATGGTGTCTAAAATTGCTAAACATGGCGTATGTTACCCTGTTACATAAGGGCACCCCTGGAGGGACAACCGGAGCGATAGTCAGCTCACTACACTGACAGATTTTACAAGCAAGTTGTTTGAAAGCGGCAGGTGTCTAAACACGTTGATAATTAAGGTCTCGTAGAAGAATCCCAATATCAGCCCGCCATTGAAAGTTCCTGCTAGTTTCCATCAGAAATGCACACAGTATGCAGCTTCGAAAAAGTATCCTCCAGCATACCTTAGGTCGTGTTGTGATTCTCTGATTTGACACTGTAAACTCTCCTCTCTTGCTATTGTCGAGAATGTGTAGATACGGAAGATAGCGTACGTATGCGAAACAAAACATGTTTGAATACAATGCAGGTGTGCAGCGTCCTTATTACATAAGCGCCTCTATTATGCGAGAGTATAATTTAAAAGTAATAAGCAAATTCATATTGTCTTAAAAGTGGTAAGGCAATCGATGAACACGACAAAATCCGAGCTATATATAATAAATTTACTTACTTCTGTCCACTGCCACGTACATACATATCTGGTGAGGTGGTGCATTCGCGTACGCCACGCGACCGACGAAGACACATAGATGCGCGGACTCGAGGCCCATCGTAGCACATTTGTATTATGTATGGGGCCCGTCTCACCGAAACAATGCAAAGGTAGTCCCGTGGACGTTAAATGTTGAATGAGGGTCGGCCCGAAAAAGTTCTGCTATGTACATAATTCTTTTTTGAAATACGAATTTGCGTTTTATTCAAATGTTAACACAACAATTATGACAATTATCTCCTTATAAACGTGTGTATTCGGTAAAACAACGTACAGATAATCGTAATTGTCAAATTCAGTCGTATTTTTCCGCAGTGTATTTATTCTTCGCACTTGAGATGTAGTTGCATCCCTCTCTCGGGCAGCATAACAGTCTGCGTGAAAGCATAGGATTTTGATGGAACAATGATGCCGATCGCGCCTCGCTCGGCTCCGTTTGCCGGCTTTCAGGCTTTGTCCTTAATAACCGAGTAAGATATACAATTCTAAGTGCTACACGCTAATCTTACCGTTAAGTTGACGGCCCTTTGGCGGGCCCCTGCTGCCGTAGTGGGAATTATGTGCGGACGAATCCTTTGGAAGTGGCTGAACGCATATCGCACGCATACTGCGCGCCGGTGAGCCTCAGGCGCTAATTCCTAGCCAGCCAGATTATGATTAGGCACTTAATGGCGAGGACCGTGCAGCAAGTGCTGTGTCGTGCGGTTGTGCAACCACGAAGCACTGCTATTAGGCGTGTTAAGCGGGAGAGCCAATTGGTGGTCGATTCCTGTCGACTTAATCAAAGCTAGGCGTTTTGAAATAGACCAGCTTCTCAGGCTGGATCAGGCACTCGTCCGTTGGAGAGTTGCTGCTCGTTGGGCGAGACGCGAGCCCTTTATGACGTCGACGGTGACAAGTTGAAAGTAGGGCACGTCCTAAGGCTTGCGTAGGTAAGCCCACATTTTCACCGCTAAGAGACGAGAGCCGGCGCGACGAGAGCACGCACGACGGCCTAACAATGCCTTTTGCGCTGAAGACAGACGAGGGTGGGTCGGAACGCTACAATTACAAAGCCGGCCACCCTCCGTTCTTCCGGTGAACACCGGTGATGACTGCGAATTAGAGTATTAACAATCAGCAAAACGCAGCTCACGTTCCTTATACGTTCTACAGGCAGTTCGTTCAAGCACCTGCGAATATACGCGCACAGCCTCTTGTGTATTTGTGTAAATCTATAAGCTAAACACCTAGGTCACTTCAGTTACCGCGCACATTAGCTACTCTTTAGGTCCTTGTTTTTTGTCGAGCCCGGTGGCGTGGTGGCACGCGTCTGCGCCTCGCGACCGGAGGAGACACATAGGTGCGCGGAGTTCGAGCCCCACCGTTGCACCGATTTGTATTTATGGGGGTCCGCCTATAAAGCAATCTGCGAAAAGCAGTCCCGTGGACGCTAAATCTTGGCTGAGAGTCAGCCCCGAAAGGATTTTTTTAGGTCCTTGTTATGTGGCGGGAGACGGCATTAACCAGACCAATGCGACAATTCTAGGTTGGGAATCAGTGGCTCTAGTGTTTTCTAGATCTGCTTACCATGTTGGCAACGTGGATTTGCGTGGAACGATTTTGTTTATCGTCGTATCTTCGTCGAGCATGCTTCTCGGCTTTAACGCCCCACAGCTGTGTCAGCTTGCGCCAGAGTAGCGTTTGTGCTCACGGTTCTATAATCTTTAATTATTTGGATAGCAGAAACTTTTCAGGTGCTGCACATTTTTGTCAGCTCTCGCTTTGTTCTCAATAAAGGCGCCATGGGGATAAGTTCTGTTTCTTAAAGCATAATCAACTCTGCCGCACTCGTAGGTAAGTTGGCTCTCTATTGGTTCCACCCCGTAAGTGGTACCGTAGTCTGGCAATTTTCTTCATATCTTCTCTGGCTTTGGTGATTGTTTGCTTTCTTTATGTGTTCGTCGCTCCTGTGTGAGACTCCTATCTAACGTTGCACTACGGTGCCGGATGCTTTTGAACATTTTGGCCTCTTTACTCTCTGGAATAGTCGAAAATGTCGACAGCTGAACCCTCTGATGAGGATACTAGCCTCGCTTTTTGTAGGCGCTAGTTTGAGACCAATTTCCTCTCGTCCAGGCCGCGATCTGATCGAGGGCTTTAGTAGCTCATGATTCAATTTCGTCCCTAGTAAAGTTTCCTAGAGCACAATAGTAACAGAAAATTGCTACATACTACCGGAGGTTTGAACGAAATCAATAAACCCGGTGAGTCCGGTATAGGCTAAAACTCTCAACAATTCAGACCATACCAACTCTTCGTTTCATACTCTACAAGTGGGTGCGTCTAGCCAAGTGTATCGTGCAATGCTATGCTCACAACTAAATTTCACGCGTCGCGTCCAACAACTGACATACGTTAGTCCTATGCGTATCGAAACACTTGAACCCATTGGCTTTCAAAGTGCCCGCGCCACCCCGCTTACTTCTCTGCACCTCAAGTCCAAACCGAATCAGTTGAAACTCAGAGTAAATATGTTTAGCTTTACGGGAACGTGCAATCCGTGTTTTTCGTTAATTAAGCAGTCGATAATTTCGTTAGTCAGCGATCTGGCCTGGTAAGATGAGCCTCACCACTACATAGGAATTGTAATCAAGCGCGGCATTTAACTCCTGTTTTTCGTAATGAGATGACTCCATTCGCGCGGAAATTGAAGTGGCCTGCGACACTCTCACGTTTCTCTTGTTTTTTGACTAGGCTTCAGAGTGCCGCTTCAGATGTTTGCCAATAAAGATAACCGTTAAGTGCTGTTCCGTCAGCGGCGACTGTACGTCCACCCGGTGCAGCGGAAGCTTCAACATTTAATCATCACTTGAGGTCAATTAGGTCAGAAACATTTAAATCAAGTGGGTGCCTATCATTGTGACTGGGTGGCTGCAGAGAAAGCCTATCGTCTAGGGAAGATACATCGAGGTTTGAGAGAAAAAAAAAAGGGCAAACATGGAACAGTGTAGAGAGAGACACACAGACAAAAAAACTTGATAGAGGGGAAGAAGAAGGAGGGCGAAAAGCAGAAACCCTTTAGAGTAACAATGTCGATTTTGCCTGAGATACTAAGGGTCCGCGCACATGATCAATGTAGTTTCCCGGTTAAAACGTAGACTACTGAGTGCTTTTTAGTTTGAAATAAAAACCTATATATTTATAATTACACCTTATAGTTGTACTAACCGAGGAACAGTGAATATATATATATATATATATATATATATATATGCCGAATATCGTTTGTGACACAGCCTCGTTGTTTTGCTATCGACATGAATTATTTTGTTATTTTTGATAATGCCATATTTGCTTGCCTAGATACTTGTTTTATTGTGGTATCAAAAGTGCTGCTAATAGTAATTAACACACAACCTACCAAACTGTAATGAGTTTGTGCTTAAGGTGTCACGATTTCTGCGTTTAAACTCAATGTTCTCGATCGGCTAACTTGACATGCAGTCTGTACAGGCTCCGCAGTGCCTCCTTAGCTAATAGGTAATAAAGCTCTAATACTGTCATTTGCTTCTACAGGATCAGGCGTCCCGGAATCGATGATTTCCACAATGAGGCTCCTTCGCTCTCATTTCAAGGCCGAAAGCTGTCTCCCTAGGCCTTGAAGGCCGAAACGCCGTTCCCAGGCCTTTTAGGCACCGACGCTCGGCGGCTTCTTTCATTAGGCCCGAAAGTTTGAGCTTCGAGCGCCCGGGACAGGACTCAAACGTTTTGCACGTCCGCTGTGCGCCGCGGGTAGCCAGCTGGCGTATACATCAATCTCCGTTTCTCCGCTTTGATAGAAACGCCGCGGTTGGCGCGGGCGCTTTAATCAAACGCTTTGTCCGCGTAACCCTACCTAGGACTTGGCATCACGCTCACTTAGCTGAAGTAGGGTGGGACAGTATCCGTGCACCCGTGACTCGGTGAAAGCCGATCCTCGATTTAACCTTGCCAGTCGCTGGGCTAGCAGTCATAGGGTCTTACGGCCTTTAGTAGTTCATCGTCGGAAACTAATAACCACTACTACTACTACGACTACGGCGACGGTGGTGTTGTGCACTGGTTAAACTGGAACTACCTCGAGCGGTCAGAGTGCAGGCTGGAATAGGCTTCGAGCCGGAGATAGGGGCGTTAATCACACAGTCATTCGGATAGTGTTTATGGCCTCGTCTCTTTGGCAGTGTCGAGACGCGTTTGGCTGCCGCATACAGCAGATAAGGCTGGCCACGGATCTGCGATTTATTTAGTGTCTTTGCTGATTCGTTCTTGCCGTTTTGTAGCATTTGTTTCTTCATTGTTGTTTTGTTTAATCCATCAATGTGTTCGCTTACGTGTAGTTAACTAAACGTTACCTATGATGGCTAGCGCCTGTCGCCTAAGGAGAAATCGCGTGGATTTGGCGCCCGGTCGAGGCATAAGGTGCTGCTCAACATAGCAACGTAACTCGAGTCGATTCTTAATTCTACTACATATATATATATATATATATATATATATATATATATATATATATTATATATGGTGGTGTATGGGACTCCGAATCTGCGAGGACGCTCTTGGGGTCGGCGTTACGAAGAGGAATCTTATGGATCTCACCGTTTTAACTTTGCAAGGAACCTTGAGGATATATCGCTCGCACCGGGTCCATAAGAGCGGGGGCTACCATCAAGCAAGGACACGGAACTGACTCTTAACTTCACGTGACACCTTTTTACCACCATTTTTATTAAGGCGAGCACTGCCGAGTGTGCAAACGTATTGTAAATAATTAATAAATCATCACAATATTTTCTATATATAATATATATATATATATATATATATATATATATATATATATATATATATATATATATATATATATATATGTAAAGCGGCTGTGTTGCACTAATACACTAGGTACGCGGATTGTCTACATATACGTCGATTATAATGCGGGCGACGTGGCAGCTTGTGGTTTGCATCGTGCGCAAAAAGTTAACAACTAACTAATACACGATTAGCAGGTACTCTGTTGCCCAGTGCTATACGTAGAAGACGAGCGAGCAAGGCCCTCAAACTAAAATGGCAGAGCTACACGGGACACAGTACGAGAATAAACGTAGGGCACAACACCATGAGGTTTTGCTGCTTTGCCCAATTTGCCGATACTCTTGGCCTAGGGCATATTGAGCACAGTGCTAGTGTGCTGTCTCTCGGCCAATCTATTGTCTAGGCTAACGACAGTTCATTCAACATCGACAGTTCGATCCGACCTATTCGCCAATCACCTTCACGACCGAATACTGAAGGCTGTTGCACCTGTCTTTTTTCTCGTACAGTAGACACAGTCTCCCCTTTCCACGTTTTTTTTATGGGAACTTACATACTATGGGAGAATAGATGCAATTGTGCAAAAGTTGTGTCGCAAGCACAATATGCAAAATACCGCACGCTTCCCCACCCGACAGGCGCGCTCAGTGCGACAGAGCAATTGACGCAACGCTTTTCCCAGCTGAAGCAGCGTGAATAGCATGGGTGAGGCACTCAAAGTGAGATGATGGAGGGTATACGAACTTGTTTGTGAGGCATACTGTCGTAAGTGGCTTCTGAGGCTGACAGAGGACGCAGGTAGGTGGGTGTAAGAGACTTCGATAAGAATGGCTTGTTCGGTAGTGGCGGTAAGGCTTGCGTAGCGGCGCTACATTGCCTGTAGGAGTTTTCTAGCAGAGTTCCGAAATTTACCCGAAAAAGGTCAGCAGGAGAGCTTATCGAGGTAAACGACGACACATCAAGATCATCGCCTGGCGCCGAGGACAGCAAAAACGCAAATTTCAAGGGGTGTCGTCACATAATTAGGATGTGAATGTCCGCGAAACTGGGCTGCTGTGGTAGTCGATAGATAGGTAGTATATCTCGTAAGATCGAATGATAAGCCAGAAACGTTAGCCCGGTCTAATAATACTGCGCGGATACATTCACTGAGGAGCCCTGTTCTGTGCGCAAATTGTTTGAACTGTGCTTCTGAAGTTCACGCGTACATTTACCTTATATGAATCTTGGTGTATACATAAAACACGTATAAAATAAAGATATCATATATTGTGTAATACATTGCGTTTTGTGTAAGTAGTCTGTCAGTGTAACGGCATCGATGATAATATATGTCTAACGTCTTATAATGTTATGTATCCTACATAACGACCTGATAAGTTTAAATCACTAGTTATTAAGAAATAAATATGCTTTTACTCTCTTTCTGCACATGATGTAGCGAAGCTCTACTTAAAAATCCAAAAATGTCAGCTAATATTAAATGCTTATCTATTGTTCTTTGCGACTGAAGTCCGTCGGCATTTGAGTACACTCAAAGATGCTCTCTTTGGAAGCTTTTTACTAGCCTAAATGAAAAGGCTAATACGAATACCGAAACTGTAGTTGCTCTAATTTAAACACGTATTTGCGTTAGAGGTGTTCCTCTACAAATAGCGCCGAATACAACTAAAATACCGTCCTCGAGGCTAAAATGCCTGTAGGCGTCACTAGCGTAGCATAGGTGCTCGTGACCGTGACCATTGATGATTGCGCAGTGCTGCGTACCTTCTATTATAGCTAGATATCTACGTTTATATGTATTAAATACATACGCGGGAGTAACTATGAGTCTCTTTCTAGCGTTCTAGATCCGACTGAGTAAGGCCCACATTTGTGGTATACAGATTGGAAACCTGCTTGCCTTGGCTTAATACGAATAATGGACTGATAGCCGCAGCAGGTTATCAATCCATAATGCTATAGCCAAATAATAAACACGCGCATTTAAATTATTAAATTGCATATATATATATATATATATATATATATATATATATATATATATATAAAATATTGCAATAATTTATTAATCATTTGCAATACATTTGCACACTCGGCAGTGCTCGCCTCATATATGTATATATATATATATATATATATATATATAAAATATTGCAATAATTTATTAATTATTTACAATACATTTGCACACTCGGCAGTGCTCGCCTCATATATGTATATATATATATATATATATATATATATACATATACACTACAACTTTATCAAACGAGATCCTTGAACAGTCCGGCAAAATATTATTAACCGACTCACTATTGTTGTTACTGATATTATATTTGAAACACAAGTATATGGTTTGAGTAACACGATGCAAAGTATAAAATAAACGATCATATGTATTGGGTGTTCCAGTGTTACGCACGGACACTGAGCCTTACAAACAATGTGATCATAATGTTGTAATACACATAAGAAATCGGAAATGAAACGATGTTAAAACCATAAAAAAGAACAGATATCATAAGCAAACGGAGCCAACGATGAAAGGCAAACCAGCTAGACCACCCTGGATATTGGGCAACATTAATACTCGCAAAAAATGGTACAGTCGGCTTTCTCACGTAGCCACCGGCGAAAGTGCTAATGGGTCACGGTAGGCTGCTTTTAGAGAGACCCACACCGTATTGATGTGCTGATTGCTGCTGACTTCCCCTTACGCCGTACGTGCAACAATAGGAGAAGCTGACGATATAAGACACTGCTAAGTACGCTGCGCCATTTTCAATACTGAACGATGAGCTACTGTCTCGGAACGTAAAACTACGAAGTTCTCTGACATGCCAAGCGCTTGTAGAGGCGCTCCTTAAGGATAATGAATCCTGACTTATGGTAAGAAGATTCGCAGAATTTGTCTACGAGGTTAATATAACCGCCGCACAAAGTCGAGCAGCGTTAATGGCAAGATAAAGTGACCGGTTGAGGTAATCTCGAGAAGACAGTACCTCATCTCACAAGTGGCAAAGGAGAAGACTGGATCTTATTAGATTTGTAAGTCCCAAACTACCGCGGCTTTAGTAACGATGCACTTTAGCACGGTATGCGTCATGCATTTAACAGTAATATATGGTATTTGTCAACTCGTCGCGTATTGCTTTACTTGTCCAGTATATCTAGCATATGAAGGTATTTAACGACAAATACTTACAGAAGCGCAACATCTCTGCAACTATTTGTGGTTAAATACATTTCTAGACAAATGGGAGCCATATATGTATAGGCTCTCTAGAAGGGTACGCTCTCAAACGACAGGCAGACAGAATAAATAGACGGATTCAAAACAGCTAAACTGTTGCTACTACTTGAGTACTAGAGCGCGTCAAGCGGTCCTCTAGAAGACTCTCCGCTACAATGTGCGCGACGCTTCTCACATGAAGCTCTTCACTACGTGTTCACTGTTTTCAGCAGCTACCCTGCGGTGATAGCCCTGCTAACGTCAGCTGACGTTGTCGTTGTTCATCAGCCAACGACCCCCCGGACCCCTGCCACGACCTCCTTTCACCTCGCTTTTCTCCTGCTCCGCGTTGAACCGCCTTTCTGTGGCGAGTGTACTCTTACACTTCCCCGTTTGCCCGGATCGCCCGCACAATGCTGGGGGACCTAGGCCGACACAGATCGAGGTTCAGCTCTTTACAGACCGCCGAGCCAATGAGCCCGCGGTTGAGCAGCAAAAAACTGCGATAAAAAAATAGATTAAAAATTGTTGTTGTTGTTGTTGTTGCCATAATGCGGGAGTAACCGCCAGCCCGAATAGACAGGCCAGCAGATCCCCCACCCTCCCCCCTATCGAGGTTCGGAATGGAGGTACCACACTACTCCGCCCTACCGATTAGACGCGATCACCTCGCTATTCCGCGTTACACCCCAGAATATTACTCACCCCCCGAAGGGAAGCTCGACCCACTCCAGAGCAGGGGTTCCCCGCTGTTACCGAAGCAACAACGGAGCCAGATGGTCCTCTCGACGGGCGGTCTGCGTTCATGTGGCTACTTCGCTCTCGTTGTGCCTATTAAGCCAAGGCAGCAGGCGTCCCAGACGGTACTCCCAGGTTGCTAAAGCCCGGGGCATTAACCGTCCGGCCCGGGTTTCATGTGCAGCACACTTTCCCCGTACAATCATAGTAGCCTTAACAGCCCTCGGGCCACGACAGAATGACAATATGAATTCGTTGCCACTCAATCTATATCGTATGCCTCGCCTCCCGCGCCAACAAAAGTGACCTCGGGAGAGTTATTATTGGGAGTTTGCACCGTCTGACTAACTTTCATGGGGGCGCGTGAAGGTCCCGCAGCACGAGGAAGTCGCGCGCCAGCGGACCAACGCCGGAAAGAGAGTCATAGTTACTCCCGCTAATAATGTTGTTGTTGTTGTTGTTTGTTGTT